>JAQQZY010000020.1:25814106-25881041 GCA_030068375.1 Ostorhinchus rueppellii
GCTGCTACAAAATAAGATGATCGAGCTAACTTGATGGCTTTCAAATAGCTACGCAACAACTTCACCTCACCTGATTGGTCCTCCTTGCGTGTTCAACGAGCTATGGGAAGGTCTTGGCGTTACGAAACGGTGAACGCGCAAAAGGGGGATGGAGGGGTGGGTGGTGGTGGGAGCGGACTGATATCTGATGGATGTATCAGCAGCCAATGAGTGTAAAGATGATCAGTAAAATGATTGGTCAGAGTTTTCCTCTGGTTACACCCTCTAGACTGCACTAAAACTTTTCTCTTTTGTTGTAAACATTCTATTTCAGTGGGTACAATGGGACTGTGAAGAGGTTTTCAAGCAATATGGTAAAAAATGTTCCAAAAAAAGATCTCCCACTATACCTTTAAATGTTCAGTTGTTGGTTGTATTAATAAACACAAGTGGTTGAATGGGACAAAGCAGCACAGCCAACAACCTGGAGGGGGCAGGGCCTGAAGCGGCTCGTGCATTTAAAGGGCCAGCGCTCAAAACCACCTTTCTGGTGTCATTACTCAGAAATATGTTTGAGGATGGACCTGTGGAGTTAAATTAATGAAGAATTCAGACCCAAGCAGAGCATTTACAGTTTATGTAGACCACAGGGACATGATTTAAAATGAATAATTCCATTTAAAAAAACAAACTATCACTCCTTTAAGTAAAGAATGTCTTTTTTTTTTTCACTTTGTTCTCTGGTCCAGTTTTCACAGATGTTAATGTCCATATATTGTTCATGTTCCCTCCTTGTCGACAGCTCCCTCCCCCTCAGCCAGAACCACGTCAGGTCTCCGGTGTTGCTGCTGTGGGGAGAACGCGACGCCTTCTTGGAGCAGGAAATGGCCGAGGCCTGCCGTCTCTACATCAGGAACCATTTCCGCCTCAACATCATTTCGGGGGCGAGCCACTGGCTGCAGCAGGACCAGCCCGACATCGTCAACACCCTCATATGGACCTTCCTGAAGGAGGGAGAGGGACGCAAAAGCTACAGGAACTAAACCTCCGCCACACATGGAAGCCTGGAATATGCCTGTGAAACCAAGCGACATAGTGATAATGCAATCATTCTTCAGACCTTACACATTTCAGATATTTTTCAAAGACGCCAGTTAAAGGAAAGAAACAAAGCACACTTGACTGGAAAGGACACTGAGCAGTATATCTGACACATATTCAAGATGTTTTTTGCACATGACATCCGCCTTAAAGTTTGTTGGTTACAGCATTACAAATGTGTGGCAAAATCTCTTTGTGACTTGTATTGTGTGGTGCCTTTTAACTTTCCAGTCGTCGCGATGGGGGTGTGGCGTCATCAGCTATACTTGTATGTTTCACTGAGTCGCTCCACTCTACTTTGGGCACAGTCCTTTGGGAGCCATAACTCTCCCACTCCCTTTATCAGGTAGTGTTGTCTAAAGGAGTTTTCTTTTTTTGTATTTTTTCCCCTCAAAGATACTTGCTCAAATGTAGAGAATGTTGTTATCTTGCTCTTCCTGTATAGAAATGTCAGTAATGAGTGACTATTGTACTATTTTGTATCTCTTCCTACACACTGCATTTTGAGAATTCACTGAGCCAGGTCTACACCATTTGATTTTATAAATAAACTGATTAAGTGTCGATGCGTTGGACTATGCTGCTCCTTCACTATAATAAGCATTGAAGCTGTTCAGAGACCCTTGTGACCCCTGTGCGCTTGGCACTGTCTCTCCACCATCGCTCCAAGCTTTTATGCACAAGAGATGAAAAATACCAGAAATAGTCATGGGTGTGCTGTTAAATATAGTACAGAACTGAGTGACACTGTAGTTATTTTGAGCTTTTTCTTCTGAGCAAACATCTGTTGTGTTTATATTTATAGAAGCACGATGTGGATTGATGTGGAACTACAGTGAGGTGTTTGTTTCTAAGTCAGTCTTACATAAACAGATTTTAGTGCAATGCCAGCAGGCACACACACACACACACACATACACACACATACTTATTGAGCCATTTGAGGAGAGCGAACACTTAAGAAAAGCATGATTATGTCTGTTTCACACTAAAACAGATTTGTTTTACTTTATCATATGTATATATTTGTCCATGTTTTACTGAAATATAATATTAGGTTCAACTGACAACAAAGGGCCATCATGTACCATCAACACACACACACAAAACTGTTATCTTAATCCTTTAACCCCTTGATGCCTGAATTTATTTTCAATTATGGAAAAAAAACAATCACTAGTGTTTTTGCTTTCAAGTAGAAAATATTTTGGTTGCATTTGGAGCGGAAACAGTTTGATGCAAATTTGCGACAATCAGCGTCAACGGGTTAAGACCAAGAACTATACTTGTGGCAGTGTCCAAATGATTTTTTTCTCTTTATTTAACCTGCCCTAATATTCATTCATTCATCTTCTATACTCGCTTTATCCTCACAAGGGTCACGGGGTCACATGGAGCCTATCCCAGCTACTTAGGGTGAAGGTGGGGTACACCCTGGACAAGTCACCAGGTCATCACAGGGCTGACATATAGAGACAGACAATCACTCTCACATTCACACCTATGGGCATTTTAGATTAGCCCATTAACCTGTCAGTGCATGTCTTTGGATTGTGGGAGGAAACCGGAGTACCCGGAGAAAACCCACGCAGACACGGGGAGGTCCCAAGAATCGCGTGGGAATCGAACCCTTCTTGTTGTGAGGTACGAGTGCTAACCACTGCACCACTGTGTCGCCCTGCCCTAATATTATCTTCTTCATTTTTAAATTCTGTATGATAATCAAGTATTTAATCCAATATTTAACTTATCGATGTTTACAACAGTTCAGTGTAAATTCAAAGGTAATTGTATCAAAACAGAGAAAACTGAAAAAAAAAGGTGACTTTTAAAAATATTTTTAAAATATACCGTTAACTGACTATAAAAACAAGCATCTACAACCACTGGCATTTAACAAAGTAAAACCTGAATAATATAAACATATCACAGGTCTTAATCCTTAAAAGCTCAGAAGTATTCTTTACTGATTTCCAAATTATGTTTTTACTCTGCGTTTAACCATTTATCTAATTCAGTATAATATTTTCCTCTGTGTTTTGCATTTTTCAGTGAAAATTAGGTGTTTTCTAATTTTTTATTCACTGACCGTGTACAAATTCATAAAAGGTAAGAGGAAATTCAAAGGTTACTATATCAAAACAGACAAAACTGAAGAAAATCTGACTTTTTAAGCAAAATGTATCATTAACTGATCATGAAAGGGTTTAATGGGTGAATTAATGCTGGAGAAGATGACTGTTCACGTTCACTGTAGTCTCTGTGCGTCCAAATCCATCATACCTGATGCCAGTGAAAAGCAAAGAAAATGCATTTTACCTGAATTATTTTAATGAACTGATAGGAATAACAGTCCAAAAGTTATTTCAACGGATGTTTAGGTCTTTGAAGATAAAAAAACAAAACAAAACAATCCATCCAACCAAAAGGGTTTGATTACCTATTTAATTTTTTATATAATTTCTAAAGCATCAATGCATTATGAGTTGCTATCAATTGCAGGTTGACATGCTTCAGTATGAAGTCGTTGTTGAATAGTATCTTTGACATCCTATGTGCTTGTCTGATTGAAACGCTTACAATTTTACGCTGACATCATGAGGAGCGTGTAGAGCAGGAGAAGACAATGTCGTCAACAGGAAGCTGCGACCGGTACTGTGGCCTTCAATGACATTTGGGAATACACACTATCAACATAATAACTACGAAATCTATAAATTTTTTTAAAGGTACAAGTTGAATATTAGTTATATTTGTCTCTCAGAGGGAGTTTTATAGACACGTACTCAAGATTAAAATCTGATTTTTATGTTTAAAATTTTAGTAACGACTCTACACTTGATATATTTAACTAAATAGCGTTCCCTTCATTTCCTGTGTATATGTATATACATATTCATTATTTATTATTTTGTAGAATGTGGTCTGAAACAATTTTTATTAATGCCTAGAAGTTAAAATGAGTGGATATGATTACGATCTTTAACATGGTTCATGAACGCATCATTACGACATTCGGGCATCGGGACATACACTGCGCATATGCAGCAGCCCTCAGGCCATGACGACTTGTCCACTCCTTGTGTTTACAGTTCGTGTCGTAGTGGGTGGCGAACAGCGTGCATCAGTGATGTCAACAACATCGGTCAGTGGGTCAGCCCGTTAGTGAAAAATTATTCTGCTTCTTTACGTCTGTAACATATGCAGACAAATATAATCTGTAATTTTCTCCTTTCATCATTCATTCGGAGCCATAAGGTCCAGAAAGATAAGTAAAACCAGGACGTGTTAGCTAGCTTTAGCATGCTAGCAACGAGAAGAAAATGAGAGTAACTGAAATATTTCTCCAACAGTATAGACTGAGCCCACTGGAGCAGGTTCAATTACACATGTTAACGTAGGTATGTGACTGAGATTGCATTTTATTTTGCAGGAGATTTGCCGGAGAATGAATGAAACTTATTTCCGAGACATTGCTAAACCTTGAGATGTTATCTTGAGTGCGAAGCTACAGGAAACAAGCTTTGCCATTTTACTGAAGGAGCTGAAGATATTACTGTCATTTTAATGTCGTGGTTAAATTTTTCTTAGCCAAATAGCAGTGAGTTTATTGTAATTTTGTGTCCATTTCATTGTCGCGGACATTTCAATTTGTCATTGGTTGTGTCGAGTTTGTGAAACAGCGTCTCTCTGTAGTGCTATGGCAGATAAACGTGAGTAAACCTGTGTGGTGAAAGAAGGTATTACACCTACGACAACAGGGCAATCAGGTGAAATTTGCATCATAATCAGAAATAGTACAGTTTCCCAGCAAGGGTATTTGTCACACTTTTACAGAACTGGTCTCACTTGACCTCTTTGAAAAGTGTTTTCATTCCCTGCCATTGTTTTTTCTTGAATTGTTCTCCTCTTTCCTGAAACATTAACTCCTATCTCATCTTTGTCTCAGAGAGCAAGATAAACCATGATTACCACGGAGGTCGCGAGAGACTTCCAGGCCAAAGAGCGCAAGTACAAGGAGCAGCTGAAAAGATGTCTATCATCTGCTTTGTCCGCAGATCTTAACAGGTAAGGCACATGACAGGATGTGGTCTGCTGAGATTAGGGTTAGATGCTGATCACTGTCAAATGTCCATAACAAAAACCAATGCAATCCAAGATTTCTTGTCTCAAGTCTGATCAGAATAGCTTTCAGATGAGACTAGTCAGCTGATTTCTTATCACTTCTCATGCTGCATGCATCTTCTGTGAAGAACTGTGGCTGTAGATGAATAGAGTTATTCTCATTATTATGAAAGAAGGCACTGTTTTTTAATCTGTCATTTAGCTGCTGGTTTTGCAATTGTTGACATTATATATTTTTCTATTTTTAGTTTCATTACATTTACTTTACTTTAATATTCTTGTTTTTATCTGGACCTGAGTATGGCTTTCAGTGAGACTGGTTTTACAAGATTGAACATGTAAGTTCTGAAGTGAAGTGGTTCCTTACATGTGTAGAGTTCCACCTCAACAATCATAACTATTTTCTCCTATGACCTCCATAGTCCCACATAATAAACATTTAGATGTTTCCTTAGATATGATTCCACTGTCTTGCACTAAACACAGATGCTTGGAAAGTGTCTTCTTTGTTCCGTAGCTGTGTGAAATGGCATCAGGCCATCTATATTTATATTTAGTAATTCGATTTTGACTGAAAGGACTCAGACATGTAAAAGACATGTGTGTATTATTAAAGTCTGGCATCTTAGCTTTAAAGTTACAGCTTTAAGTGTTGAAGCAGCAAAAACATTGTAAAGACAGAATAGGGCTTTGTTCCTCTTAAATGTGTGTACATGTGCTACAGATATGTGCAGTCTATTGTGAGAAAGACAAAACACACAATGTTATAAGTAAGCACAGTTCACATAAGTATTTAAAAAAAAAATTAACTGTGTGCAGTTTGTCATTTGTTTACATACACCCATGTTTCTGATGACTTTTCCTCATTAAAGATTTCATTATGGTTAAAATATATTGTTAGAATTTATTTGCCAGGGATATAAGTGTCTTCCAGGCTGTTCAACCTCCACAGCTCATTTAGGTGACCTTTCCTCACTTATCATACCCAGACATGCCCAGACTTTCATTCTGGTACCGTTAACCATAGCCAAGATAGTAGGATAAAACTATTAATACATCACTGGCACAACCTATTAACAGATCACACAAACTTAGAACCACTACCATCATAAGAGACAATGTCATCTCCTTACATAAAACCTGGGCTCCTTTCCTGTAGTCCATCCAGAGCTCATTCCTTCTAACATCACCACCAAATTGAAATATCCTGTTTTATTTCCTTTTTGAAGCTCAATGGCCAATAGACCATGTGCTAATGTGAAGGTGTTGTGTCCGGTGTTGTCTTCATTAGCAATATCGTCAACCAAATTCTTTGATGAAACTCCTGGCCAGATTCAGTTCAAACTGTATATGTTGCTTCCATGGGACAATGTCTAAAAATGTTGCCTTTACTTATAATGGACCATGTTTTGATGGGTTCGAACACAGAAGTGGTTACAGATGTCAATATAATTTCTATTAAGTGCTGATAGGAAGTCGTGAAAGGACTTGAATTTAATTAGTGGAGTTATCCTCCAGTGAAAGTACCACCCACTTCTATTGGGAGATTGATCTCCTGCATCAAGACGACAGGACTATAACAGTGGCAGAACCTGACAACCTCACAAATTCAACTTGTTATTGATTCTTCATAGAACATGCTGGTGAGCCACAAGGCCATTAGTCTGTTTTTTAAGTTTGCTCTTAGTCATATATACTTTCATCTTGACTGTATGTATAAATGTAAATATGTCTGTATTTGATGTCCTATCTGCATCACTGTTTTCCTCTTGCTTCACCAATAAATTGCAGTAATTGGTTTGGACGATAGCAAACATCATTAGGCTCAGGGTAGTCATCCATTTTATCCAGGTCACAAGAAGTTTGGAAACTTAGGATGAGTTGATATAGTTTTCAAGCTCCAGTTGAAAGGACAACATGACCTTTCTGAGTGCCATGTATGAGAGAGCAATAAGCAAGAACCTATCATCCGCTACAGCAGGCAGAAATAAATTACTGTACGTGGTCTCAGGAGGATAGAGTAAATTTCCTGGACATTTTTATCTTAATAACTTCCTCCATCTGCTTCCAGCACGACTCAGTTTAAGACAAACTTTTCAACCTTATGGACTTGAATTAATTGCACATATAAAGTAACAGTGTATCACAGTAGCCGAGGGTCAAGTTTCCCTTAGACAATGGGATCAATGCATCTTTAATATCAAACGTCACATCAGTGATGTCTTAAAACCCACAGAAATCTGGCTCACATGGTCTCAGAGCAGTTCAGCGAGTTTGAGTGGGCCAGAGCGTGAGTGGGTCTCGTTGTTGCACGAGTGGCTCATCAATTCACGGAGTCAGAGGTTTAGCGAACGGGACACAGCACCAGCGTTTGGCCTTAAGCTGACTGATTCTGGGTCACCCAGATCAGTCACTGAGGCAGGAGCTAATGATTGGGAGGAAGAAACGGACTGCCCCAGGACTGAGCTTGTGTTACTCTGAAGTGGAAAAATAGGCCATCACATTCATCTTAGAATTTCACACTTCTCACTGCAGTTCAGAGGGCCTTTTTTATTATCTGTTTTCTATAGTGATTTTTTTTTTTCTTTTTAAGTTTCATTGAATATGAGCATTTTGCCAACTATGTTCCTCCTAGAACTTGTTTTATTTGGCTATTGGATAGAACTTCCCTGTGGTGGAACACAACAACATAGAACAAATCAGAAACATCTCCATTTTATGCAGCTACAGTTTTTGGAAACTTAAAAATTTACACCATGTCAAATATCATCATGAAATGTTTGCAGCAATTTTTTTTGTCTTTCAGTTGGTGTGGCTGCATCAAACAGACACAAACAAATGCAAATGATTAAAAAATATATATATATATTGTTAACAAGAAAAAAATCAAAGTAAATTCAAGTTTCAACATGCCATGCCCTGGATGTGTTTCATCATTTTGCTGAAACATCCAGTTTGAGCTTGGCAGGACAGAGCACATGCAGAAGGAAGCATGAGGGTTGTGGAGAATGGAACAATACTTGGCAGAGTTCAATGACTTAAGGGGGATTCTTAATGCAATATATCACAAATGCATGGGGTGTCCAAAAGTGTGTATAATTTTACTTCAATGTATTTATCTGTTTTAGATACATCTCGGTTTTTCATGTCCTTCAGGAATAGGTTGATATTGAGTGTGTGTGATAAACTGAAAGACAAAGTGTTCCCTTGTGGGTTAAAATGTCCTCCTTAAACTTAATAAACTCATATAAACCTTCTTGAATTAGTTTGAAGATGCACTGTTATGAAGTCCAGTGACTCTACAAACATGATTTTATAGACCACGATGTATTATTATAGATTAAACTGCTCAGCATTATCTAAAGTAATTCAAATATACAGTATTAAAATGTTGTTTATTTTGGTGTCAGGCTGCTGCAGGAGGAGCTGGAGGCAGATGTATGTCTGTGTGCAGCCTCTGGATCAGTGCAAGTACACAGAGCTCTACTTTTGGCCCGAGCCCCTCAGCTCCTACAGGGACAATCGCACAAAGACCCCTCCATCGTCCACATGCCCAGTTATGAACTCACTGGCCTTAAAGAGTTCATCAGGTAGGCACTAGTCACTAGTCGTAACCAGTGAACTTTCTTCCCACATATTTGGCTCCTTTTATTCTATGCTTTTTGATGGTGACATTTTTTTCTTCCCTTTCTAGAAATAAAACCTAAGTGACCAGTTCCTTCTAGCTAAAACTTTCTTGGAATTAAATGTTTATTGATGAAAATTTACTTTTTGGCAAAATCTACTTTTGGGAATTGAAGTGGATCAAGTTCTCCTGTATCCTGATGCAAAAAATTGACCGTAAATCCACATTATCTTCAAGGGGAGCATGTTCGCAGACCTCCTCATAGATTTAGCATCTCTGTTACGGAGTGATTTCACTATGAAAAGTAGGAGGACGCAACTTTTTTTTTTCACGTGGATTTTTACTGAGTGTTATGAACCAAAATTACATATAAAGAAGGAATGATACACTTTTTTGTTTTTAAACAAATAAACAGATGAACAAAATAACACATAGGGCAGTTCAAATATCATAAATGAAAACACAAAAATACTGATAAAAATTAAAGTGTGCAAACTTGTATAGATAACTACGGGTTAAAAATAAATAAATAAAATAAAATTTAAAGAACGGTAATAAAAATAAATAAGTAAATATATAATTAAGTGAACAATACAATAAAAGAAATATACATTAAAATAAATATCAGAAAACCTATTAACGGTACGGAGGATATATTACAAAAGTGAAAAGATGCATCTTAGTGAAGGAGGACGCAAATTTCATAGAAATGGGTATAAAAACTGAAATTGAAGAGGTAAACATAATATTGTGGGGAGTAAAATAATTATTGTGAACACACAAAAAAGTGAGAAGATGCACACAATTAAAATGCTGACTCACTTTTATAAAATCACCTCTCACTTTCTGATTTCCACGCTGGCTTCTGTTCTCTTTGCTCTCCATTCTGTTTTCGGCTCGCTCTCAGTTTTATGTTCTCTTCGCTGAGTTACACTTGCTTCCAATTTTACTGGGAATGATGTCATAGATTAAGACTCGACTAGATGATCAACGAAGAGAACATAAAATTGAGAGCGAGCACAAAACAGAATGGAGAGCAAAGAGAACAGAAGCCAGCGTGGAAATCAGAGAGTGAGAGGTGATTTTGCAAAAGTGAGTGAGCATTTTAATTGTATCCACCATCTGACTTTGTTTTTTTTGTGTCCGCAATAATAATTTTAATCCCCACAATATTATTTTTACCTCTTCAGTTTCAGTTTATACGCTCGTTTCTATGCAAGTTGCGTCTTCCTACTTTTGACAGTGAAATTACTCCATACTTTGTCACTATTTTCATCTCTGCTGTGTTTGCATCCGTGAATTTTGTCTGTAATGAATTTTACAAGGCAAGACACTCGTGGTCGATCAGGGGTGGGTTTGTAAAGGCCAATATATTAATGGTAGTGTGGATTAGGCAACATTAAAGACCCAGATGTATTTTTGTGGTGACTTCCAAACAAAGTATTTTGTATATTTAGTCTTTCATGAGTAATCTACCAGTATTAATTATTGTATTATCTCTGCATTGTACTTATTTCAGTAGAAAAGATGTATTTTCTGTTTAATTTACTCATCATGTGGATGCTCATAAAAGGCAAGAGTAAATTCAAAGGTTGTTATGCCAAAACACTGAAGAAAAAATAGTTTTTCCAGAAAAATATATCATTAACTGAACATAAGAACAAGTGTCTACAACCACTGTCATTTGTCAAACTGCGTGGGTTTTATTGGTGAACGAGTGTCACAGAAGATGATGACGGTGTTTCCATGTTCACTATGGAGCCTCTGAAAGTCCAAATGGGTCATATTCGATAATGAAAAGCTTAGAAGCGGCATTTTAGCTAAATTATTTCATTGTATCGATGGGAGTAGTGTTTGAGAAGTTATTGAACATTTTTGATGATTTTGGTTGACGTTGGCTGTTTAGGTTTTTGAGGGTTAAAGGGCTCATGTCATCTCACCCACCTTTAAAAAATGTAGACACTGAAAACACATCATGTAGGTCCAAAACTGACCAGTGGAAGTAATAACGTGCTAGATAAATCTGGATTTCTGAACATTAAACTCGAAGCAATTCATCAATAAACGAGGGCTCAAACGAAAAAAATCGAGGTGGGAGCATTTCTGTATTTTTAGTTTTACATAATTTTGCCTAAATACCAGTGTTTCCCAATAAGAAACCGAACATTAACTATTTGCCCAAAGTTCAGCTGATACTGACCAGTACCCATTGGTAAAATGTCCTCTCAGTATTTCCTCCGTATAAAACACCAGATCAGCCATATTTAAATTCTGATACTTAAGGAAAAAATCACAAATACAGTCAAGGGTTTAGGTTTTCTCTTGTTTTGTAGAAGATTAGGTGCCAGAATGTCTTTTTGTTCTTACTTGACTAAAAAGATTACATTTTGCCTGATTTTGGATCTGCATGATAACAGTCCTTATTAGTTTCATTGTTTTTTCAGCATTTGAAGTGTTTGTGATCTGATTACGACAATCTGAGAAGGAAAAGGTGTTTATTTAGTTGTCACATAAGAATTAATCTTTGTTCATGCATCTGTGAAAGGTCATGGGGATTATGTAGTTCTTGAATAATGACGGCTAATGTAAACCCTGCTGGTGTGGTGTCTAGTGTGCAGTTTCAGTGTCTCTCTGGCAGAGGGCACCACACCATCACACCATCTTTAACCTGCAGGATTTGCATGTTTGGTGTCAAAGAGCAGCAGCATCTCTGCAGCTGTTAAATAATATGTTGCTCATCTTTTTTTAAGTGTTAATTTCCAAGGCGTTCATTATCTTCTGCTGTAGTTTCTACTGTAGCTCTTTTCCACTTGTAGTCAAATGGTCCTGTTTTATCAAGGCTTTACAATGTGGTGTCTCTGATCCACTGACTTTTGTGTGTTATTAGCAGAGAATTAGTCCAAAGAGTCGTCCTTGTTTGACAATAGTGGAGACAACAGTTGGTGTAAATTCTGACTCGGTTATCTATGTGACAAGTTTTTAAAGCCTTAGTTGAAAATGCAGAGAATGATTAGAGATGATTATTTACTGTGGTGGTAGCACCGTTAGAAAAGACTGTTCATAGTGCTATGCTGTTATCCTTTTGTTTACTCAAAAGTAATAAGCTTTTGCATAAAAATAAAATGTTATTAAAATCTGTTGTCAAGAAAAAGTCCAACTCAGGTGCAGCTAATTTAAGATCTGCAGTGCGCTGTTTTTAATAAGCTGCTGAAACACTGTGACAGTTCTCCAGCTGATTAAAGATGCTAGATCCTGCACCTTATTAAACAGCTTTTACTGTAACTGTGTGCTTTAGATCTCATTACTCCAGATGCTTCCTCAGTTGTCATGTCTGGCTTTTAGCTTAGACTTGGCTAATTTAGCACAGGTTACTTCATCCGTATGCTCAATTTAAGAAACACAAATACATCCCACTGCTGCAGCAAGAAGTGAGAACTGAAGCAGAGGGATGGTAATGCTAGGTCCTCTTCTTGTCAGATCTTTTTGCACTGACCAGACATTTCTGTGATGACCAAAAAGCTGATGTAAGAGGATGCACTGTCATTTAAAATGAAAGAATATCCTAAGGAGGATTGGGATCAGTGACACTACAAGCTCCAGTGCTCAGTTTGGATTTATCATTTACATCTAATGATTTGGCTGTGTATATTTGTAAGTTGGGCTAACATTGGACAGTGTGAACTGGTCACAGTCCTGTACAGACCCACTTACTAAAATAAACATGATGTTAACTGTGTCAGTGTTTAGGTTCAGCGTTAAGCTTGTGTATAAGTTATAAAGAGGAAAAGGAAGTGAACCAAATGTTAATCATGGCACGTTCTTTTGAAACACAGTGGTTTTTATACTGTACATCCTGACCGAACACCTCTATGGCAACTCCAGTCCTCGAGGGCCAGTGTCCTGGATGTTTCCGATATTTCCCTCTGACATCACACCTGGAAGCCGTTGCATCATTATCAGGCTTCTGCAGAGTATGATGATGAGCTGATCATTAATTGAACTAGGAATGTTCTTCTGGAAAGTTCAGTTTAATTCAGCTTTGTTTGATTATAAACAAAAATCTGTTCATGCTGTTCAGGCCTGCAGCATCAGGAGCAAAGACAGGCAGATGATCCCTACTTTGCCTTCAAATAATAAGAAAAGCAATAAACAAATTAAAAGTAATGTACCTCAAAGACAGATAGGAAGGAATATGGGTATTTTGTGCCTTACTGTGCTGAACACATCTCAGCGTATATTCAACGTAAACACCCACCACTGCAGACGCTAGTGCTGCATTAATCTATAAGTGACAGAACCTCGTTGACCAGGATTACTTTGGCAAACCTGTGTCAAATACGACAATATGTTTGCATCCACAAATGCCAGTTGACACTACTGTGGAGAAAGTGTTATGTTAACAAAGTCTGGAAGTGTTGACAGCTTCTCAGTGCTCACAGGCATGGGACCATTGTGAAGTCGAAATGTGTATTTTGGGCTGTGATTTATTTATTTATTTTTTTGTTTGTTTGTTTTTCCCTTCCATCCAAGCATTTTTTGGGAATATGTTGCAGATCTGAAATGGAGAAGTGGATGTACTGACAGACAAAAATATTCAATACATGTTGTCAAATGGTATGTAATGAAAAACAATCCAAATGCAGTTAGAAACCCACGCTTTGTGTTTGTAGCTTCACTTTCCACTCTGTCCCAAGCTTTTTCTTATTTGGAGTTGTAACCCTATGAAAGAAGAGTCGATGAGCAGAAAAACTCCGTTGCAGCCCAGGTTGTGGTCATCTACTTTGTCGGTGAAATCACAGTGCATTAAACGTGTTTTTTTTTTTTGTTTGTTTTTTTTATTTAAATGGTTCAGGCACAGTTTAAATTAACCTTTCAGAGTTTCTCCCCTACAGGCGAGTGTACACGGCTGAGCAGAGCATGCGTGGGGGTAAAATAATCCCAGACATGGAGGGTTCAGCGCCCCAAAGCACAATGTCTGTTCCTAACCCTGCAGACCTTCATAACTCCACTGACTCAGGTAAACAGATCAACACACTTATTCTAGGTTATATGACCATTCATCTGCCCCCTGTCCTCATCCTCACATCGTGTTATCTCAGCCATAATCCACTTAAGAGCTAATCGCATTGGATGTCTGCCGCAGTTATTGCTAATTGTTGCATGGTTATTGTGGAAAATGTGAGATCAATTTGTTTTTCGGAAAAGCTTTTTCACAAATACAAAAAAACACAAAAGACGTATACACACTAAAGCACACTCCATCAGCCTCTTCATCCTCCCCTTCCTCATTCATCTAAACCTCTGCCCAGGGACTGTTGTTGTTGAGGCGGCATCAGGCCTCGGAGCTGACTTGCTGGATTTGTACCAGAGGGCCGAGCAGTGCGACATCACCATCCAAGTGTCAGAGCAGGTCTTCTCCTGCCACAGGTAGAGCTGTTCATGTTTAATCACTACATTCAGAATAGAAAAAACTCCTGCACATATTTGTCAACACACTACATCACCACCACCACGTTTAACCCATGTGCAACACTCCCGCTGGAGGTCATAACTGAGATGCAGAAATTGGTGGTCAGTGCGTGATGCAGAGGCAGTAGAAGCTGCTGGTAACCATGGAGACAGGTTTCTCCCAGCTTGAGCTCAGGGGAGCAGGCAGCTAGTGAAAGCTCGACAGAGACAAGATGCACGGCTATTTTTTAGTTGTTCTGCAGCAGTGATGTGTATGACAGTCCGGTGTTACAGTAGCTGCTGCAGTTGTCACCCTGAGGCTCCTGGCCTCTAATGTATCAGTTTAATATAATATTACCCTCCATTTTTTTCTCTGTTACTTTTTATATTAAACCTGTATCAAAGTGACAAAAGTCCTTGAGATCAGGACCTGTGTTAAAAGAATGTCATAGGAGGAAAATGTAAAATAAGTGTCCTCCAAATATCTGTCACAAATCAATATGATATATTATAACCTATGTGATTTCTATATAATCTATATGATTATGAAGATGAATCAGGGAAAACATCCAGTGGCAGATGTTATTTAGCATCAGTTTAAAAGCATCTGAAGCAGCTTCCCTAGTGTTAAGGTTATTTTCCATTTCAAGCAAAGCAAAGAGACTTAAACACCATTTTTCTTTGGTTAGTTTGAGCCTCAGGGACACATGGGACGAAAAAGTCATGGGACTGACGACAGGAACTCTTTTTAGATAAGAATGAAGCAAACCAAAAATAGAGCTTTAAATAAGAACTTGCTGATGTTTAATTTCTAATGAACTCTTAGTGCTCCATGGGAGACACATGCATGAATATGACATGTCGTAGTCCAAGGCACTAGTGGTCATGTTTCTAATTTTGGCCTTGAACAACCCCCCCCCAAAAAAAAAAAAACCCCAAAAAAAAACAACAACTTGATACTGTAACACAGGCCTGGCCGTGTTTATATATTTTAAAATTGAAATGCTACATACTGTGTATTTAATTGATCGTTTTCAGTGTTTTATGCCCAATCTTATGACATTAAGGGATAAAAAGAATTGTTCTAGACTACTCCTTTAATGTTGTAAATAGCCTCAACACCTCCATGGCAGTATATTTTCATATCACTGACAGTACAATCTTGAGAGGTTGGGAGAAACATAAACAGTCTCCAGAGACAATAGTACACACACTATAAATTTTGTCCTCCTCCTTGTCACTTCAAAGCCACTTAAGTACACACAGGGCTGCCAGATGACATGTGAAATATTAAAATGGTGGGTGGATCTGACATGCAACTGCCTGCTTTATTGGGTTTCTAGGGCAATCCTGTGTGCACGCTCTCAGTACTTCCGAGCCATGCTGAGTGGAAGCTGGATGGAGAGCTCCAGACAGTGCATTACTCTGCAAGGGTAAGACTGATACATCAGCATCCTCTATCTCACAGGGTGCAAGGATCAATAATACACCTCCATTCCTGCTCTAACAATCCTACATTTCATTCCCCGAACAATACAGCAGAATCTCTGCATGTTCCACATTAATTATTCATGTCCTAAAACAGAAGTGACTCTGTACAGTCTGGGATTTCACTCACAATGGCGTGTTTTCACTCCACATACCCATACACACACAGGCACCCACTGGCCGTGGAATCTCAGCACGTACAGTAAATGTCTTCTCAACCATTGCCTGCTGAAGTGCTCGCCCCCACCCACCCACCCACCCCCTACACCCACACTACCGCCCGCAGTCTCCTTTCAGAGCGGTAAGAGGCAAATGAAGCCTTTTTTTCCTAAGGGGAAAGACTTGTCACTTGCTTCAGTGTTACTGATCTGAGGGTAACGGGGGAAGACGCAGTTGTCAGGATGGAGAACAACTGCGCTGACGTTCAGGGGAAACCTGTGAAGCGGCCCCCAGGCAGCAGTCACATGGACCCCGTGCTGCGTGATATATGTAAAAATACATCTATAGCCAGAACTTGTTCTAATTCAGGGTTTAGGTATAGAGAATTATGTGTTAGCAGATGTAGAAATATACTGGAGAGAGACAAATGAAAACTCAGGAGACACTGGAAGAATTGCACAGGAGATGTGTATCAACAATGCAAGCATGGATAGTGTAGATTGCCCAGTACAGGAGATTGACAGATACAATTTGGAGTTTACTTCTCTGTTCTCCAGTGCTTAAACACCACGAGGAGAATAATCTGACATTTGGTCTAAATTGGGCGATAGAACTAATCTTTAACAATTGTTCTTTCGCTGCTTTTTTTTATCTGACGTTATCAGCTCAGCTCACTTCGACTTGGCACAGCCTTTTCAGCATTTCCACTGAATGAGAGCAGTTATTAGTAGTCTCATCTTTACCGAGGTTCCAGACAGACCACGCATTTGAGCGGCTGTGGCTCAGTTGGTAGAGCAGGTTAGTGGTTCGAATCCTGGCTCTGACTGTCCACATGTTGACGTGTCCTTGAGCTAAATTGGTTCACACATTCACACTGGTGTGTGAAGCTTTGTAAAGTGCTTTGGAGGTGCATGAAATTGCACACTACATTCAGACAGCAGGCAAATGTAAATGGACTGCACTTATATCGCACATTTTCTTGTCACTACTCATGTGTCATCAGATCCTGACTTTGGAGCAAAATTTTTAAGTACGCTCTGTCTCAGTAAAATCAACTACAGATTTGAAGTAAAAACTATATTTTCATCTCAATGAATTTCAATAACACATTTTATTTTGTAAATTGTAACTAATTCCATCCTCCTATTGATTTGTTTATAGCCTCATGCTAAAGCCAGTCTCACAGTAGTTTACATTGTGTTGTTATGACAACCAGCCACACTAAAGTAATGTACCTGCCTTGGAAATGCAATGTATATTGTCAGTGGAAAAATGCCTTTCTGTACCATGTTAAATCTGGGTTACAACAGCCCACAAACAGCATGTTCTACAAAACTATCACTGTATTTTTGTTACATCCGACAATGAGACTCTAGTCATCAATTACAACCTGAAAGTGAGAGAGGAACAGGAGCAAACCTGGTAATGAAAGATTTAATTACAATACGAAAAGCAGCATCTGTTATATGGAATTATATCTGATACAGAAAGGATGATGATGGAAAAACAGATACTTTGTTGGCAATGCATTCACCATGAGCAAACCAGTGTATTAAACATCCCAGTTTCCCGTGCTGATTTCAGAAAAGTAGTCCCTATGGTCACCAGCTGTTGTGTTTGATGTATTGAACTTTCATGGACCAATGGTTCCCGCTGAATAAAAAAGTGTCGTTAAAAAATAAATATGTTTTTGAGCTTGCCTGCTCTCTGTGATAAGTTTCCTGTGTGCAGTTAATTGTATGCAGTTCCCTTTTTCAGCTTGGGGCCTGAGGAAATGGAGATCCTACTCCAGTTCATGTACGGGGCCATTGTGGATCTGCCCTCTGGAGCCAGTGCCAGGTACTGTATGTGAACAGACTGTCCAAAATTAGCATCCAGGCCTAGAAAACAAGCTGACCTGTATTTGGCGGTATCCTTTTCCACAGTCAGGTGGTGTTGGCAGCAGACATGTTGGGTTTGGAGGGGCTCAAAGATGTGGTGGAGATGGTGCTGACCAGAGACTACTGCCGCTTCTTCCCTAAGGTCAGCCATAATGAAAGGAATGTTGGTGAAGGGTAGACTCGTATGAATGTCTAGGAGTTAAAACTAAGACGGTTTCAGATGTTGAGTGTTTCTGAATTGTCATCTTTCACTGTGTAATTTGTAAATGTTTTGAAAGTTCAAAATGAGAATATCTGCTCATGTTAGTGTAGCGCGCACTCAGTATGTGGAATCTGAGACCACAGCTGAGAAGATTAAGAGTAAATCCTTGTGTTATTCCATTTACTTTGCAGTGGAGATTGCATGTAGGGTTTCAATAACTCTGTTATTTTACTTCTCTGAGTAGCTCGCTTTTCATTTCCATCAGCTTACAACGTGCTTCTTACTTAGGCGTCTTATTGTCTGTACATCACGGAGCCCACAGGGAATCACTGAGTCATGTTCTTATCTTCTCGTGTCTCTTGCAGCCCGTGGATGGGGTTCAGAGGACGGTTCTTGAGTGCCTGTCGCTCACACACGCCTTAGGCCTTCAAAGCCTCCACATGCTATGTAAGAGGTAAGTGTAGATGCACACTTATAATCACTGGTAGAATGCTAGCTGAAGTCTACAAGTAAAACATGTGAAACACCTGGACTTCCCTTCATTATTTTCATTTTAAGCTGATTTATGCTTCTTCTCAACTACATTTCCAAAGCAAACACTGTCCCTCGCACTTGTGTTTCTAGCACCAAGGAAGCCTCACCCCCTACATGGGAGTTTTTCAGGGCCACTCAGAGTACCCACTCTCTGGTAGGGACTCATTTAGCCCCTATAAAAGTTCCAGGAGATTGTCCTTCAGGAATGGTTTTTGCTGTGGAGACCTGCCCCAATGGCTCCAGCCCCATAAATTTACCCTGAGGTTCCTGTAGAAGAAACGCGGCTTGTAGTGTTTTTCCACTGTTTCCACAGTTCAGAATGGAATGGAACGCTATGCTATTTAGTGTGTTTCCACTATAACAGGGGTCAAAACAACTGGTGTGTACCTTATTGTTTCTTGGTACCATTCCATTGGTGGGCCATAGGAAAATGGTCTGGTATGGATAGGGCAGAGCTAGACCAGTGCCACCCAATACAGTCTGTTGATTGAATGATAAAAAAACATCACTCTTTGCTGCTGGATGTCCTCCATTGGTCTTATTAGTACTCTGACAATCGTTGTTGCACTGGTATGATGGCACATTATGTGTTTGGCCTAAAACCAGCCTGAGGGTACAACTGGCAGTGGACATGCCCACCTGGCCAGGCCTTACCATTCCAAACTCTACCGTACAGGACATATCTGAACCGTACCACACCAGCCAGTGGAAATATGCTATTGTATAGCTTAAGAACATTCTCCCCTTCTTAATCTGACTTTACTCTTATAAACTCCTATTGATGTGTTTTTAAGATCGTCTGAAATGCCATGACAATAAATAGGATAATTGTTTGTCAAATGTTGAATGTAATTTAATTTCTCATATTGCACATGGAACCCTGGTCTGCAAAGTACAATACACACGTCACAGGACAGTTTAGGTTCAACAAACACAATGACTGACATGTGTTGTACCTCAAATTTTGTATTTATGTATTTTCTTTTTTTTGGAACTTATTTAATATTTCAGTTTATCAGCTCATACAAGGTAGACGTGTACACATTTCAACATGCACATTCTGCAGGCGCAGTCAGTATTTTGCAATGTCCCATCAGACATCTTTGGCAGATCCATTAAAAATGTTGAGCAGAGAAGCACAGTAGGAGCAATTTTGGGCTCAATCAATACAGTCACAGTCAGGAAAGCAGAGGATTTTACACAGTCGATATACAGAAAGGCAGCGTGTTCTTCTGTGTGTGTGTGTGTGTGTGTGTAAGAAAGTGCATGGCATATTTGAAGGATTCATTGCATTAAAGAGGGAGTCATGGGGGAAAATTCTGCTGTCATTCTCACAGTGACTTGATAGTTTCTTTCACTCAGGGACATAATCAGCTTTTAAACATAAAATAGATAATGACCTAAGTGTTTTGTGAGAAATACGAACATTTTTATTGTGATGATGTACTGTACGCTGGCCAACACTAATATGATGATCATGGATAATATGATATGCTTTAGGTTTAACAGCTCAACAGTATATAAAGCAGATCAAATAAGCTGAAGTAGCTTACATTTAGACATTAACTATATTAAAAGGCAACACACACATTGATTTAGCAGTAATCCAAATCCAGACACATCATATCATATTTAATATAAAACAGTAAGAGAGACAATTGCACAATGACTACTTTTACATTCCCTACATTTTGTATATTCTCAGTTTTAACTTTTTATCAATGTATTTGTATATAAAGCCAACTGCACTGTCTTGTAAGACTTTATCTTGCACCTTATATTTTTTTTTATATAGTTACCTGTTTGCACTGAAGAAGGAGAAGCTCTCCAATCTTGTACATTCAGTATAATGACAATAAAGGGAATTCTATTCTATTCTATTCTGCTGATAATACTTATGTGTCTAGCATACACGCTGATGCACATGAAGTTGGAATAAAATATTTTTACCTTTGAAATTATCGTGACAATGTGATTTATTCTTGATAGATAAAGTGTAACTGGGACTCAGTATGTAATCATTTTACCTGGTGAAAGGTGATTATTGATTTGTATAAATAGGAATAAAAAGAAGAATATGTCTGAAAAATGAATTATTCCAACTTTATAGGAAACAGTGTAGTATATAATGGAGCAGAAGTCGTTAGCACATGTATTTGTTGCTGTGCTATTGGGCCTTTATTTCTAAGACTGGAATCCTATAGAGACAGGAAACAAAAAACCTCTTCACTTTATTATAAAGGCCTTTCTCTGTGTTTTCAGTCAAATTCTTATTATTTTGAGGTACAGATTGTTCTTCAAGGTGTGATCATTTGTTTTTTTTCTGCATATTTCGTGTTCAGGAAAAGTGGAGCCCTCACAGAATATTTAAATAATGATTTTTATTTTTTAAATTCTAAATTCTTGGTGTATATTTTTGAGCTGAGTTGAATTGAAAATGAAAAGTCCTTTCTGAAAAATGCTGCTTGGTGGAAGAGACTATAGATCGAGATGCTTGCTTGCGCTCTCGGATCAAATTTACCAGGAAATCAATGGTCTATAAACATGTCATCTTATACTCGGCGTACTCCACTGTCCATTTTTTACACTTGGACTTGGACGGTATTACTGAAAGCTAACTGTACTGTCTCACGCTGCAGTGAGCACGGGAGGAGTCTGTGAATACAGGTCAGGAGAGTAGGATGTGTTGAGCGTGACTGTTAGCTGCATTTGGTGTGTGTGTGTGTGTGTGTGTGTGTGTGTGTGTGTGTGTGTGTGTGTGTGTGTGTGTGTGTGTGTGGGGACATGGCCTTGCCATAATGTCTCTGCTCAGTGTGATGAGTCACGCGAGTATGACGGTGAAGTGAGCTGCGCTGTTCTCTGCAGCAGCGCCTTACCCACTTTCTCATCCTCACTTATTCTGCCGTTCCCTCAGGCGAATCCTGAGACTTTTCAGGATTACTCGGCAGAGATGTAGAAATGGCATCCGTTAATCTGTCTCTGTCTCGTTGGTGAAAACGGTCCCTCCGTGTCTGAAAGCTGAGCTATTCTGTAACTACTCGTCTTTTAACATCCACCGTTTTCCCAAAGTGTTAGAGGAAACAGGAGGCCAAAATGTGTGTTGAAGACTTTATTTAAAAGCAAACCTTTTTTAGTTTACAACCCAAATTACATCAGTTCAGTCCTGACTCAAATGTATGTAAACATATAAGAGACTTTTAAAAACCCACAGCCAGATTCATTAAATACATTTAATTAAACAAGGGCAATACAATTAATATGGTCTGTGTATTTTTTCTGAGTTTAACTGTTTTTATTGTGCTTCTATTATTGTATTATTTAATTTTATTGTGAAGCACTTTTAGGCCACTTTCTGTGAAAGGTGTTGTATAAATACATTTTATGTACTTATTTATTTTTGACGCATATTCTCAGGTGGATTGCAGAACATTTTGTGAAGACATGGTCTGAAAGAAACTTCTCCCTGTTGTCTGCTGAGCTCCACAGAGCCTGTTTCACTGCCGTAGCCGAAACCATGGTGAGTTTCCGCTCTCAAAATCACCAGACGCACTGCATTCATGTAACTGCAGAAATAACCTCAACCCATTCTCCAGTGATTTTCCACAGGAAGAGAATTTGAATATGATCTAATTATATTTCACCTTTATTCAATTCTGAGTTATTAAAGACAGACTAATTTGGGAGAATGATGGAGCAGACAGATGGGGAGGGATCCAGACTTGTAATTGATAATTGAGTCTGGCTTTCATCACTGCCAAAGAGGAGCATTCTGCCTGGAAAGCAAGACAAATGCACGGGTGTTCACACTTGGCAAATGCTGAGGTTCAGATTGCCAAAAACCATTACACAATTCGGGGGAATCCCTCCGCTGTTCAATAAGGTCCAGGGACAGTAACAGTGCTTTAAGAAAGGGTGGTTGCATTTGACCTAATTTTGTTTTTTCCCCACATGGAGAGTTTCTTTAGCTGATAGATGTTTCCCTGCAGACTGTGCAGAATGCAGTG
This sequence comes from Ostorhinchus rueppellii, assembly GCA_030068375.1. Taxonomy (NCBI): domain Eukaryota; kingdom Metazoa; phylum Chordata; class Actinopteri; order Kurtiformes; family Apogonidae; genus Ostorhinchus; species Ostorhinchus rueppellii. The sequence goes on from JAQQZY010000020.1 coordinate 25,836,652, forward strand.
ACCATGCTCTGTGGCACTGAGCAGCTGATCGGGAGTTTACCAGAAGTGAAGTGGGCTCAGCAAGTGCGGACCCTGGCCACCGAGCTGCAGGAGGAGAGCCTGCATGTCATTGTCCAACACTTACCCAAAGTCATCCACACTCAGGGCTTTCAGGACCTACGCAGGGTACGGCATCCCTAACACATTCTCCTCCACTGATATTCATAAATACTCAGTGTAGATTTTTGAGAGTTGGTCACACATATTCCACTTTTTGCTGTTATTAGAAGTAAAAGCCATATTCCAAATTAGCTGTTCAATGAAAATTAATATTTCTGCTTACGTGCACCCAATGCATATGATCAGGGTGTCTGGCAAATCCTTAAAACTCTTTAAAAGTCTTAAATTTGATTGTCCTAAATGAGGCTTTTCTTGGACCATGTGTTTCTACTCAGAATTGTTTTCATGTAAAACACAACAATGGATTAGCCAATAGCAGAACCTTAAATTTAAAACCAAATTATAATCAGAAAACAGCAAAGGAAAGACACATTTGATAGTCATCACATCATAACGCAACCTTTATTTTTGCTCTTCTTCACCTCGTTCAGTGAGTTTTAGTAGCAAAACAATACCTATACTGTTGGATCCACTTAATATTAGCTTAGCGCTACAAAGTTTGTCACATTGGTCTGTTGTTTTAGGAAATTATTAATGACATAAGCTGGTCTCAGACTGTTGTTTTTGATATTTGATATATATTTGTTGTTTGGATTGTGTTTGCCTTAACATGATAACATACATGGAACAGTACTGGGGGAAGCCAGACTTAAAAGGCGACACTAAAAGGTCTTAAAAGATACAATATTTTAATAAGTAATAATTTTCATATTTGTTTGAGAAATCTTTGTAGGGAGGCACCAACGATCATGCATGGGTGCAGGGGTTCAGGTATGAGCTTCAGCAGCTTGAACATCTGAGGCAGAAACTTTAGTCATGGACAAATGTAAATGTGGATGGATGTAACTTTGGCACGGCAATAACTATGAGGTCTGTAGTACAATTATCAGGGTTCGTAAGGGTGCTTTAAATCCCTGAAAATGCTTGAATTTCAACGTTGTGTTTTTAAGGTCTAAAAAGTGCTTGAATGATAGTTGAAGTGCTTGAAAGTGCTTGTAATTCTAACTCTGTGATATTAGTTATTTATTTATTTTTAATATTAACTCGAAAGCAACTTACAGAGAGGTGATACATTTGGAAAATAAAACTTTGTCATAAATAAAATGACCAGGTTTCCTCAGGTCGACTCCAGGTACATTTTTATCTTTAATCTTTGTCTCGGTGCGAGTGGGTCTGAAGAATTACAAGCGGCTTCCCTTTTTTGGATAAAATTTTGTATTCTACTTTCATTTCTACAATTTTGGCTATTATGCAACATAATTTTAGATGTTTATACCATAATACAATGCACATCATTGTGATAAGAAAGTGAAAAGAATAATCATGATATCATATATGTGTTCCTGTAGATATGTGTTTGACCCCAGTGATAAGGGGCTGTACTGGAAACATTTGGAAATGGGTCTAAAAAGTGCTTGAAATTGACCTTGAAAAATGTGTACGAACCCTGTTATTTTTTCTTGTAAATTTAAAGTCTTAATTTGATCAAAGATGAGTTTAAAAAAATCTTTAAAAAATCATATATTTGACTTCCTCTAACCTGAAGTTACCCTGATCATAAATAAGGCCTTAATTTATTGTTTATTGAATCACAATACAGGAAAGAGGTGAGAGCTGCTTTGGCCTTTTTGCTTCTTTGCATCAAAATAAAATCTTTCCGAGTTCTTCACTGGTGGGGGACTCGGTTGACCGTGCAAACACGGCCTCCCTACCCCCTTTCATTCTTTCATCCACCTTCTTGAAAAGGTCAACATTTGCACATAACCAAAGACTTGTTGATATCCAAACCTTTCATAATGTGTAAAAGTAGGCTACACAGGTAGGTGTTTCTTCTTCTGACCAAAAATGTGGGCTTTTCTTTTGTCTGAGCATCTCTGCTCCGACCTGAACTGTAAGATCTCTGGTTTGTTTACAACACAGAGAGCTGACGGTAGACAGACCAGAGGATATGTGCTGCAAACACCAGTAAAAAACACTCAGAGGGTTATCCAGATGCATTTAAACATGTCCAGAGAATGATCTTAAAAAGCAAACAATATCACCACATCCCTCATATTTATTAAAGAAATGCTATTTTTTCTTAAAATACATTAATCAGTCTCCAAACACACATGATGACTTTCAAATTTGGAACAATACTTGGATATTAGCATAAATACAAAGGTAGTGAGTGTCCGCTATACTGTTGCAGAGAGAAGAGTTTACACGAGAGCCCACCTTGTTGAGGAAGCTGTGCTCTGCCATCAGAGAAGGTGTGACTGTGGACAACAGTTGTGAGCTTTTCACTGCTGTGGACCAGCTGTGTGGGGACAACATAGAGGATGAGTCTATCCTGGGACAAAAACAAGAGGAGGTGAAATAAAGCAGATTCCTTACACTGAACCCTTTAGTCTAATGGTGACATATCAACGTGCAACCATTAGTCTGTGTTCACAACTTGTCAGTGGATTGGGTTTAATTTTGACTGGTGAGAGCAAAGCTGAACTACAGGTGTGAACACATCTTACATATTTACTGTCTGTATTTAATGCTTGTAAATCTATACTAACATCTATTATGTGCTTTATCATTCATTGCGGATGCAGGGTCCTGTTCAGCTTTGGAAAAGGAACCCGAACATTTACTTCGGCCTTTCAGATTACAGCATGGACCTCATCAGTATATAACAGATTTATGGCTTGTTTAGGATGTTTTGGAATGCGCTATCCTGCATGGCTTTGAAGCATGTCCGCCTAAGAAGGTTTAATCTGGTTGTGACACAGCTTGACTCTTAAGGGTGAACTAAAGTTTCTGAATCTACTCTTTAAGTTACTGTAGCTTATAGTTTTTAATGGTAGCCTCCGTCTAATCCTCTCAGCCACACCCAGCCTTTAAAAGTCTAAAAATCCAATAATCTGAATTTAGGCATTAAATCCTAAAATATTTTCGAATAAGACTTTGACAGGTCTTAAAATATGATTGGATTAACTTCAGTCTCGCTTTTAATTTGTTTTTGCAAACTGTGCAGCCAGGTCAGTATCCAACTTGAAAAAATAGGACATATAACATTGTTTCTATTAATGTTACTTTTATAAAATATGGGGATGTAGAAGTTCAGTGACATCTGTCTGGAGAACAGTCCATTTACAGAAAGTTACTGATTTCAACCCTGCTTCACCTTGTGCAAGAAATCACTCAAATAAAGAGCTTTGGGTTCTGTAAAAAGACATTAAATTCACATGGGAAGGTCAGAAAAATCAATAGGAAAACCACTAAAATCACCTAATATTGTTAAATATTCACATTAGACTCCTTCAGTTTCTTTTTATAACCTTTATTCTCGTTCATAACCACAGCCTTAGAATGAGTTCTAACTAACTTTTCAGAAAATGGACAGTACTGTGCCAAGCTCTTAGGCTACTACTAGGTTTGCTGTTTTTACAGGGTTGAAATTAGCATACTTAGAATATATACTGTAAATGTGTAGAAATCATAGCCTTAAAACAAACACACAAAAAATGAACTATATCTGTTAAAGCTACTATTTAGTGTGTCTGCTTGACCCCATGATAAGAAACAGCACAAACAGTTGGAAACATCTGACATGTGTTGAATGCAAAGTAGTAGAAAACATCATAAAGTTAAAAATCTCATACTGTCTGAACAAAAGGGTTAAAGACATGTTAAATACAAAGGGAGGTTAGACTAAATACTATCACTTCAGTTTATCAAAGCTGTTTTTTATTTTGTATTTTTTCGCATTAATCTTGTCTTTTCTGCTTTTCATACTTCCCATATATCCAGGCTGTATCTTAATATGGAAACTGAAAAATGCTTATGTTTGGTCATTAGAACTTTTGTAAACAAACCTAATATTGGCCTCAGAGTTTTACACAGTACTGTATATCGTCAACATACAGATATAAAATTTGAGTCTACTAGAATGTGTCCTTCATGGCACAGAACAGATACTCATTACATTACATTGCCTCCTACACATTTCTAAATTTAACAAGAAATTACATATGATGCCATGGGAACATCATCCTGCCAGGTTTCATAAAATGCACCCTTGCAACATTTGAGGAGGTTCAGTCCCAGAAATCCTGACCTTTCATTTAGTATTTCTCAAATGCCATTCCTTAAATCCCATTGACCAAGTGAACTGTGATTCGGACTTGATGCATCCATGTATTATTCATCAAGATTAGATGAGAATGTAAAATGGAACTTTTGCGACTGAGATGAAGTCTACTGTATGAGGCAGATTAAGCTTGTGAGATGACTTCCAAGGGAAAGTGACCTGGCTGCACGAGTTAAAGCGCGTAACCCTTGTAAGTACAGTACAGTATGGTAGAATGGATTAGTCTGTGGGAAACAGTGACGCGTGCCAACAGCCTTCTCTAATCTGGCCGTGTGTCTGCTGGTCAAAGTGTGTGCGGTCAGTGCGGTGGAGGAGGTGGAGATAGCTCCTCCCTACCTTCCAGTCCTGTTTTTATAATCAGGCATAGAAACAGGAGTATGGGCATCAGCTGGTGACATCACTGATTTCGCTGGAGGGAGCTCAAGTGGATTCTGCAACGGAGACAGAGGGGGAGGGAGGGGAAGAAAAAGGGAGGGAGGGACAGAGGGGTATTTGTTGCCATGGTGAAAGGTTCTTCAAGCAGCTGCTGATTCGCTTGTGCAGTAGCGCACCCCTTTCCATTCTTCTCCTCTGCCCCTCTCTCTCCTCTGTTACCGCCAGTCATTCAGGCAAGAGATTTGCAGCCTACGCGGTCGGCTGTGGACCTTCCTGCTTCAGACCTTTTACGCCGTCCGCCACACGCAGGGATGGGAGACTTTGTCGTCCAAACACAGAGACAGGATACTGGCGGGTAAGGAAGGACTTAAATCTGGCTCTTTTTCACTCACACACAAGATATTCATGCTGCGTTGTGTGTGTGTGTGTGTGTTTTTTTTCTTCCTTCCCACCCCAGCCTTGTGCTGAAGCTCTGCATCATTAGAGATGAGCATATGTTGTTGGCTTATTTAACACTCACTGGCTTCTCCTTTCACAGCTGCCTGACCAGTATAGTAGTAGTTCATGTAATATATAGCCAGTGCTGCTGTTGTACATTTTTTTTTTTGCTTTATTTCTGAGCTTCTTTTTAACTGCCTTGTGCATATGGTGTACGCCAACATGGTAAAATGCACCAGACACGCCATGCTTGTTTTTAATGGGTGGGAGTGAAAGGCTGAATTCCTGTCTTTGTGAGTGTGTACATGATTAGAAGCATCCACAAATACAAATAATCTGCTGTTTTCTCACTGTTGAGCTAGTAATGTGGTGAAATGCACCGTATGAATAATTTATCTGGCTGGTATCAGTGTAGCTGTGTGCCTGTTACTAGTACATTTCTTGCCAGGGTAATCGGATTCCAGGTCTCATGCAAACATTACAAATGCATAATCGCTAAATAGAGTCAATTTCAAAACCTTTTTAATTTAATTATGATGATCTGTTGTTTTTTTTCCCTTTCCCCTGTTGAAAAAGCTGTACTGCAATAGTCATTACAAGGCTGACTGATCAATTCATTGATTGGATGTTTGTTTTCTTTGGTCAAAGGGTAAACACAGGGTGTGTGAATAGGAATTTGTGAATGAAAAGACTCTCTCTTTGAGGTCACATAAGCAACAAGAAAAAAGTGGTGCAGTCCTTTTTTCCAGTGTTATGCCTGAATGTAAATATTCTGCTTTGTGCAACTGGCTAACAACAATTTTATCTTTTCTCTATCCTAATTTGACAGATGCTATTGATAAAGGGGACAATAGAAGACTCGGTAAAAAGCCGGTTTTCTCCAGCTCCCAGGTAATATTATAGTTTAACAAGCCATTGATATTTAATCTTGATTTAAAGTTGATGTTTGTTTACAAAATAAAAATCTGTTGAGGTCTTATTTGTTATTGTAACTCTGACTTCATTTGGCTGATGATATGAGCTCAGAGAAATCCATGGAAGTTTGAGTAATCCCTGATAGTGATTACAGTGTGTGTGGCCATCACAAGCCATATGTCATAAAAGCTCCACCCCCACAGCATAGACATACATTATGAAATGAACAGCAGGGCCACTCTAAACAGATGCATAGCCAAGATAAGCCTGGCTGAGGTGATCAAGAGGAGGCTTGCCAAGATGTTGGGCCTGAGTGGTTGAGGGCAGCCAAGCTCTCACCAGACGAGCTGTGATGCAGTTTAAAGATTTAGACTTAACCTCTTCATGGCTTTTACTTAGGGATACACTAGTGGCAAAATCCGGGGCCAGTGTTTAAAATGACTGTGATATAATTGACTGATTGCCACTGCCATGACCTGTACCATTTTTGTTTTGTTTCTTCCGTTACTTATCCTCAGTTATTTTCACTAGGGAAACAACAAAATCTTCATTATAATAAACAATAGGAGTGTTTTAAAGTTTTTTTTCTTTTTACCTATGCATTATGCTCTTTTAATTCAGTCACACATATTTATATTTTCAGCATTGGTTCTTTGATTAAACTTATGACATATACTGTAGAATGTTATATAGGAGTTGGGGCTTTATTCCCTTAACATTTGCTTAAGAAGACAGAGAAGCAATCCAGTGTACAAGGTTGTAAATGACAGTGTTTTAATTGGGTGATGAGCCAAGACTCTTCTTGACTAAGTTTGTAGACATTTTGGGTGATGTTTAACTCTAAATAAGCTCCAGTGGACAGATATACTCTATGAACAGTGTGTTTGGCTGCCCTCTGGTTATTTGTTGATTAATTCAGTGTTACAAATACATGACTAATTTGAGTACTTATTATTCCTGCAGCCAAGGGCTGTAAAATGCCCTTCAACCAATCCTGAAAGTCCTCCTGTGCACAGGACCCAGAGGGTGTCCAACAACATAAATTCTTCCTCCCGTAGTGCTGCATCAGCCATGAAGTCTGATGGACTTGGGACAGCTAATAAGCCAAGTGATGGTCACACATCCAAAGCAAAGAATGTAAAGAAGCCAGGAGACAGGAGTGTTACACCCAAAGCAAAGACAGCATCCAGTGCTACACCGGTTGTCAATGGTACAGGAGCTACAGGGGCCAGGCGAGATGTGGCCAGCGCAAATGGTCCCAGAAGCTCCTCTGGGGTTAAAGAGCAAGATAAGAAGCCAAACCCAGGTGCAAGGCCAAAAACATCACCTCCAAGCTGCACGTCTACCAGCCAGACATCAGTAACGAAGGCTCAGAAGAGCTCAGCGCAAAAGCCTGACAGTGCCACGGGAACTGTACCAGCTCAGGCCACTGCTTCATCCACATCAGGCAGTGCCTCGCCAGAAAATGCGGGCAGCCCTCGTAACGATGCCCACTCCATCCCAGGTTGACTTTCCTTTATTTGATTCTTTCCACTTAATCACTAGTTTAGTCTAAGTGTCCACAAGTCAGCTCCCATCATTAAAGCACAGGATGTGAAAGAAGTGACAGACTAATTAGTATGATGAATGTTACGCTTTGGCCAGGAGGGATTTTTTTAAGACAAGGCCAGTGTCATGTATGAATGTCGATTTGTCAGGAAACAAGGCACATGAGACTGTCCTTGGCAGCCTGCTGGCATCAGTGTACAAACTAACAGCAGAGCAGCAGAGGTCGAACCCCTATACAGCTGTCACACAGAGGGGTGTGACTGATCACTTTGAGCTCTTGTGGTATAGATGATTGTGGGTAGAAATGGTAATCCGACCTGATACCAGTGGGCCTCAGCTGTCTGTCCTGCTGGCACAAAGACAGCTATAGAACAGACACGCAGCATGAGTACTGGCTGTTACTGCAAGATGAAAGTGTATAGTGAGCTGATAGAGCATAGCATATTATCCACCCTGTGTCATGTAAACTTCTCTTGACAGTTAGAGTTTATGTTCATTGTTTCAGGTGCAAAGTCAAGACAGCAGGCCAAGACAGTCAACAAATCCCCACTGACAAAAGCTCCTCAAAAAGCAGATTCAGCAAAGACCAGCAGGTGAGCTTCAACTTATCAGTATTCATAGCATTCTGTTCTGTTATCAAATATCAGGTAAACATATTTAAACCAATGTTGTCAGCTTCCTCCTGGTTCTGAACTGTGCAACGCTGTGATTTCATCTAAGTAATTTACAAAACTAACTTCAGTGTTGTTTTTGAAGATATTTGGAGCATTTTTCTTACGTTGAGTGTAATTTCCAGTCTTAACATAAAGGTTACTTACATTCCACAAATGCCTATTTTTTTTAAATAAGACATATGAAGGTACTGTCAAAGACAATGAAGATCTTGTGTATTAAAATGACATGCAAAATAAAATAATAAAGCATTAAGGTAACATACAATACTGAAACAAGCAAATCAGTAAAAACACCACTAAACTAAATAGACTACTACTGGTACTTTTTTTTCTATACAGCTGTTATATCTACATTTTAAACATGAATGTAGACCAGCTCTGCATTAATCTGAGATAGATGCCAAAATAAAAGATGCCATTAGAGAGCCTCAAGCATTTAGGACATAGAAAACAAACCCAGGCAGCCTGTTCAGTAATGTAAATGTGGGGCAAATAAGATGGATGTGGGAATATAGTATCACCTGCTTGGTTTTTAGGCCACATGTGTCTGTCAGGGGGATAAAAGCAGCTGTGGAACATTTCCTGACAGGCTTTTCATTTGTCCTTCAAAGATGTTAAAAATACCCAATTCTACAACCAGCATCATCCACACACCATACTCCACATTAATATTTAACAGACTCCCTGGAAAGAAGAAATTCAGGTTAGTTGATTATAAATGCCCATGTTGAGCCAGTGTGGACCTTTTAGATTCTTTGTAAAGAAGCAGATGGTTATGTAATAGTTAATTTATATAGCATTCTAATTAGGGTTTGTGAAACTGTGCTCCAGGCTTAAAAATTTTAATGGATAGTCCACTAAAAAGACACTCTAATCTCAAAATACTTCACTGTAGATACTTGGACCATCAGTAATCACGTGTGTATTATTTTAATCCAACTCTATTACAAAGTGTGACATTAGAAATGCTATCCTAAGAAAGCTGTTTAAACATTACATTATAAATCTACTCAAAGCAGACAGGTAATCAAGAGATTGTACCATTAAGCACAGAGTCAATCTCAAAACTTAAGGCTGTACTTTATGTTCTTGCGTTCATAAAGTTATATTTGGAAGAACATCCTTCACAAGGGCACAAGTATCAATGTTAAACTCTTCTCATTGATAATCAGCTCATGTCTGAGCCTTGCCCTTGCCAAAACGGAAGAAAAAACTTTGCTGCCCCCCACTGGCATTAGGTTTTAATTCAGGGTTTACTGCATTTCATCACGTGAATAGTTTTATGATGATGATGAGCAGGAAGTGGTCAAGTAACACAAAAAACTAAAAGTAATGATCATTTTTTGTCTGTCTTTGATAATAGTCCTACAAACAAGCCAAGTGTGAGAGAAAGTAGCAAAGTCAAGCCTGGTGGAGCAGAGAAAGCATCAACTGGAGGGACGGCAACAAGAGCAGACACCAAAGGAAGAGCCACGCCAGACAACCATGGTTAGACATCCAAACTCTGTTAAATTTAATGGTCAGCCTCTGTGGCCAATTACTTCTGTTCTCTTCTCACTGTCTCTCTGTGTTTCAGTCCCTAGGCATGGATCCTCTGGGAAAAAGCCTGCCTCACCCAGGAAAGAAGATGGCAAGGATGGACTGAAATCCTCAGCAGCAGACAAAACAGCTGGTGAAGGTCCAAAGAAGAAGATCACAAAACCAATTCCAGCATCTGGATCCTTGACTAAGCCTAGTACTAAACCAGCAAAAACATCCTCAGTCCCCTCCAAGCAACCATCAGTAGCAGCTGTCAAGACAGGACCAAAGCCGAAAAGTACCACTGAATTGTTGACAGAAAAAGCATCACCAAAATCTGAAGGAACCTCCAAAACCTCACTGGCTGTTGCCTCCAAGAAATCAGGAACTAAAAGCAAAGAGGCAGTGAATGGTAAAAACCAAGACTCTAAATCTGAACCTTCTCACATGGGAAGGACAGGTGATGCTGTGGAGCAAAAACAAAGTACAGAGCTAGCACCCTCTGAGCAACACAGCACAACACAACCATCAAGCCAAGGCGAAGGAGATTCCTTAAGTCTCTTACTAGAACCAGCGCCTAAGCAGAATCTCGAGGTCTCAGAGACTCCATCAGAAACCAAGACCAGTGTGACACCAGCAGCCAAAACCGCCCCACAAGTCAAATCAGCCATTGTTGACACTTGCAAAAAGTCTGTTGGCAGTAAATGCAGCCAGTCCCAGAGCAGCATGATCTCTGGTCACATCAGTGGGGGACAAGTTCAGGAGGTCAGCACCCTGAATTCTCCAAAAGAAACAGAGCATCCCATTGACACACCCTGCAGCATCGGAAGCACTGGCACCCCATTAGAAGATTCCTGGAGCATCCACCATCAGGTCACCCCAGAGTCCGAGACCGGTAGCACCCACACCACCTCTTCAGATGACATCAAACCTCGCTCTGAGGACTATGATGCAGGAGGCTCGCAAGACGACGACTGCTCCAACGACCGAGGGGTGTCCAAGTGTGGCACCATGCGCTGTCATGACTTTTTAGGTCGTAGCAGCAGTGACACAAGCACCCCAGAAGAGCTGAAAATGTATGAAGGGGGTGCCGGGCTAAGAGTAGAGGTACGACTGCGTGGGCGAGAAGCAGAGACCACTAGTGAGGAGGAAGGAGTACGACAACGTCCTCGCTCCTGGCTACATCGAGATGAAGTCCCTGTGGAAGAAGAGCACTCAGAAGTGGAAGCCACCGTTACAGTAAAGAGCGTCCCGGACCACCAACTCTTCTCATCTGAGGAGGAAGAAGATGATGATGAAGAGGAAACAGAGGACGAAAGGTCAGAAGTTGAAGTGATTCCAGCACAGGGGACGATGCCACCAACTGATCCCTCACCACACTTTCAGGGGATAGTCAACCTGGCTTTTGATGATGACGTTGTTGACCAGGAGAACGAACAGCCCGACTACCAGTCGACATCGAACTTCCGTCGGTCGGTGTTACTTTCTGTTGATGAATGTGAGGAACTGGGATCTGAGGAGGGTGGCGTCCAAACTCCACCTCAACAACCTGATGATGCAGCAACTCCCTGTGATGTTTTTGAGCCTGACTCTACAACTCCTCAGTTTAACTGCACACCTTCTACTGAGCAGCAGAACCACATGGCAGATCCTCTTAAGAATTCAAGTGCAGGACATAAAAATGAGGATCAAGACAAAAAATCATCCATATTTCTTACTGAGATCCAGGAGCCCATGCAAGAGGAGCAGAGCAATCACATCCAGGTAGACCGAGCAAAGCCCCACTGCCCTCTCCAGGAAGCTGAAACCAGAGACCTCCCTCCCCAGGAGCGTCCGTGCCATCTCGATCTCTGGCAAACTGAACAGTACAGCAACGGAGCTCCACGCAAAAACCCCTCTGAAAGCAAGAAAGCTGATTTACATCTAGACTTAAATGAACCTCAGCTGACAAGGGAATCTCCCTTACAAGCTGCACAATCTCCAGCAGGTAATGTATGATCTATGGACCCTCTTAGACCCCAAATCCAAACCCATCTTCTCTTCCCAGACTCCATCAGTGAACGTATAGCTTATCCCTGCAAGATTCATCCCCTTTGCTCTGACTCCTAGACCTTACCTCTGTCCAACATATAACTACCCCTCCTTCAAAAAAAAAGGATATTACCAAACAGACTAGTTTAGAAACTAGTTAAGGGTACAAGCTCAAATTCAATCAGTCACCTTCATTTTTTCATAGCTTACAGCCTGCTTTCATCTCAACACATTCATCAAATAACTGTTGTAAATCTGAATTTGCAACTTCAATATCCTTTTTAAAGATGGAGATTGGACTCATCCAAAAAATGTACATTTAACCAACTGAACTACCTTTACTCAGAGGCATTACAGCCTTGGTAACTCAGTTTACATAAAAAAGGGGGAAAGCAGTGTACATTTCACTAAGGCTGATCATAGAATTGTATTTGTCAAAAGAATCTGCCTTGTGACAAGGCCTGTGGGATAGTTATACTAATGCACTTTTATGTACATAAAAATAAGATTTTGGATTATTTTTGTCATTTCTTTTATGCAGTGCAGTCTCTGGCCTTTTTAAGCCATAGCCAATCTGACGTAGTTGAAGATGCTGTATGAAGCAATTTAACATCAGTATGTCATTGTTAAGTGATACTGGTATAATTACTGTTAATATTAGACCATTTCTGAGAATTCTCTAATGCTGGTGATATTTTTAGAGCCTGTGTTTCTACAGACTTGTTTTCCTACAACGCCTCTTTCATGTGTTTTTCCTCTGATTTATTTAAAAGCAGAAATATTTTGCTTTTTACTAATCAAACATCAAGCTGTCTGTGCTCTGGATGCACAGAAAGCAGTATTTATCATTCTGGGAATCGGTCAGGTTTTACACAAGCTCAAAGTGTCACCACTGAATGTCTCAGCAATGGTCTTTCTGTTTGCAGTATGTGTACTAATATCACTAAATTGATTTATTGATGTTAAACTACTTCACTTAGCACCTGTTAAATCTGTGAGCATGTAAATGAAAAGCGAGTATAATTTTCTTACAATTTGTTGTCCTGACAACATGACATGAGATCAATAATTAAAACTGTCTGTGCAAAATAGACGTCACTAAACTGCCACTGCTTCTCAAAAAAGTGTATTTTACCTGAGAACTTTTCCCTTGCATTTCTTATCTGTTTGACTTTATTTCTCTTGGCGAATGTACCTGTCCCTGAGCTTTTCATTTTATGTTAAGTTTTGTTTGTTTTATGTTTGGGTTTTGTTTTGTTGTTTTGCACTGCATATATGCATGCTATTAAAATTATTTGTCATTTATTTACGGCATCTGTTTTTATTTATTTTTATTTTTTTCTCATTGTCATCTGTCATACCCAGTAGACTTGTTACAAGGTAGTTGTCCACCTTTAAGAAAACTGTGTTCTGTTGTCGAAAGTTTTTGTTCAGTAGGTTTTGTGTAACGTCTGTAGCCTCCTCTGTAAAGTATGTGATGTGTCTCTAGAGCAGCTGTCATGGTTCTGCCATGTCTCTCTTTTTTCACTAACATTTTCAGAAAAAGAAATCTGCTGCACCATAACTAAGGGTTTATCCTGATGTAAACTGTAAATGATTTTGTTTCAGACAGTGATCAGTTACTTCATCATTTCCCATTTGAAAGTGTAAAAAATAGAAAACTAAGTGTAAAAGAAACTTGGTGGTGTGCCATCATTTGTGCTACTAGGTGAAGCACGCTTGCTTGCATTTCTGTTTTTGTGACAGTATTTTAGTCTGTTCATCAGGTCCACCCATTAAAATACCTGCACGTAAATAAAAAAAAAAAAGCATATCACTGGTATTTACTGACAAATGCAAACTTCACTGGTGCTGGCAAAGCATGGCATACTTTGTTTGGACACGTGGATAAAGAGATGCATTCAGAAAAGCGTTCCTCTGTGCATTACCTTTAAGGCAACTGTCTCCCTTTGCATCCATCCTCCAGGTGATGCATGTCTTTGGATTTAATGAATTTACAATCAATTTACTGAGCATCAGGGTCACGCCTTCCTCTATGGGCTGTCTTCACCTGACCTTACAGTGTGAAAGGATACAGTTGCATTAAGGGTAAAACTTCAGTTAAGTGTTACTGTTATTGTAGTAGGCAGTGAATAATCTCTGAAATTAAAAAATAAGTGTGGAGGAGTGAATCATTTTGTCATTTTGCAGTATTGTCAATTGTTTTTAGGGGACATTGGTTGTGACAGATTGGATCAAAGCTGCAAACATGACCGCCGACCATCCAAAGCCCTCTCTCCTATTTACGAGATGGATGTGGGAGAAACCTTTGAGCACTGCTCGGACAAGGACAGGAATATAGAACAGCAGGCCGAGGAAGAAAGACAGAAAGAGGAAAATGACAAAAGCAGTGAGTTTGCGGAGCGGGACTGGAGCCTGCTCAGGCAGCTCCTTTCAGATCAAGAGTCCAATCTGGGTGTTATAAACCCCGTGCCTGAAGAGCTCAATCTGGCCCAGTACCTTATTAAGCAAACACTGTCCTTGTCGCGTGACTGCTTGGACTCACAGGCCTTCCTGTCCCCAGAGAAAGAGTCCTTCAAACGCTGGGCGGAGCTCATCTCGCCCATGGAGGACTCCTCTACCAGCATCACTGTGACCAGTTTCTCCCCTGAAGATGCTGCATCACCACAGGGGGAGTGGACCATCGTAGAGCTGGAAACGCATCACTAATAGCACAGAGGAGACCTGCCGGACAGTTGACACCTTCTCTACTAACTTTAACCATCTTCAACATTGACTCTGTTTTAATTTATTATAATTTATATGATTATCACAGCTCTCTGTCAAATGTTTTTCTGGACTCTGCAGGACTGTGGACTCTGCAGCAGCTTATTTGCATCACTCATTTTGCCCTCAGTGGACTGTTTCTTGACACAAATGGGCTGTTATGCATGCAAATATTTTTGTATGTTTGACTGTTTAATTGATGTTGCTTCAAAGCTGTAGAAAAAATAAGGGAAATTCTTTCTCAAGGCAGTCTTCTGATAATACAGTTGACTGGAATTTATAAAAAGGAAAAATAACATTGGCCTACTGGCTTGCATTTAGTGTCATATTGGAAATAAAGGTTTGTGTTTCAGAAGAAATTAAAGCTGGTTGTGACTGTCCTGTCAGATGGATGTGTGTTTGAGCCAGATGGACTCATTAAAAGCAAACAACTTGTTGGTACATTATAGTACTAAAAGCATAGGTGTAAACACTGCTCAATGTGAGTCCTGGTTTGGCTTACAGAGCTTTTCACGGCCAAGATTTTCACTTGTTAACACAGGTATAATTGCTGTCATTAAAAACTGCTGCATCCATTTAGGAGGCCAATGAAATGGGCTCCTGGGGTATCTTAATGGAACAGAGACACAGTTAATGTTATCAGAACCACCTGGGCTTTGGCTGCTTAAAACGACAGTGTCTACAGTGAAAAACATCCATCACTGAAATAAAGTATAATCTTAGAAAAGAACATTTTCTTGATATTTTTTGACAAACTAACCTCCCCAGTGAAAAAATAAATAATAACCACGAACCAAACAACCTGCTCCACGTGACCCCAGCGACCTCTAGTGGCTGCGCGAGGACAAGAAAATTAACCGTTTTAAAGCCTTAATCCTTGTGGAAAAAGTATCAACTCTTCCATAAATTGACCAGGTGGTAATGGCATACAATGCAGAAACTTCTCCTCAGTGGAAAACTACCATTATACTCAGCACATCACTTCAGGTAATGTATAATAAGTTATACTTTGCTAACATTAGCTAATATAGCTTAGCTAATAGATAAACTGTAGTCAGTAGTATCACAAGCTAGCTCAGTGTTAAATATTACCAACTGTAGTTTATTGCCATAAAATTATTATTCTTCTTTTTTTTAATTATTATTTTTCCCCCCAGAACCATGACACAGTAAAGACTCTCAGTGGGCAGCAGCACAGAATCAGGTTTTCAGACACTGTTGAATGTGGAGCCTTTATTTTTCCCCTTTCAGGTAAATTTTGTGCTATTTTTGTTTCCTTCAACACCATAACCACTAAGACTAATTCTTTGCACTATCAGTTGTACAATTAACTTCCATTATTATTCCAAATCCATAATACTACTCTTACTGTGGTTAAAACTAAACATAATCTTGTTTTTTTTATATATCTGTTTATATTTTGTCCAGGTACTGCATTTCTATTGGCTGATCCAGATCCCTGTGAAGAGTCAGGACTCACTGAGAAGCTGATGAAGTTTGTTCAAGTCCACCGTAACAGCTTTCTGCTCCTACATGCCCCCTTCAGTGGGAAAAAGGAACTAGAAACCATGTCTCTGATTCAGCACAGGTATGCAGGTTGGTCTACTACAGGGGTGCCCAATACTGGTCCTCGAGAGTTACTATCCTGCATGTTTTAGATGTTTCCATTTTCTAGCACACGGTCGTTATCAAGCTTCAGCAGAGCTTGATGATAGGCTCATCATTTGAATCAGGTGTGTTGGAAGAGGGACACATCAGGATAGTAGCTCACTCAGGAGGACCAGGATTGGGCACCCCTGGTCTGCTAGGATGACCAATAAGATAAATGTGGTACAAAATGTGTGCTATTGTGGGACATAGTTGGACATGTTACCAATAAGATGTAGCCTTAAATGTAGTTGTCATCTTTTTCTAACTGAAAAACACAGCTACATTTTAGCTTCTCAGATCTAAGTCTAACTAGTCTGCTTTTTCTCCTCCTGTTGCTGAGAATAAAGTTGAATGAGAACTCATATTGCATTTGTTGACAACTCAGTCAACAAAATGAACCAAAATATAACCAGATAAACAAGATCACCCACAAAATTAACAAGATAAACATTAAATCAGTAATATTCACTTGTGAAATTAGAAACGCTCCCTAACATTAATCCATTTTAATTCAGTTTTATTTATATAGAGCCAGTCACAGTATATGAGTATCCCAAGGCTTTTAAAATGACTAAACGTTGAGAAGACCCAACGAATCATCCAGGAGCAGCACCAAGGTAAACTTGGAGGAAAAACATCTTTTATAGAAGGAATAATCAGACAGAAGTGAGCTGCATTATTGTACTGTATTTGTTTAAGTAATGTTTTAGGACTTTTCAGTTTTATTGTTCTGTTGAAGAAAATGAATTAAAAAGTCAATAAATGGAATAAGTTTATGTTGATGAATGAATATTTCATGTTTACACGAATCAACTTGCTTTCCCATTCTGACAACAGTCGTGGATGGAAACATACAAATTTGCATTTCCTTCGGCTCAAAATTCACCTCAAGACATTTGGATGTAAACCTCACTTTCATCTGATTTGACTCGTATATTTCCTTCAAAATCAGAATATGGGATACTGTCTCAATGTGTGGGATGTGGGTTACCCCTCCAGGGTCTATGATCGGTGTCGGTGTTATCAGACCTGAGAAATTTTCAAGGTACTGTAAGAAAAAAACTCTCTCCCAGCTTTTGGTTTGACATTGATAGATAAAAGGACAGATATAATTGTTTTAATTTGATAGCAGAAAACTATTCAATTCGACCTTCACATGTTCATTTTTGCAACCAAGTTCCAAAACAGTTCATTGGGCACATTTGTGCTTTTTGTTGTAATTAACAGTATATCTTTTCAATTTGGATTCGATGATTTTTGTGCATTTTTTTTATCCTATTTGTGAATAAAATTGATAAAAGTCTAAAAATAATTTTAAGATCATAGAGGTGAAGTTGTACTGAAAAAAAAAGATACCAAACATGAGTATGGTGCATATTGTTTTATGTGGTTCATAAAGAAGGCCGATCAAGTGAAATTGAACATCAGCATGAAAAAGTAAATTTGCATACATTATTTATCCAGTGGGCTAATTTTTAACTAAAGATCTCTGTTTTATGGAACTGTTATCCTTTTTAATATGCCACTCATCAAAAAAGTTACAACTGATTTTATCAATTGTATTTTTTACACCATAGCCGTGCCTCAGACTTAAAAATATAGCTCGAATTTTACGCTAAAAATTATATCTAAAAAATGTGAAAATGTATTCAGTCTGTTGATTATATAGATGATTGTTAACTTTCAAGTATTAGATTTTCATTATTTTGTGAATATTATTGATATTTATGAGTTTGAACATTTGTGACTTGCTTACAAGGCCCTGTCCACATGTTTCCACAAAAATACAGATTTTTAATGTTTAAGGTACTTATGATTTAGATATTTGAGTGAAACTTTCAGAAAGTAATGATCTTTTGATAAATTTTGGGTGATGCATACAATAGTAAAGAGTCATCCACATGTTACTATGGCAGCCTGTTCATGTGTTACCACATTCTCATGTCAATAAAACAGAGCCTTTTCAATATTTTACTCCAAAATTTATTTTCAGCATAGTTGAACGTAATATCTAAAAGGTTTGTCCTACTTGAAATCAATAACCACGTTTTGAATGTTTGCGTGAAGCTTAAAATATTGATGTTCATTTCAAGTCCACGTTACTGAGCAGTAATTTGACATTTTTCACCTAAAAATTTTATCTTCCCAAATTTAGTTATATAGTTATTTAGTTATAGTTATAATGTTAAAGTGCTTATAAATATGTACTCAAATATATATAATACATGCATATAAGTTACTCTGCTTACATGACAGAGTCTGTTGAACTCAAAATGTGTCAACGTGTTACCGTTTGATCAGACCCAAAGGCAAAAATTATAATTATTCAAAGATGGTCAAATAGGCTTAGACCCCTAAGGGTTAAAAAAAAACAACTTTGTAGCTTATCATAATATGCGTCATCTGATCACCCTGTAGTGTACACAATTAGTTATCAATGCAGATTATTTTGTTTGAAGATGCATTATAAACTACATTTATCGTGGCTGTGTTTATGTAGTTTTTCCAGTCAGCTTTGTAACTGAGGGAGGTCCTATTTTGTCATTGTCAGATTCTTTGGAACCAATCTCCGGATCCTCCCCGTCCGAAACAGTGGCGACATTATCAAAGGAATGTTAACAATTGCCAAGGTAAGCCACACTGCACAAACAGCATTTGGTTGCTAAAGAAACAGAGATGATGTTTTCTCACTGTGGTATACTGAACTGAAAGAAGGCTGATGTCTCTTCAGGCCACTAGTAAGCCCCATGTAGACCGCATTCGGGACCGGATGTCACTGGCCCAGGCCCATATCATCGAAAGCAGCCCTGTGTGGGAGATGCTAAGAGATATTCTGTAAAGCTCAGCAGTTGTTTCCGCATAACTTATGATCCTTTGTGTAAGTCTATGAGATCCAGACCAATATAACACAATGCAAGTTTAAACAGCTTAAAAGTAGGTCCTTCATTTGTTTGTTATTATAATCTTGGTTTAAATAATGACTCAGAAATGCATGCTATGTTTTTTTTATTGGCCAAGTAAATCAAATGAATTAAAGCAGTGTTAAGAAACAATTACCAAACTTGTCTGCGTTGAAAATTTCTAATAGTGTCCGTGGCCTAGTTTAGGATCTTCAGCTGTTCCTCTGTGATCTCCTCAATGCGAACAATAAGACTCTCCATCAGGTCAAATGTCACCAAAGCACTCTGCAACACCTGAGACACATGAAAAAGGTCAGACAACAAACCCGTCTGAGGCTGAAGTCAAAACACAGCTGCCAAATCTGTCAGGAATGAGTGTTTGTATACCTGCTGCTGGGCCTCTGGAGACATGTCAGATACCTTCTCATGTTTTACTGTTATTTTCTGGACCAACCTTGCGGCTCTAGCAGCAGCTCTGGCCTCTACAGCAGAAATAAAAAAGACATTTTTTAATCTAACACTGTTAAATCTGAATTTCATTTTGTTCTAAAGAATATCAGCTGATGCCTACCTTTAGCTTTTATCTTTTGATCCTCTCTTAGTGCCTTCAGTTCAGCTGAATAATATCCTCTTGATATGCTGATACACACCCGCAGCATTTTCAGGTATTCATCTTTGATCCTGCACAGCTCTTCCCACACATCAGCCTTAAATGTAGGAGAGAAGATCATACTGTTATGCTTTCTGTATTAACCTGGTAGACTATAAGAAAAAGAAAAAAATTGAAAGAAATCCACGCACAATGCTCCTGAGTTCCTTCTCTTTAAGAAGAAGATAGCGCAGAAGATTCAGAGACTCCATGATCCTAGAAAAACAGACAGAAAGAGACCTTTTATGTTCACTAAATGAGGAGAATCAGTGTGCATGTGCTCTTGAACATGGTTTTTATTCGGGCTCACGTATCCATCTGTCTTATACAGCAGGGGTTCTCAAGCTTTTTCACACCAAGGACCACTTTATCATAACAAAAAAAAAAAAAAAAAAAAAAAAGATTCATGGACCCCCTAACCAGCTGGGCAGTTTCCCACTCCCATCCTTAAAAAAAACCCCTACTTTTTGAAACAGCCTATATTAAAATATTCTTATATTTTGTATTTGACAAATTAAGTCTGCAGTATATTACAAATGGTGCTAATAACTTGATGCTGACAGAATGTCTTTGTAACTTGTTGCCAATATTGGTCATCATTTCTCCAGCTTTTCTCCAGCATTGTTGTATTTTAGAATTGTTCAAGTCACTCTTCGTTTCATTTAGTTTTGCTCTTCGTTTCTGATTAGTCAGCTCTTCTACTTAATTTCCACCACAATTCACTAGTCACAACAGGTCTTTGATATGACAATAGGCAACCTAGGTAACCTAATTGTACAGAGACGGTGACTCAAACCATGAGTTTGCATAGACAAATTCAATAAAAGTCTACTCTTAGCCTTATTTAGGCTACATCTGATTTGCTTTTAATTTGGAAAACAATTATCTGTATTGGTAACTTTGGTTTTGAAGTTAGATGAGGGTGATTTGAGAAACACTGATATAAATTTGACTTTTTTTTTATGACATCCTCTTGCAGACCACTTGAGGGCGCTAATTTGAATATCACTGTCATACAGGCATAGCAGATCAGTTTGGCCAGTTAATCAGTGCCACTTGGACATTTCCCCAATGATCTGTATCAGGTGAAGCTGAGGCCAACAGTGGTCTTTAGGTAATATTAGCTTTCTCTATTGGAAGTACGGACTTTGAGGGAAAATTAGTTCGCTCAAAATGTAAAAATCATTCTCACCCAAGTTTTTTTACAGTCAGTTTGAGTCTTGAATTAGAATAATTGTGTCCAAAATTAAATTTATGCAAGGTAAGCACAATGCTATAAATGATCTCTATAAACCTACAAGCCTTCATGTGGTAATTGTTATATTTAGATGGTGAATTTAACATCATCTGCCTACATTTATAATAACATTGTAACCACTGAGCCACCTCCCCCAGCCTGCATTTGTTTTCCTGTTAAAGATTTGGATCATTGTTTACAGTGTAGTTTTATTAAGACAGCTGTGACTCAAGAGGCAGAAAATCAATGACTGATATAACTACAGGTAGCGGTGATCTAACTCATGCAAGCTAAAGTCAGATAAAAGGTGGAAACGCACATACTGTCTGTTATGTTTGTTGTTTATTTTCGTAAACAGTCAGATCAGCCGCTGCAGTGACTTGTGGGACAGTCCTCTCCCTTTGTAAAGGATGGGCCAGTGTATTCTATAAGAGGCACTATAAGAGGCTTCTTTCCTTTGCATCTGGACAGATTTGATCACAACTGACACTCTTCTTGGTCATTTCACTCAGTTAGGAACCTTTGTAAGTAAAAAAGATCATTCGGATACACCCTGTTTCTGTGCTGAAACAGGAAGTGAAGCAGGAGAATCACTTCCAGGTTGCAAATGAAGGAATCTAACTTGCAGTTGATGTACACCTGATACAGCCGTCAGTACCATTTATAACCTTCCTACCTTTACCGCCTGAAAATGCAAGCAAAAAGTAGATGCAGGAGTCTCATTTTGATTCAGATCAATTGAATTATAATATTCTGGAAGTGAATTTTGGATTTTTGTCCAGTATTGCAATAAAACTGAAAAATCTGTCTATATTTTGAGTGACAAATGAACTGTGTCTGTCGTGAGTAAAATTCATTTTCTTGCTACTTACTTGTCCATATTGTGAACGAGGTCTGTCTCTGAACCTTGTGGCAAACACAATGCCAGCCCCAACAGCGAGACAAACTCTGCACCCAGGAACCATTTATTGCCATTGTCCAGCTAGAAAACAGTTATCATGCTTTAAAAAAAATCACTCACTATTTACGCATCTGAAACAAACATTAAAAGAGTGATATTTTACTTTTTTTTTTTTTTTTTTTAAAGGTATTATGCATTTAAATACATTTCCCTATGCTCTACATAAACTGTAAATGCTCTGCTTGGGTCTGAATTCTTCATTAACTCAACTCCACAGGTCCATCTTCAACCCTATTTCTGAGTAATGACACCAGAAAGGTGGTTTTGAGCGCTGGCCCTTTAAATGCAAATGAGCCACTTCAGGCCCCACCCCCTTCAGGTTATTGACTGTGCTGCTCTGTCCCGTTCAATCAACAACTGAACATTTAAGGTAACCGGCTCGAAGTTTGGACATATTTTCAGTTTTTACTACAACCACTACTGTCAGTTATGTCATGCTCAGAGAAATGTTTGTCGGAGGTCTTGACCTTATATGTGCAAGTGTTGTGACATAACTAGTTATAGACGTGACAAATTAAACTGGAATAAATATAAAGATAGCTTTGCAGCACCTGGAGGGTTCAAACTCCAACCTTTGGAACTATTAGGATCCAAATACACATATAAATGAACCAAAGACTAATAAAAGCGGGTTTAAGAAAATATGAGCCCTTTAAAGCAACATCTTTATGATGTCTTATCATAATAATAAGACTTTAACATACCTTCATGGATGATTCCACTTCATTCCTGATGTTCTTTACTATGTAACCTTCTATCCCTGGATGGTTACTGGTTTTTAACATACATCTGAAATTAAATAAGATGAGGTTCAACAGCAGCAAATAGAAGAAAAATACAAGGAGGAAATTTGGCTCTATACACTAACAAGTCCAAGGAAAATGTACAAAGTTGTACAAGTTTTGCTAACATTTTCTTTTTTTTCTAATGATTCTTTTACCTGAAGAACTTGTGCTTTGCTTCAGCATCTAATTTATTGATGAAGAGCTGGAAAACCTGTAGTCCTTTTTCTCTCTGGGGAATCAGAGACACAAGTAAATCATTAAATAATACACTTGATAGAAAAACTCAACAATAGATGCAGCATTTTGTTATCACTGCCATTTTAGACTTACCAGATGTTTCATTGGACAGTCACTGAGAATGTGTCGTAGGTTCTGTGAATTGGAGAAAGTCAGCATTAACTCTCAGTTTGTGGTGAATTTGTTTGCATATGGTGTGTGATCTTGCAGACAGTAATATTGTGGTGGTTTATGATATAAGGCAGCAAATTTGCATATTGAGCATTTAACATGTATGATGACCTCTGGTGTCATTTTACCTGTGGAACACTGTAGAAGCTCCTTAGCTCCAGTAGACTCACTGGAAGGCTGTTATCCTGAACACCCTCTAAGCTTTTTGCATAAAGTGCCTGAAGGAAAATACAAACAAGACACATTAATTTTCAGTTTACGTATTCTGGTTCTAAAAGTAAAATATACTGTGGCCTATAATATTCGAATGGATTTTTTTTAAACTCTTGTCATTAAATTATTGTGAGTATGTGGTTTATTCTTGATAGATAAAGTGTATTTGGGACTGAGTATGCGATTGTAGCAGCAGGTCAAAGGTGATGACTGATGTCTATGAACAGGAATAAAAAGAGGAATGTGCCTGAAAACAAAATTATTCCAATTTTATGAGCAACAGTGTAAATGACACTTACCAGTCCTTTGAGTAAATGGGACTCTTTTTTGCTGAAACAAAATAGAATATTAGTGCAAAACAAGGTCCATTATTTTTAATTAAGCGTAATAATAAATTCATGCCATATTCACAACGTACCTACTGAGCATTTGATTAATGTATTCCATGTTGCACTGCAGAACAAACACAGGGCTGGAAAAGAAGTAGATATTACACTGTGAATGATATGTTCTACGCCAGCTCATCACTAGATTCTGTAGTTTTTAATTAATACCTGAAAACTGCTGGAAAGCTCTCTATGTTGATGAGCTGAACAAAGAGCAGATAAGCCAGACATGCTCTCGACTCCTTGGACTGACTAATGTCCATCAACGGACTTTTCTTCAGAGAGTTAAAAAACAGGAGCTCAGAAAAAGGCTCCTGAATTGCAGGTAGTGTGCCCTATAGGGAAAGAAATGCAAACATAGCTTTATGCAGTTTGCCACTGTGTGTGAGCAAAAAAAAAAAACTCATCCACTGCGTGAAAACTTATGAAAAAAAGCCTGTTCCCTACCATTATCTCAGTTGCAAAAAGCCAGAGTGGTGATTTTCTGTCTCCTCTCAGTTCAGCGTCGAGCAAAGGCTCTCTTAAGCTCCTCATACAGCTGCAGACAGATAACAAACCTTTACCAATTTAACCTCATATATGTGATCCCACCAGGTCTTAAAAAGTCTGTAAAGTCTTTTATTTACATGTGTGCATTTGATACCTGAAAAAACGTTTTTAAAAGGTATTCAATTTGATTTGATATCATAGGTTTTAAGTTTTGTTGCCATAAACTTGTTGTATGTGTTGTGTTTAAATGTGTCTGGGAACTATACAAACTGCAGAGAAAGGAGCATTAGTTGACTCAGTTCCACCCATCCCAACCCGACAACTTTTATTAGGAACTATTGTCACTGACTTTGCAGCCCCCAGTGACAAATCACTTGGAACAGTGGGAATCAAGGTGTTGGAGTAAATAAGTAAATGTTCCTAAATTCCAGGAGTCACAAATTTTTGCCAGTATGGCTGTGAAATGGGCATTAAATTCTGTTCTAAATAGTCAGAAAAGGTCTTGAATTTAACTTGTAGAAACCTGTAGGTTTCTCTTGGTTTAAAAATCCTCTTATAGAAAAAAATGTATTGTTGCAAAACAAAAAATAAGTCTGATTTTCTGAGCTCATGGAAGTTTGTAGAGATATGTAGTTATTACAAAAGAGCAACACTACATAATGATGATCGTATAGAAATTACAGTTACTAGCTAGTTACATAATACATTTCATTACACCCAAACACATAAGCACAGAAACGTACAACTTCAGAAGCTCTGCTCTGAGCTCTTCATCTTCAGCGGTGTTGACACAGTTTCCATTTTCCCTCTTCAACCTCTCTGTGAAGGGATTTGTAAATGCAGCCAAAGCAGCACAGCAGCGGCATAGACCGTACTCATCAGCCTCCTCCTGCTGCCTGGTGTAAGGCACAGGCAGAAGGGACAGCTGCCTCTGAAGGGCAGACAGAACCAAGCCCACAGAGGCTGCCTTCCCCTCATCCATTCGCAGTACAACTGGTCAAGACACAAGTTTGTTGTTTAGTATCAAGTATATACAGTAGAGGGCGCCATGTACCCTCTTTAAACAGCAACATTTACACACTATCCACAAGTAAGGCCCAACACACACACGCACACACACGCATATATATCTATATATATCTATATAGATATATCTTGTGCCATATTTTCTGCATAAGTATCATGAAAATTACTTTTCTAAATTCTGTTTTGGGGGGGATTCCATTGTGGAGAAATTGCAGTGTTTACAGCAGCAAAATACAGGAAACAAAGTGCAGAAGACAGGCGGAGCCTTTAAGAGTGACAGCATAAATAAATAAATATCTGCTACTTAAATGACTATTTCTGTGGACACACATTATTTACATATCTGTAATATAGTTGTACATGATGTTGGTATTGATATGATCTAAGGGGGATTAACTGAACTATATTGAATACAGTACTCTGCTGGTCTATGAAGGATTGACAGTGTTGTAATTAGAGTTGTATTACCTGTTTGCAGATGTGGAGTAAGAGTTAGGATGGTTTCAGAAATGGCACCTGGATGAGTGTCATCAACCAGTTCAAGTAAACTGTGCAGAAGCTCCTTTGGGTTGCAGATCTAGACAAAAAAAATAACAATGTAACTTCATGTATCTAATATGTGTCTATATATTAAGGACTTGGTTGGTCTGCACCTACCCTGGTCAGATGCGTGACAGCAGTCTGGCAGTGATCACAATTTTTGTTTTTAATTATTTCACACACCAGCGGTGACAAGAGAACACATCCCATAGATTTCACAATCGCCTAAGTGTAAAAGAAAACACTCAGTTAAAGTGATAGATGACAAATAAGGACACATATCTGCTTTGTGCTACCTGGGTCCTTCCTTTTCCATTCGCATAAACAGGTGCATGCAACTGCACTCCCACACTTGTTTTTGTTTTGTTTTTTTAAATTTAATTTTTACCTAGTAAAAAACATGCACATAAATACATGTTAGTTAAAAATTGCAGTGGATAGTTACCAAAAACCCTCAAGGCTTAACAAGTAGCAACTTTTACTTGGATCTGAATAGACCAACACTGGGCAATCTGTGATCTAACATCATCAACCAACAAAAATAAGGTGCTTCAGAAACCTTACCCAAGCTGGTAATCTCAAGGGTCACAGCAACACATGCACCTGATTGCATTATCAGATGTTTTTTTTCCATCACATGGGGGTGACTGATAATAACAGTCATTGTCTTACAGTTCTCCTTACTGCACACATGGGGAGTAACATGTGTTTTAAAACTATAGAACTCAGTTTTATTGAAATATGGAGCTGACCACCTCAACACTTTAACATCAGAGCACACCTCTGTACAAAGCACCATCACAGCTGTGATAAAATCTTCATTTCCATATCTCTTCTCCAAGCTCCTCCTGAAAGCCAGGGATTTTTCATGTGATAATCAATCATTTGAACCCCTCGAGGTTGTTTTAGCCTCCAGTAAGAGATGGCACACAGTTCTAAAAGTGTGCTACACATAAACATATAACTGTGAAGCGTGGCGAGATGGGACAACCAAGGGCACTTAGAGGAGTACCACATCGAAAAAGGTTATCAGTGGAGCGAGAAATCTGACTGAATGTCTGCCTGTTAGCATCCCACACCTCCAGGTCAAGAGGCCAGCAGGCACAGAGCAGTGACTACATGTTAACGTTAAATACAGCTGCGCAGCAGCAAAGTGGCTGCTGCTGTTCGTCCCAGTCGATGAAACTGTTTCTGCTGAGGACTGAGTGTTGACCAGCGTGTTTTCGAGTCGTGTATGACAGATTAACACTGTCAGTCAGCTGTCACTTCATACCTATGAGATGTGGCTGTTTGTCGGCAGTGTTTTATGCCTGAGCTTAGAGAATACCTGTGTGAGATGTGTCAGTGAGTGTGCAGACATACCTGGTTTCTTTTGTCCGTAAGGAATTTTAGCAGTTGTGCACTGTTGCCCTGAGTGAGGCAGGCACATCCTAAATTCTTAAACTGGTGGTAGTCCTCTTGTTTCAGGTCTTCCTCTGGAGTTTCTCTCTAAATACAGATATCAAACAGGGCTTGTTGTTTACACAGTCCTTGTAGGAGGCTAAATGCTGCTAACTGACAAAAGGCTAATATTCATATGGAGCTCCACATCTAGCGTTGGAATCACAATATCAGCATGTACAATATTATGGAGACAAAAAACTGCAGTTTAATTCAGTAAATATAAATGTGAACACCTATTCCTTGTTTGTTTACAGTCTGCTTAATATACTTAAAATAAAGAAATTACCTGCCATTTGTGTTTTGTGTATGGTCACATTTATTGTCATAAGAACAATTTTCCTCAAAAACTAAGCAAATCAACTCATGATACTATTTGTTTACTGTAAATTGCACAACTCTGAAGACATAATGATTTATATATCTGAGTGTTTACTGTAATCTACCTACCTCATTAATTTAGAGGAATATTTACCATATTTATAGGTAGATTTATTTATACTGTATCTACATCACATTTAAAGTTGTCTTGAATTCTTGCACTTAGAAGGTAGAGGATTTAAAAGTATTGTATTCATATATTCAAATTCTTTATATTTAATAATTGCTATTATTGTTGTTGTATTTTCATTTTTGTGTATTCAAGTCACGTCAAACACTTGCAATATGCCACAATGTAAGACAACAGCTGCTATTTTTAAAATTTATTTTAGATCTAATTCAGGAAACCCTAATATCAGGAGTGGGACCGCACAGTATTCTCCTTTACTTAAAAACATATATGTTTAAATTATCTTGAAAATAGATAACCATAAAATACTTGTTGAAGTAACATCTGAAGTGATCCAAGTGTTTATGTGGAGGATAATGTGGATTTCTATTGATTCATCGATATAAGAGTAAATTCATTATAATATTGCATCTCATGATATTTACTTAATCTGCACCTCTTTAGGTCTGTCTTTACATATAGTCAGTTCAAAGGGGGGGGGGGGGTGTTTACAAGAAATAAAATATCACTGTATAACAGATGTTACTCATAAATACAAAAAATATAGCATGTGATAATCTGCACATTAAAAATACAATATAATATCCACATATTTGCTTATTGAAATCCAAAGGATTAGAACATTTTTAACCTTAAAGTAGTAGATTCATGTAATTTTATTGCTTTTCTTCTGCATGTTTTTTTATTTTGTTCATAGTTTAGAGATATATGATATCAGATGCACTGAAGATGGAGCCACTGATGTCCAGCTTCTTGTTCACTTCGTTAATTAATTGCCAGCATCTAAATAAGTGTCCTGTTTCAGAAAGGATGGAGCTGTCCCATCGCATGATCATATGTCTCACTTAAAATGTATTACAGCGATGAAGAATACAGTTGACTTACCCATCTCTGGATTATATCATTCACCTGATCCTCATTCATCATCAGTCTTTCCTTTGGCCTGACAGACAATCCTATTATATGGCTATATTTTGAACATGTAACAAAAAAGATATGAACAATAGGCACTGAAGCAGCTATAAATAACCTGTGGTAGAAGCAATATTTGACCAAATGAGACGATCTCCTGAAGTCTCCAGGGAGAGGGACAAGACTCAGTGTGTGAGGAAAGCATAAACCTCTTATCTTCCTTTGTGCTGGGTATGTAATAGGATTAAACCAGAGCACTTCTACGTGGTCACAGAAAATGTGGAACTGTCTAGAAGGATCAAGTCTGTAACACTCTCAGTCCTAAATATTGAATAGTGCAGACGTGGTTATATTTTGTTAAGACGCACGTCTTCACACTGATATATTTGCTGCATTTCCTTCACTGTAGGTGGGGATATGCCACTTGTGTGATCAAAATAGCAGCTTTAATTTTGAATTAACATGCGATATTTGGGCTAAATATATAACTTTGTTTCCACTTTAACACCTTAAGCTTCCTGATGAGCCTATATTTAACACAGCAGTGTATGACCTTATGATTTTTTTATTCTTTTTTTTTTTTTTTAACCTATTTACCAAGTATACCTATAATTAGTTTTCTGTGGTCTTCACACAAATTTTAGATTACATTGATTTTTGAAGGGTATGAAAGTAACATTTTAAGGAAGTTTTTGTCAGTTCTTAACAAGGGGTAGGGGCCTCACCTCCAAAATGATGATAATTCAGAAATATATCAAAGTTTTAATACTGCTGACGGCCACTGGGGTTGACTCCAAAAAACCTGGCTCCAGCTGATGTATAGTGAACTTTTCTCTAAATGTATTAAATCTAATAAATAAGTAATATTTTTTTTCTAGTTCTCATTCCAGTTTTGTTTATTTCATTTGGAAACTCTAATAAATGATCTCCAGGTCCTTCATAAAATGTTCCCTCCATTAATCAGATTTCAGGTTTAAGCTTTAATGTCTGCTGTGTCAGGCTTTTATTGACAGATCTGTCCAACAGCTCCCTCAGACTACCAGAGTTTCAGTTTATTTTTTACAACACATTTTTTTCCTGACTGACTCTATTTGTGATTGATAGGTTCCACTAGCAATGCTGTAAATTGATATAGTTACAAAGTGGTTAATGAAATTTACCAGCATTTAGATAGCACTTAGCATTAGCTCACCTTTGACCTCTCAGGCTCCTGTGGTTCTGCCTCTTTTTCCAAATATGGTCACTTCTGGGCTGTTGAGAAAACAATGGGTGATATCATGGTTTCAATGGGGGGGGTAATAAGTGCAATCATCATATTGCAAAACTGTTGGTGATGACTAAGAAGCATAATTCTATTTCTACCCACCAACAATTGTTCACTTTCTACATGTGAACAGTTGTCCAATCAGATGCATTCACTGGCATTGGCCAATCAGGGCTTACGTAGTAAGGCTGCTACCCTCAGGTTAAATGGTGTCAACATGGTGGTGGCTTCCAGGTTAATTTGTTTATTTATAGCAGCTCAAATCACCAGCGCAATATTAGACATTGTTATTGCAGTTATTTCAGACTATCCTTCATAGATAATACGATTAAAAACACTCACCACTGACAGACGAGTGTAGCTCTATGGGAGGCCATAGTTTGTGTTGGTGATGGTTTATCAGTCAATAGTTTCATTTCAGTTTCATGTATGTTAGACTACTCAGTTGTGTTTGCTCTTAGTCTGATGCAAATTAGACATAAAAATAAAGTCAGCTTTCAAAGTTGTAGAGGTTTGCCAGTACAATGTTACTGTGGTGCAAACAAGTAGGACTTACCTCTTAATAGAAGTGGTTTATCAGTAAATAGAGAATATGGAGATGAAACCAGTGTGTTTTTGAGAACCATTTTCACTCTAGAATAGCTGAAAAAATGGCAGATGTCTGGGTTGGTTGTTCTCATAATAAGTTCTTGACCTCTGCATGGTAATAGTCAGTTGCACTTACAGGTGACACCAACCGACAAAAAATGAGGGAAAACTTCATATCATAAATTGTGGCTTGTTTATCATTATAAATTGTATTGTGTTATAAGATGACATCTCATCAACAATGATCAAACGCAAACAAGCATGCTGATTATTTTGGGGTGCAGTGGTGTGTTGTTAAGTACATATGATGAGCAATATACTAAAAGATGAGTAGTGATTAATTAAAAAATTAATCTACCCAGTGCAGTTCTGTGTAATTACACCGAATGAGCCTGTTGCACAGGGAGGCACAAGGATTAAGAGTGCTTTTCCACGATTGCTTAATGACAACATATTGCTCCTCTGTTTAAACACGAAGGCTTCAAAGGCTTGGATCATCTTTTCCCCTCTGGCGTTTGTGTGCGTGTGTAATATAATAGAGGTACAATCAGTGACTTCCTGCTGCATCCACACAGCCTCGCTAAAGGTGCAGCTCAAGTCCTGATTTTAAATGAATAGGACAACAAGCGTGTTTGAACGGTCGGATTTGGACAACATCTGCCGCTCAGGTTTGCTCTCACTATTACTGTGTGATGAAAGCCTCGAACAAAAAGCCACAAAACAAATACAGTACACTGACTGCGGCTTTCTCCCTGTTTGTCTCGGATTTTGTCATTCTTAATTGTGGACTGATGAAGGTTTGTTTACACAGTGGTCCTCTGGTTGCATGAAGCACACCAAAGATCACTTTTATACCATTGTTTATGTCCTCTTTCACTGCACTGGCTTCAGTGCAGCAGTGCACTATACACACTGAATTAAAAACAAACTATTTTAGTTTTACTTTGCATAGAATCCTGCCAGTCTGTATGCACTACTGCCACATCAGTATAATCCTGATTGCAGGTGGTTAGCATATAATTTCATCACAATATGTATGTAAAACTTCTAGCTTCTTGAGTTAGCTGTATTGATTCAGTACTTAGAATTCAGCTGTCTATGAATCAGCAAACGCAGTAATGGGTTTCCAACTCAGGAGGGCACTGTTTGTCTTACAGGCCATGAAGCAAATCCACAGAATTAACACTGTACAGAACTCACAGTGGTAAACATTTGCTTTGTGAAACGCTATAATGTACTTCTAGGCTCATAGAAACAATATAACTTTTCTTATATGTTATTACATTTGTGTTAGAGGATAAGTAGCTGTGTTTCCATATACAGTGGCAGAGAAGATTCTTAGACCACCCCATGTTTTCTTCAACTTCTTGTTCATTTTAACACCTGGTTCAACTAAAGGTACATTTGTTTGGACAATTATAATGAGGACAACAAAATTAGCTCATAAGAGTTTCATTTCAGACCTGATATCAAGTCATTTTCCATGTTTTCTTGATAAAAACCAAAATCACTTCAGTTCTTACATCAATGTCTCTGTCACTGTACTGACAAAAACAGTGCTTTTAGGCATTCCATGTTTTCTTTTCTGTCTGTTTTAGTTACATGATACACACAGGAGTAAGGACTTGATTGCATAACCATTGTTTTTGGTGACTTTCGATGGTCTAATAATTGTTTCCACAACTGCGTACACAAACACATGCGATAAGATATTAATTGAATGAATTTTTAAAGTTTAAGATAATGGAGGGTTATAGTAACATTTACTCATTCAAGTGGCAAATCCAACTATATTTTATTCATCGAAGAATAAAGGCATAGGAAAGCACATTCATAATCATACATTTACCGTACATTTATTTCACATGCCTTCATAAATACTATGTGATATTCATGATTCTGGCATCATTATTGCATATTTTTGTGTATTATTGTCTGAGCAGCTAAAATCAAATGCTCTGGTGTGAACCCTGAAGCACTGAGTACGAGATCAATTTATATGTAAAGCTAATAATATTTATTTTGGGGGATATCGCTTATCTATGCATCTCTTTGAATCCTCCCTCCAGGTGATGAACCTGTATGGTAGTAGTATGTGGGGTGTAAGCATGTGCAGAGCGGTTGGTGATGTTCACAGGAATATCTTAGGTCACAGATATCATATATCCATTTATATTTAATTGCCGGTACCTTAGAACACAATTGTGTAACAAGATGTGTAGAGTACGGACCTCTATAAGATTAAATTTAGTGAAGCCAAAATGTAGTAGGTGATATTTAGGTTATAGTTTATACTGTATATGTTATTTCATATTTTTCTTGAGGATGCAGCTTAAAGACACGCCACTTCCTCAAATACAGTGGAAAGTGGAGTTTAAGTGATCATTTTTGTGATTGAAAGAGACAAAGCGAGGCAAGATTGATGCAAAATGACTGTATCTGGTTTCAGCCGCGCAGCAGATAGTGCAGTATTTATGGAGCAGTCTCGTACACAAACAGGCGGCAATCCTATGAGAGCGAGATAAAGCCTCTCCATTTTCCTTTTCCATCCTATATTTCCTTGGTGACCTCTTAGAGAGCAAGAGGTTCTAAGTGAACTATTTATCCAGTCAGCTTTCCCCTGAGGCTGCTGCAGACCGCTGCAAGCTTTCCTGTCTGCCCAAAACCTCCCCAGGCCCTGCTGTGTTTGTCAGGAGAAACTGCCATGTTAAGGGCCTCTCCCGGGGGTCGCACTTCAGCTGCACACTGCTGTTCTCTGAGCCAGCCAGATGAATTTGATTTCAAGATATTTTTTTATACGGGCCAGATTTGCTTTGTGATTGTGGCTTTGCGGTTTAATCGCTGAAACATTTCATCTTGAAGAATATTTCACCTTAATCTATAATGTGCATTATATGGAAAGTGTTTGAAGAGGCATTTAAAGTTTTTATGTTAAAAATATCCTAAAACAAGTGTATTCTTATAAAAGGCATGTAAACATATTCATGATTATTTTATTGCATCTTATTTGGGTCACATTTTTCACTTTTTATACAGAATTATGTTTGACAATTTACTGTGCAGCTGCTAATTATATGAATTAGTGTAAAGGTGGAAAAACATGCTTTTTTTACTGTTGCATAGCATGAAAAGTAAATACCTATGAACTGAGGAGTTGCAATGATACAGTTTTGGATTTTATTTATTTAATACAGATGTGAGTAAAAAACTGCACAGTTTGGAGGAATATTACAGTGATTGGGAGTACATTTAGGATCTATTGATGTAATTTCATTGGCAATATATTGGCTTCATTTGATTAATTAAGTTTTTGCTTTATGAAAATCAAGAACAAAAATGCCACCTCTTTGTCGAATGTAATATATTGATTTATTTTTTTCACAAACTGAAACTGGCCTGTGCTGTTTTTTGTTTTTTTTTTATTATTATTACTGTTCATTGATATTAAAGATACATGGCTTATAGTAAACAGAACCATTATTGAATCATGCTTTATCTTTAGATGATATAGATGATCTCAAAAGAGAAAAAGAAATGTCATATTCAATTTGTTGGCCATATCCTCCAGTTCAAGTATCTCTTTGTATTTTGCTAATCCTGTGTTAAATTAGTACAGGACTAGTGGTGATGTTGTTTGTACAAGTAACTTACTTTTCCTGTATTCTTCTGGTTGTTTAGGCTGACAGACTTCAGGGTTGTATAGCCCTATTGAATGGAATTATTAGTTTAGGAGTTTAATTAGGAGTGTACTACAACGGTAAGATCATTTCATTTATCATTATAAATATGTGAAAGCAGCTAAGGCATAGATGGAATTACGGTATTGTGACAAATGTGATAATAATTGTTGTATTTTTTTTACTATTTCAGAGAGTCCGGCCCTCTGTAGTTTCGCAGTGACCAGCTGTCAGGAGGTTGTCATTTTACTGATGTGTTGCTGTGTCCAGAGCACCTGCCATAGCGCTCATTTTTGTTGATGTATTTGTTGGTGAAATAAACACCTGGGTGGTATGTCCAGCTGCTAATGGGCATTCCCTTCAGGACTCTAGAAGTCAAATATGTTTAGGGGTATAGCGATACCCAAGTGAACTGAGAGCTAATGGAGACAGTGGTCTCACAAGGGAAAATCTTGACCCCAGCCCCTTTTGTAAAAGCTTTGCCCCTGTAACAAACAGTTGCAGGGAGGGGCTGTGTGAGTCCAGCCTCACATTGTGGGCGTGTTTAGTGAACATTTGTTTGTGCTCTTGCAGAGGCTGCTGGGGGAGAATGTAGTCCAGTCTTTCACATCTTTCACATCTTTCAACATGACATAAAGCTGTTTTATCTGCCAGTGTACTATGAGGTGAAAGCTCCCAAGGTGAGACAAAGGCTCAGGCCGGACGCTTCAGTCTGTCCTGAGTGGGAACCTCTGTCTGGTATTGAACGCCACTGGTGAAGCTACATCAACAAATCCATACTTCCTGGGCCATGCAGACTGTACTGTTGCCTGCTCGAGCCTTTGTAAATCGGCATTTTGATGACAATTCCCCGTGTCGGGTTTGTTCCCAATCAATACACACAGAGCGGACGCATTAATAGACACAGATAACTGCTGCTTGGCTGCTGTATTTCTGGGATGTGGAGACTGACACCCTGTCTGACTCTGATCAATAAGTGGCGCGTAGCGTGGTGCACAAGCTCGGCCCTGCCCACTCTGCTATCACACACGGGGCTTGGTTTCCCCCAGCAGCGGCGGTAAAACTGCCCAGCAACTCCCCAAGGTTGATGAATCGGCGATGTTACATGTGAACTGGCTGTCAAAACGATTTTGTCATCTCCTCTTCTCTCCGGTGTTTAAAGATGCTGACACACTGTGTTTAGGGTACCAGTGTCTTGTTGGAAGTGATGGAGGCTTTTAGCCTTTTTTTAAACTCCCTTTATCCGTTTAAGTGTTCACTCGAGTGTTACAATTTCTATTTCACCTGCCACAGATGTCTCCTGGCACTTCCTGCCCACTAACAGTTTTCTTTCAGGTCATCTGATCCAAACACTCCTGAATTTAAAACTCAAAACTTCTGAATCTATTCTTTCACTACTTTGATGTACTCTATTATTACTTAACTATATTAATGTTTTCTGCATGGTCTTATTTTTAGCTGAACTGTTTGTTTCTCAATAGCTAAATTCCTCTCGACTTCAGCTAATGACTATTTTCTCCATCTGCTGCCTCAGAAGATGCTTGATGGTGTTAAGTGAATATTTTTAGTCTGTAGACAGTTTAGAGGACAGATAAAAGGCTGAGTAAAGAAGGCCAGATCAGATTCTGCTTGGGGTCATTAATGTTTCAGATGATGCCAGAGGGAGAATAGGAGAGTCACTGTACTGCCAGGATCCGTTTCCTTTGACTGTGGCTTTGTCATTTTGGATCAGTCCCACCCTGCACAGGCCTATTGTGATGTCTGTATTAGAGTGATTGGCAGCACATGACATTACACAAGTACAAGACGGACGGTTTTCGTGAAACTTACTTCTGGTTAAGATGCGTCCTATAGAACATACTCAAACAAAGCTAAACAGTGGATTTTTTCATTATCATTTTCCACTTTTCTCTGTGTGCCTTGCCCCAGCGGAGACCTCTGGGCCCGGGGAAGTACTTACCATGCGACCGCTCTACAATGGCATTACTCTGCTTTGATCCTGCTGCAGTCTGACACATGACCACACAGACCCCTGAATGGGCATTAGTGCAGGCTTCAGCAAACCCAACATCTGTGCCTCCCAGCACTGCCACCGCTCAAATCATTCATTAAATCAGAACACAAAAAGTAACTTTACTTGAATGCCTCAGCATAAATATTTGATCATGGCTGAGAATAAATCTTTGTCATTTCGAACTCCTTCTCGTGGCTGTGGGCTCCTTTTATAGATCCTCCTCGCCTCGCTCTCTCTCTCTGCTATTTGGATACAGGCACATGCTTGGTTTGGTCATTTGTGAAATGGATCTTATGAATTTTTAAGAAAGTTTCATAGCTGCAATCAGTCGCTGCAGAGGCTTTGACTGTATCACAGATGTGCTGCCATGTACACATCTAAATCATATTCTGTTTTACATGGATAATACAGGAGCTGGGGGTTTTTATGTGTTATAACAAGAATTACTACTTTATTACTGTGTAAGCTACACAACAATGCCCTCTGTACTGTGTATGTTATATTGTACATTTCCTTTCATTCATTTAATTATCGTTTGATCTAGATATTTACCCTTCTACCCTTTTTCAGCACATTCTTAACCCTCAAACAGCTAAACAGTCACCAGAGACCAAAAGCATCTACTGATCTAAAATATTTAATAACTCATGAACCATTAATCCTGTCAATACATGTTAATAATTCAGGTAAAATGCAGTTTCTCAACTTTTCATTGTCATCAGATATGACCCATTTGGACGTTCAGAGGCTCCGTCGTGAATGTGGAAACACCATCATCTTATACAACATTGTCACATCAATATAAACCCCCATAGTCTGGCAAATGTCAGTGGCTGTAGCTTGTTTTTATGTTCAGTTAATGATACATTTTGCTGAAAGGGACACTTTTTCCTCTGTTTTTTGATATATTAACCTTTGAATTTACTCTAAGCTTTTATGAACATCTACATGAGCACTGAATTAAATATTGGAAAATGCATGACTTAGGTTAGGATGAGGATAATGTTAAAATGAATGGTGATAAATCCCTTATGATTGGTTAGATTTACAGAAAAATTCATTTTGAAGTCATGCCAAAAACACTTCTTATTCTTTAAGGGTTCATCTCCTTCTAGTATTTTAAGAATGCATAATACAAGGGTTTGTGCGTGGATCTTACAGCTTTACATTCTGCATACCATCGCCTGACAGATTCTCACCGACATAAAACATTTTCCAAGTGAACAAGAATATCAGGTACTCACTAAAAGGTTACAGAACTCTCTTTCTTGTCACTTGCGTTAAGAAGATTTCCTTTTCATGCGTTTTCTTTCCCCTGAAGAGATAAGAATCCTCCATCATCAAGCCTTTTAACTGGAGTGGATCCTTTTAATGTCACTCTCCGGATTCATATGCTATTAGACATGACTTCAGATAAAAGATAAAACCAGGCCAACAAGGCAGGAGTGTGATGTAGCTTCAGACGCAGTAAAAGGATTGAACACAGGTTCTCATTGTGTAGGTACAGAATATGAAATCAAATAAGTGAGAGTGAGCGCCAACAGCAGAGGAGCAGCACAACGGCCTTTTTGTTCCTCAGTGACAGCTCACATCCAAATCATATAGTGATATGTAATGCTAAATGAACCAGATAAACATGTCTTTCATCAAACCTGTGGGTCCCCATCCCAACCAGCCCCCACCCGAATACCCTACCCCCACACCCTACACTCCCCACCCCTCTCCAAAAGACCCTCATGGACTCACGCTGTTCAGGGCCCCAGACCCTCAGAGCAGAGGTCGGCTAATGGAAAGCTTTCAAGGCGGCCGGAGAAAAATGTCGGTTGTCATTCGGTCTCCACCACGCAATTTTTAGATGCCACTGTGTGTGTGACACCATGTTTTACTTAGATTTAAGGGACACTGTAAATCTGTTTATATATTTGAACAAATTGGTGCAACCCTTAAATTATTTTTCAGTTCTTTAACCCATAAAGCTACTTTTGTGTCCATTCCCAAATTATTTTTCTCTTTATTTAACTTTTCTTAAATGATTTATCACCATTTATTATACTATTATCCTCTGTATTTTGCTATTTTGCTTTGAAAATCAGGTGTTTTCCAATATTTAATACGCTGATCATGTACATTTTATTAAAAGCTCAGATTAAAGTTGAAGGATATTATATTCGAAACAGAAATCTGAGAAAAAAGTGACATTTTCAGCATATAAATCATTAACTGAACCTAGCTTACGTGTGTCCATCCACTATCATTGATCCAACTCCATGGGTTTTACTGATGAATCAATGTTGTAGAAGATGATGGTGTTTTAACAGTAACTACAGAGTCTTTGAACGTCCAAATGGGTCATATCTGATGACTATGAAATGATGACAAACTTTGTTTCACATCAAATATTTACATGTGTTGATAGGATTAGTGGATAAATGGGTATGAGACATTTTAGATCAGTAGATGATTTTGGTCGACTGTGGCTGTTTAGGTCTTTAAGGGTTAATTTAATACAGAAATAAGGGTATCTTCTACAAAATGTAATACTTAATACATTTAATACAGCAGCACTGTTGGGGTTCTCCTCTGGCGTTACTGTTAAGCTTGTACCCCCTAATTATTTAGGTTGTGCATGTAAGCCATTACATGAGCTAAAGTTGAGCTAATCAAGTGTCACGTTCCAACTTCCTATTGCTACATATAGTTGCAATTTTTCATGAAGTAAATCTTCATTTATTCCTAAAAGCTAGTGCAAAATTAGACAGTGGCAGCTATTTCACATGTTGTAAAAGACTTAGTGAAGTTGTAACATAAGTAGTTTTTTCCATTTCTTAGGTCTGCACACTTTGCCTTACTCTGTCCAGGTCTGCAGACAAGCTGTCTACAGCCTAAGGTTCATAGACATATTTGACCTAAACTATCTCCTGTCTCCTTTACAAATATGTAGACGTCCAGCCGTTACAGTGTTGTCTGAAGGTTGAAGGTCAGTCCTGTGCAAAAGTTTTAGGCCACCTTCATAGCTTTGTATGCATGTACATATTTATTTCTCATATTTCTGTTTTCTCTAAATACAACAGGAAAATATGTGCACAGCCTTAAAAGACAAACAAAAAACTGAACTGAATGGGTTATAAAGGTTAATGTCACTGGATAGTGTGACCCCTGACCTAATGACAAAAAGCAGAACAGTTAAAAACATTGGACAAGTTGAATAAAACATGGCATAAAATATCTGAAAAATGATTTTTAAAAAAAGTCTCACATTGTCTGAACAAGAGTTAAAGATTTAAAAAGCAAAAGATCACACTAAATACTACCTCTTTGGTTTAGAAGCTGTTTTTTTCCCTTTAAATATTTGTTTTACTGGTGTATATACTTCACATATATTAGACTGTATCTTAACACCAAGTCTGAGAAATGCACCTGTGGACATTAGAACTTACTAAACCAGCAAACTAATGTTGGACTAGGACTTCTGCACAGTATTGGATATAACTTAGAGCAATGGAAAGTGCATCCAGTCAGTCTTGTAAATGTTTCCTCAGTATTCTGTGTCTTTTTACACCTGCTCATAAAAAAATATCCCCTATTACTTAGCAGGTAATCTAAACAATGTGGAAGAGAAATATTTCTGTTTCAAACTGCTGAAAAGTTATCAAACTATTTATGGATGAAAATCTTGGTGTTTCACTTAAACCATTCCATCATTCATCATTTAAGACCAAATCCCTGTCTGCTTGAATTTGTAACAAAGCAAACTATCTGGATATTCAGTGACTTATGTTTATTTGAATTTCATGCATTAGCTGCCCTGTGTGAACATGCTTTAACTCCATATGATGTATTATTACGTTTGCACTGATACATTTAGGGGAATAACTGTTAAGTGGAATAATAAGTGGGGGGTTTAGTTTTGGAGTGAGGGTCAAAGTTAGGATAAATCTGACTGTAAGCCACTGTGTGTTCTGGTGGTGGACTGGAATCACATATATCCGTTTTACACTCATACATATGCCACTAAATAGACAACGGATGGTTCACTGGATAAGTTGAGTTTACTAAAAAAAAAAAGAGAGAGAGAGAAAAGTGGTTGCCTTAAAGGGCTCATATTTTGCTAAACCCACTTTTATTAGTCTTTGGTTCATTTATTTGTGTATTTGGACCCTAATAGTTCATAAAGTTTGAATTTGAACCATCCAGGTGCTGCAAAGCTATCTTTATATTTATTTTGGCAAAAAATAAGTGGATTTCTCCAACATGTTTTATTTCCTGCTTAATTTGTTAAATTTAAGTAGTTATGTCATGACATTTGCACATATAAGGTCAAGACTTCTGACGAACATTTCTCTGAGTACGACATAACTGTTTATCAGCAGTAGCAGTTGTAGTCCATACTTTATATATGTCCAAACTTCAAGCCGATTACATAAAATGTTCAGTTGTTTGTTGAACAGGACAGAGCAGCACAGCCAATAACCTGGAGGGGGTGGGGCATGAAGTGGCTCGTGCATTTAAAGGGCCGGTGCTCAAAACCACCTTTCTGGTGTCATTACTCAGAAATAGGGTTGAAGATGGACCTGTGGAGTTGAATTAATGAAGAATTCAGACCCAAGCAGAGCATTTACAGTTTATGTAGAGCACAGGGAAATGTTTGAAATACATAATTCCATTTAAAAAAGCAGAATATCACTCCTTTAAATGTATTCACACATTCGACTATGTCTACAAATGAGTTGACTAAACTTAATATTAATCTAACATACATCTAAATAGAATAGAATGCCTTTAAGAAACCAGCATGTCGACCAACCAAGAAAGAAACAGTACGGATAATGTCTTCAAACTTATATTTTCAAGTGCATTCTAATGAATTTTTTAAAGTATATTTGACATCCAGACTTACATTCATTGTTTTAATCCTAAAGGCAAACATTAATTTTCACCCTTTTTTCATCAAATCAACAAATAAATGTATTTTACAAAAAGCAAATTAAACACTACCATATAACATAATAATAATCATAAGATGTATGGGAATTTGGTGTATAGGTGTTACTGCTTTATGTAGGATTTGTTTAATATCAGTTAAAGTAAGGTTTGATAGATTATATAAAGTGTAAGGTTTAATAAACTTAAATGTGTTGTAAATACAACATTTATTGAATATAGAAGCATTAATTTAAGTGTCTGATTATGCATTTGGGTGGTGTTTTTACATAAGTGGAGTTAAACTAAAAAGGGATTCTAGTGAACGATAAACAGTAAACACAAGCCATTATGAACAAACTGAAAACAACAGCACTATCCACCCCCACCTGACCTCTGACTCACACTCATACACACTCATACACATACACTCACCTGTTCGTGGCCTGTTTCAGTGGGTTTTTATTATTTCAGACTCAAACTCTCTATAAGACCTAAACAACCACTGTCAACCAAAAGCATCTGCTGATCTAAAATGTTTAAGAACTGTTCGACCATTGATCCTATCAATAGATTTAAGTAATTCATGTTGTTTTTCTAGCTTTTTAGTGACATCAGATATGACCCATTTGGATGTTCAGACTCCATAGTGAACATGGAAACACCGTCGTGCACTGAAGCTGTGATTAACCAGTAAAACGCTCATAGTTTAACAAATGGCAGATCAGCTAATGATAGACGTTGTTAAGAAATTCACTTTCACATTCACAACAAAATTAAATGGCTGGAAAATACCTTGTTTCACCAAATAACGCAGATAAAAATGAAATAATACAACGTGGTAAATCCCTTAGGAGAGGTGAAATGTAGAGAAAATGCTTTTGCAAGTCACCACAACAAATAATTCTAGCCTTTGTGGGCTGAATATTTGTTTTGGAAATACTGAGTAATAATAAAGATGATGACTGACAGTAAGGATTCCCTCCTCATCCATCCATTCATTTATCCTTTTAACTGTTTATTTTGACACAAGTTTTTTTCTCCTAGTAAACCGAGACATAATAGACAAAACCAAACCTCAGTTTACTTTAAAACCTGGTCATGAAAAGCATCAAATGAGTGTAACTGCTTCATTAACTGTTGTGGCACAGAAAAATGATTAGACCACCCCTTGTTTTCTTCAATTTCTTGTTCATTTTAATGCCTGGTACAACTAAAGGTACATTAGTTCTGACAAATATAATGATATCAACAAAAATAGCTCATAGGATTTTAATTTCAGAGCTCATATCTAGACATTTTCCACGTTTTCTTGATAATCAGTTCTTCAGTTCTTGC
Organism: Ostorhinchus rueppellii; assembly: GCA_030068375.1. NCBI lineage: Eukaryota > Metazoa > Chordata > Actinopteri > Kurtiformes > Apogonidae > Ostorhinchus > Ostorhinchus rueppellii. The sequence continues at coordinate 25,879,107 of JAQQZY010000020.1, forward strand.
ATCAAACCCATGCTTTCAGGCTTTTCATGTTTTCTTTTCTGTCTGTTTTAGTCACATGGTACATACTGGAGTTAGTTTGCATAACCATTGTTTTTGATGACTTTTGACGGTCTAATCATTTTTTCAGTGTCTGTATTCTTCATCTTTTTTTTTGTTTTTTTTTTTTTTGTCGAAGTCAGCTTTATTTTTTATAACTAATAATTTTCAGAGCATTTTTTTGTTTTTTTTAACATTTTAACAATAATACAGTAATGCCCATCCAACTGATGGACAAAACAAAATAAACCAAAAATGAAGGACAGGCTATTCAGCAGGTATTAATAGAGCTTTACATGAGAAAAGCAGGCATCTATGTATATTGCAATATCATCCTTAGTCTTTATAGGGTTAGGTTAAATTCCCCAGATACTTGTATGTATTTGCTGAAACCATCCCAGTGTTAGTTAATTGTGTCACTTGTTCTGCTCTGTGTCTGCAGCATCTTCTCGTATGCAGCTGTTTCTGTCCTTTGAATCTTCCACATATTCAGTGTGAGATTCCCTCAAACACCTCCAAACCACTCTGGCACAGGTCATCATGCCAGTTTTAATAATTCAAAATAAAAAAACTTCTGTTCTGTTCCCTTAGAAAAAAATAGAATATCATTATAAACTATAAATATAGAATAGGGGGTTGAGGAGACAGTGAATAGAGTAGTAACAGTTGCAGCAGTAAAGTTAAACAGATTAAATATTGGTAATAGAAGTCACTGAATTAAAATGACAAAGTGAGATGCACATCCTTTTTTTTCTCCATGCCCTACTGTAAAAGTGTGTGTAATTTATTAAAGCCATCCAGAGGAAGTGTGTTGTAGCTGCTGCTCCAGGAGGAGGCTTGTCAGCTTAAAGAGCAGTTATCCCACACGTGTTCAGCCTGTCAGCTGCCTCGCTGATGTCTCTTGTTATTATTTTCCTCTCATTCTGCTGCCTTTTCTTTCCAGAGTCATGAATAATTTGTGTCTACGCCTTGTTGCTTGATGACAGCTGTGCAGTTGGTTTGCAGTCTGTTTTTCAGATCAGGTGAATAATGAATAAGGCTTTGCAACAAAAGAGCTGTGTCCTATATGAGCTGTGCCTCTCTTGGAGCTGGCGTGCTGACCGCTGGGGAGGGGACAGGTGAGGCGTGAGTCTCTGAAGCACAAACTTTGTTCAGTTTGACGCGTCTACAGACCCTTGTTTTATGTCTCTGCATCTTCTAACGCCCTCCCTGGGTCAGAGCAGGTTAATCAGTGCTTTTTCTACACAGCTTGCAGATCAAAATCCTGTCACCCTCTCACTTTATCTCACTTTGCATCTTGTCAAACCTGTGTGAAATCTGCTGATCAGAGCGTGAAAGCAGTAGCACATTATTATTACAATATACACAACGGGTAAGCTCACCCTCCGGGAAATAATCACATTTACTCGCTCTTCTTTGTTCAACTCTGTCATGAGAAGCACAACAAATTAATCGGAACATTCACCAGATGTTGATGACTGAGAGCAGTGTGTACTTGATGTTTTCTCTCTCTTTGTTTTTTTTTTTTTTTTATCTGTAAGGTACTTTTTTCTGTGGTGCATGACCTCACATATCACATTGTAACTCTGGCGATGAGGTTTGATTGCTGCATCTTACTGCTGATGTGTTTTCCTCTGTCATTTTCAGGTTTCGCTTTAAGTGTTTTTAATGTCACTAAGAAAAACAACACAGCTCTCTGCTTATGCGTTTCAGCTCCAGGGATAGGACAAATAATCATGACATCGTCCTGCAGGTGCTTACATTTACATTTATTGCTGCTTTTTTATCTTTTTTTTTCTCTGACAGCTGACCCTTTAACAGATTGGGAAACTAGGAGATACATGTAAAAAAAAAAAAAAAAAAAATAAGAACAGAAATAACAAAGTATGCCTCTAAAAC
>JAQQZY010000020.1:25887919-25899462 GCA_030068375.1 Ostorhinchus rueppellii
TGCGTGCGGTGACAGTTTCATGTTATACACACACACACACACACACACACACACACACACACACACACACACACACACACTTCTATAGTCACTCAGGACGCATCATTACGCAGTTAATAATAAGACAGGGAAGTGATTATTTTTAATCTATTACACTTTGATGCTATTTTTTGTTCAAAATTATTTCTAGTGGCTCTTTGATTTAGTTTTTTTTTTTTTTAACAAAGGGTGTCAACTCACTGCAGAGCTGCTTCACACTCATTCATTGACTATTCAAAGACTTCAAATCACATGCTTACGACCGGTCAGATTTTCATTAAACAAAAAACGCACACAGTTTTCCCTCCCACCGGACCAACAGCTTTAACCCAAATAAACCCACAGCTCTGGAATGAACTGTGCGTAATGCGTCTGTCACTATCAGGACGCATCGGTTCGGGTCCAGACAGACCATCAGTAAACAAAAGGCAGGAAATCAAAGCGGCACGTGCATCGGCTCGATTAGGCAGACCACGGCCGTGGTATCCGGACACAGTGTGGCTCAAGATATGAGGACCACACCGATAAGAGCCGGAGCCGAGCGGAGGGAACCAACGGGCCCGGAGGAACACCAACCCCGGCCCCACGACCCTCGGGTGAGTGGAGACTGGCCTGTCATCAGTAAGAATAATACTAAACTTTCAGCTCTATTAACAGTTTTTCTCTCTAATCCGTTTGCTTCAACACTGCATGGGTTATTTACTGAATATTTCTGCCTAATTTTTCCAGACATTTTGTCTGAAGTTCAGCTTTAACCGCCCATGCAACTGAAAACCCCAAATGATTCATGATTCTTCCCACAGACACAGATTTGAATACCATTTTTTCTCTGTCTTTTTCTTGTGGTGAACAATTTGCTCAAATTTAAGTTTTGTGATCAACTCTAAACTGTATTTATGAATTTTAACGAAATCCTGATTCGGTTGTTAAAAAAAAACGCATTTCATTTTCATTTCTGTTGGATACAAAACTGACATACCAGGTTTTACGCAGTTTAATTTGTAATACTGTAACCGTTTTCAATATCGTGCCTGATCCAAATCACTGCGTTAAACATGAACTCACCACGGAACACACCTTTCTCTCACTCAGCGCATAAGAAAATACATTCTTCGTTAGCATTCAACAATAACACCAACCTGGTTCATCTGGCAGAGTGCTTGAAGTGAAACGCTTCTAAAATGTGGTTTTTTGCATGAAATGATCAGGAGTTAAGACTCAGCCCTAAAAACCGCGAGAAATCACTTCCTGAAAGTTCTCAATCTTAATCTTCAGAGGCAGAGTTCAAACAGCATCCCACGTGTGATCAGTCCTCTGAAAGCATTATTAAAAAAAACCATCAACCAAAGAGTTTATCAAACACTTTATTGTGAACTCATCTCTCTCATACACACAATCTCATTTCATCTCCAGCTGATGCTCCATAGTGTTGCCATGTGTGTCCTTAACTGCACTGCAGACTTGAAGAAAAGTGCCATACCGTGTTCCTCTCCCATCCAAATACCACAGGATATCTGTTCATCAAAGGGACTTTTATCATCACTTAATCAAATGTCACAATCCTTTCTGCTTCCTGGACATGGCAAGCAACGCTGCTGCATTCACTGCCTCTTACTCGTTGAATACAGGGGTTAGTGTTCCATACACACGTTCAGATTAGGGCTGCAACTAACAATTATTTTCATTTTCACCCTGTGGATTATTTTCTATGTCAGAAAATTAGCACTTATCGTTATTGAGGAGTAGAGGAAGTCAGAAATAACCACGTTTTAAGAGCTGGGATCAGATATTTTTTTATTGAAATTACTCAAACCAATTAACTGATTATCAAAATATTCGGTAATTAATAATAGAAAACTGGTCAGTGAATAGTTGCAGCTCTAATTCAGACAGTTTCATACGTCCAGGTCTGAGTGCCTGAAATGGAGTGGGACTGGACTGTAGATGAGCACGAAGCAGAGTATAGTGCGTACTTTGGTAACACTTAGAAAATTGTGTTCTTAGAAAGTGTACTATGTGTTATCTCAGCGTTATGTCACAGTTAAAGTTCCCCAAGACTGTCATCCACTTCTGTGCAAAACTGTGATACACACAGTGTATGATAGACATTACTCATGTTTGACGTATTAATACAGAGTACTTCGTATGTGCTGTATTGACTTTTCTGCAAGGCTCTTTGAAAGCATCCTGACTACTTTCACAATGACCTCTGAACACAGCAACAGTAGTTAGAGTAAAGCTGTCTCCTCACACACTTGAACTGACCGGTTCTTTTGTTTGTTTGTTTGTTGAACAGGAATTCCTCTCATGTGTCAAAAGCAGGATTTGTCATTTGTGTTACCCTTCTGAACTAACGTATGTCCCTTTTTTTCTGATTCGTACAATAAATTCTAAATATCAGATATGCAATAGATACATATTTTCAAGTTCAAAAGGAATTGAAAAAACATAATACACATGTACATATCTACAGGTACGCACATGTCACACTCACATGTGATGTGCTAAGGCCAATAAGTCATAATAATATTAATAATAGTAAGAAGTGCCGGCTGATACAAGCAGGTTTGATACCAGGCTCTGACAAAGCTCAAGACAACAGATATATATTTATACACACACGCACACACACAAACACACACCACTCATACGATCCTGCCTCTGTGTGATGGACACTTTGTAGTAACGGCATCAAGATGTTCAGCTATAAAATGGTTTAAAAGTATAAAAACATGTTGGATGAAGTGTGTAATATAGCGTCAAATGTTTTATTGCACAGTCTCTTTGTCTGTGTTGTCCCTATCTGGAGGGGGGGTGCAGAGGAGTGAAGCCCCCTCCCCTCCTTGTCTGGTCTCTGTGGCCCAGTAGAGTTTGATTTGCTCCTCGTGATTTCAGACAGATTCTCTGCTGAGGTCCAGACGGATGCTCACACAGACAGCCCTCAGAAGACACGAAAACTACAAACTGAAGGTAAACAAAATGAAACACTACATCCGTAAGTGTGATTCTCATGATATGAAATGATGATGTATTTCCATTCTGAAATTCCAAACTCCAGATCCAGACTTGTCCTCTGATACGGCTGCTCCAAACACCTGCCTCTTCCTCAGCGTGTGCTCACAGCCTCTCTCCGGTCCCGACTCAGGCCATCACACGGTAGTGGACTTATGGCTGCTGGGGGGTACAGAGAGCCGCAGGGCCTCCCCATCCTCCTCCTCGTCGCTGTCGGTGTCCGCGAGGTTGGGCCGTAGTCTAATCCGGCCGCCGCTGCTCCTCGGCTGGGTCTGGTCCTTGACTCCATCTTCATCTGAAGAGTGGTAAGACTCATCATCCCCCACATAGTGATTGATGACATGGATCCCATCAAAAGTGGACTGATTGGCCATGCCCCTCTGCCCTTTTAAGCAGCAAATCTAAGAGTAAAAACACGTACAGCATTAGAAGTAGCAAAAAACGCAGATTTACGCTGAGTGCAACACAGATATGGAACACAGACAATGGGACGTTGGTCACCTGACATGCAGGTAGCAATTCTACTAGAAAACATCAGGCTAGTAGAGCACCACAGTGAGCAGCTGTGACTCAGTTCCATACCACACGTGCAGACTTGTACATACATTTCACTGTGTTAGTAAAGCAGACATGTACAAACAGGAAATGGTAGAACATGTGCATCAGCTTCATAGATCAGAGTATAATACCACTGTTGAGTTTGTTTTGTGCTCAAAGTAGCACTTCCATTTCCTTTGTAAATAATGTGGTGGTACAGCATTCACTGCACAGAGTTCAAACAGGTCCTTAAATGTCTCAAAACCTCTGAAGTCAAGCTCTTCAAATGTCTAATGACTTTGACAAGTTAAAAAAAAAAATCTGCATCTGCTTTTTATTTTTTCACTTTTGTTTTCAGGCTCTTACTCTCAATTATGTGTTTATTTTGGATTGTGTTTACAGGTATGTGCAAGTGTGTTACTTCTGAGTTGTTTTTTTTATTCACAACAATTAATCAAAGCACATATTAGGTTCCTAAAGGAAATGGAGCACAGAGGTTTCATAAAATAATGAATTTGTTCAAGTCTGTTAAAAAATAAGAAAGTTGAAATTGCTACAAGAAAAAAAAAACATTAGGAATTTAGGATATGAAGGTATCAGAATAGCATGGGAAGTCTGAAAAACATACAACTGAAGCCACTTTTACACAGAGATCCTGGAAAAAAGGTGAGATGGTGATCCCACCTTTTTTGAAACCACTGACTGATTTAAACAGTCGAGCCAAAGAAGTAACGGAGACAGGCTGGACTTTTACACTGCAGCCCTGCGTTCTGGAATCAAAGGTGCAGTGACACAGCGTATAGTGTGACATATAACTTGCGCATCAGAAATACCCCAAGCATAGCGGTGTTGCTAACCTCCCCAGAGTCTTTCACAGTTACACAAATATTAGCATGAATATAGTCCTCTGCCCAAAGTGACAACAGCTCACGGATCTCGTGTCTTCCCAGTTCAACATCTTTCTGGTCGCATTGGTATATTTGTTAACTGTTCATGCTCTAAATCCCTCCAGCGTGGGGGTCATACATGCAATACGTCATCAAAATGTCCCACCTTGGTTGTGGAACGAGAGTTGTTCTTTTCACATAGTGTTCTAGCATCATAATTCCACCGTTATCACAGCTCTGTTCCTACCTCCAAAGGAGTTACAAAGCAGCGATAAAGGTGGGACCAAATGATTTCACGGTTTTGTTTACAGACGTTATGGAATAAAGGCGAAATATTCTTGGAACAGAAGTGCTGTGTAAAAGGGGCTTGAGTGAAAAAGCCATCACCACAGACTGGTCCCAGCATGAGGAGAGGTGAAATAGGTCTAAAACTGCACTGATAACTGTATAAACTAGACTATGCCGCATGGACTGGAGCAAAATTAGACTGTGAACTGCACAGGAGACTGTCATGGAAACTTTCTTTTAAAGTCTGAGATGTGGGAGAGGGTCAACAGAGTTCAATGTCTTGGACAAGGAGGTTGAACTCTTTGTTTTAGTCTTTTCATCCAAAAACACTTTGGTAATACGAAGAACACAGGATGACAGTGAGACAATGCAGCTATGCGTCAAAACGTACATCAGTATTTTTCTGTTTTACAAGCGAAAAAGACTAAAAGGATGATGGATGGTTTGATAAACATCTCTTTTTTGACACTCTTCTACACTTTTCTAGAGGATGTCTCCCATGCCTGGGATGAAACACAACCAAACACAGACATGGGGAGGACAGAGTCAACACATGGGGTTTGGCTGAATGGACGTTTGATAGTTCATGTAGGACTGGGCGATACAGAAAGTTACCATGATTGAAACTTTCATCTGATGTTATTGATAATTTTCTCCCATCAGTTGAATGAGTGATTTAAGTCACAGAGTCAAAGCTGATGAACTTAATGGTTATTTATGCTCTTGAACATATTTTGGAACAAATCTGGATGATAAACGTTTAGTACCAATGTTGAGTCAAATACATCAACAGTGTGATTTTATACAGAAATAAATGTCATTGTTTTTTCACCCAGCCCTACACATGTGCGTTACATACCTGGGTCAGCCTGCCACATGACAGACAGACATGTAGGAGGAGAAACCAGTTGAAAAACAGTTGACAGTTACACAGAACATCAAAATCCACCTACGTTTACCTGCAGTAGACTAATATTGCCTGTTGTTGCCAAGCAAGAGGGAACAGCGATGTAACAAACATCCGACTCGCTGGGTACACAATTTCCAGCAAAAGGATGCAGGTTTATAATTAGTTGTGAGGGAGGGGGGTGGTGGGCTTTGTTAAAGAGCAATTTCACTTTCAGGTTTGCTCATCGTGGCTAAAGTTAGGCTGATGACCACTGGACAAAAACAAGTGAGGGGTAAATGACGGAGGATTACAAGAGACGCAGCTCAAAATATGACTCATCTTACTGAAAATTCATTAGAATGACGCTATACGTGAGGATGAGAGCTCCAGTTTTCAGAGCCACGTCCTCATCTGTGAAGACTCGGTACTACACTAGTGATAAAACCCTGTTCTAGAAAGACACAAGTTTATTTTTCTGAAGGTGTTTGCAGCAGGTATGCAAGGGCAGGTTCACACAGGAAGTCTCTGGGTGTAGTTAACACTTCTAATCGGTTAGCCTCAAAGTCAAATCATATCATGAGGGAAATGTTGTGAAATCTTCTGAAAATGGTAAATCAAAAGGAATGGCAAAAACAAAATCTGAACCTCAAGATTATATTAAAAAAAAATAGAATGTGCAAAGACCTGCTGTTTTGTTTTTGTTTTTTTCTTTCTTTCTTCAGTCTCACCTCATGTTTCAGCTCAGCGATTTGGTCTTTGAGGTCACGGATGTATTGACTGGAGTCGGTATGGTTCAGCTGGCCTTGGACCTTTCCCTCTTCTTTCTGTTGGAAACGATAAACACCAAGAAATGGGTCACACCTCATCAGCAACACAAACATACCGGTAATAAGATGGAGGACAGGTAACATGTGACACTGGGGAAGAAAGCAGCTTGTTTTATTGAACACCTACTGATATTAATTATTGTCTACTTCAGAATAGCTACGATAACAGACATTAAAGTCACAAAAACATGATGCCGCTGTGTCCTCCACGTGCAGCAGGAGACCACAGTAGCAGATGTCAGGGGAAACGCAAAACAGTGTCATTTGTGCTTGATTTCCTCCTGGGGCCCTGGGGATGAGGCCGCTTGTTAGCTTTAACAGTTAAACAGCCCATGTGATGTTTACCTTCCTCAGTGAAGACATCTGCACTCATTAGAGACAAACATACTCCAACCTCAAATCATACCCCTGAACCTGCTGCATACGCATTGAGACCAGGCTAACCAACACCCCAAAATACAGACTGGGACTTTTGATTCCGGTGGTGAGGAGACCAATAGTTTGAGGAGGCCAATAGAGTGAGAAAATTCCAAGAATGGGTTGTTTTTGAGGTCTGTCTGCTTCAAAACACTGCAACAATAAGGGGAGGCAGTTAGAAAGACTTCCTTGTGCTCAACTGGGTGAATCAGCAGGTGTCAGGCTGCTGCCAGGGATGGCAAACATCTTAAATATCTTCTCCACACCTTTGTACACGCAGAGTTATTCCATTTAAGTTAACTAAGTGATTTTAATCCTGAGCGTCTGATTTGATGGAGCACACTTTGATCATGAAACAGCAAACATCCTCATCCTGACCTAAACTACTGTTCAGAGGTTCCTATATCCTCCCAGGAAAATAAAGTTTTAGCTTTTTTTTTTTTACATTAAACAATTATCTTGATTGGAAACTGCATAATGTAACAGTTTTGTTTTGGGTTGGGTTTTTTTTTTTTCCAAGATCCAATTTTAAAATTATTTCAATTCATTTTTTAATAGAATGTGCTTTGTAATAGACAGCATTTTTTTTTTGTAAAACTTTTGTCCCTTACAGAGGACAAAAACACATTGCTGGGTCACAGGAGGATACAATTAAACATATTTAATATGATAGCATGGTTCATTTAGCTCAACACACTGTGCAACATGCATGTCCATTGTTGTGGTCTTGTTGTCAAGTTTATTCTGAGTAGCTATCTGTAGATGTGTGAAAATGAGGTTGCATTTGCACAATGAAGCAACATTCTATTCACACGAATCAGCCATAAGATTCTGATCAGGAGAATTGGTAATAATGTCATAAAAAGATATACGGGTAGATAAAATAAAATAAGACTAGTCTTCTTTCTGCTCCCTTCCATTCTAGTACGGAGAATGTTTGTATTTCTATTATGTAGTTTTTAATTTTACAATGAATGAAATAAAGAATAAAAATGAAATGAAAATAATATTATTTCATTACAATGGTACCTGTGAACAGGTTGAACATATTGCAAATGTGTTGGAAGCAGCAAAATGAGCAACACAATGAACTGAGTGACTTTGACCTGATCCATACTGTGACGGTGATGAGTGGGTCAGAACATCTAAAACTGCAGGTCCTCGTTTGTTCCTGGTCTCCAGTGGTTAGAACCAACAACGAATGGACTAAGGAAGGACATCCCAATATTATCAGATCCTATAGATGCGGGATTGTTTGAGATATGATGGTTGTTCTTTTCTAAACACTTGACACTGGGAATGAATAAGATCTGGAGATGTTCTGACCCAATGACTGGACCATCATAGTTTTACTCTTGCCAGAGTCACTCAGGTCCATACTGTTTCCAACACATCCACTTTAAGGGCTAAATGTTCACTTGCTGCCTAATATATCCACCTACTGACAGGTCCCACTGGAATGAGATAATCACAATTAATACCAGAATTTCAGAACGATATGGCTGATCGATGTTTGTGATTTTCAAATTAAAACTAGCTGAGCTGTCTAAAAACACCATGTTAATTTTACAGCACTGATACAGAAAATATTTACTGAGTATACTAGAGTTGGATATCATTGAAATGGTCTTGCATACCTGTAGTGTTACCGACACTATATCTGCACCGTTTAGATTTTAAACAAAAACAAAATGTGTCACATATTACTGTACAAATCTTTAGTTTTTTATTTGATGTTTACACTTCAACAGTTTGGCACCATTAAAAAAATGTACCCGTTTACTACGACTGAGTCATCTGTCAACATAATACGACTGATGACAATATAAATGCTTTACATGCTGCATGCACTGACACTGGTGAGATTTACTCCATGCGTACAGTAAGCAACAAGGCATTTTTTCCATAAAGAATCTCTGTCTGTGCCATAAAAGTACTGATGTTCAAATCTAAGTGGACACGGCTAAATACTGGGGTTTCTTGTGTCATTAACAGAGAAACATGGAGGGATTTCAAATGGTGCCCTTTACAGACCAAATAATTAAGCATAAATCTCTGAGCACCATAGTCATAGAAACCTCAAAATAAACCATGCATGTCACCTCTGTAGAGTCTGTAAGCCTGATAGGAAGTGGTTTCTCATCTTATTGGAGAGACGTTGGGGCTGTATTTAACAGAGGCCATGGTTACAAAAAGTCCTACACATGACCTTTTCAGACATCTAGGTTTCAGTACTTTCTGTAATTACAGAGTACCTGCTTTCATTTAAATCTATCTGCTCCTATTTTCATTTGACATCTCTTATACATCCACATCAGCGTCATGTTCAACTCTTACACAGTGACCTCTTGTACAATTAAGAGCTGCAATTTTTCACCACCAACATGCGTCAGTAGGATGAGGATGAAAGCATGAAAGTGATTTTTTTTTGACATTTTCTTGTAATTGAAGCAGAGCTTTCACCCACAACTCATAAAGTAGGTAACCAAACCACAGACCATGAAGCCAACACTAACACAGTGATTTCAGCTCTCACACATACACAGACACACAGCCCTGGTTTTGAGAAGCACAAGTCACACTAAACACTAACTTACATATCCTAAATTTTCCTCAGGTATTAAGTAAAAACAAGCTCACAGGTTATTGACAACATTACCCTAAGTCAGAGTTCATTCTGCACAGTATGAGGCAGTAGTGGTGCTTTAAGGTTTAGGTGTTGCATGTTTTTGCTCTATCACTTAGTAACCAAACCTCAGACCACACTGAGTGATTGTATGTGCCTGTGAAAAGGAAGAGGGGGAGGTTTTCGTTGGTGTCATACTTATAAATAGTCTGAGCCTCCAGTTGAGATCTGAAACACCTTCTAGTCAAAGTGTAGCATTTACAACAGCCCCTGCTACTCCAGCTCATAACTCCATCAAAGCAAACAACACTGATCAATACATTGAAGCGACAACTCCCAGATGTAACTCTTAGAAGAAATGACTGGTCTGATCACTGCTGCGGAGTCAAAAAGGTTATTGATAAGATCATTGAAAAACAAACTCATACCACGTATGTCAGAGGCTGACAGTTCAGCCATATTCATTCATTTTCATTTGCTGAACCCTCTAGAGGTTTGAGGGGGTTCTGGAGCCTCTCTGATCTACCACTGGGTGAGGGTGGGGGGCACACATAGTTCATTCACATCTACTGGTGATTTAGTTTGACTAATTAATCTATAAAGGCGCATTTTTGTAGGGTGGGAGGAATTCTGAGTATATGGTCAACAGAACCTACTCAGATGTTGGCGTGAGTTTTATGAAGATTTGTTGTTCTTGTTTTATCGAGTCAGTTCTCACCTTTTCCTAAATAGTGTGGGATTGCTGTTTTTCTATTCTATCTGACATTTATTTTTGATATGTGTACTGCTGGCTGTACAATAATTTGCCCCAAAGTGACAAGAAGGTCCCTTGAACCTTGATGGGGAGAACATGAACAATCCACAAACACACTGACAAAGACCGCCACAGGACTGGGCACTAGACTCAAACCCACCCTGAACCACTGTGTCACCCTTTTACTCATGTTGTAAAACAACAACAAACTCTCTACTATTATCACTAAAATTATTCCCAAAAAAAAAAAACTATCAAAAAGGATCAAATTTCTCATGACGTGATGATCTGAGAGAACATGCATGCATGTTTTCTATTTCTACACATCTTTAAAACTATATGATTCATTGGGGACAAATACAAGTGTTTTTTTTTTAAATAGATTCACCAGTTAAAGTTCAGGGGAAAAGTGGTTTACAAATTTCACAACATTTTTATTGGGGTGAATCAATAAAAAATGCTCAATATGTGGCAATTCTATCTTATATTTGCACTAAAATGTAACATTACATGCTAGAATAACATAAATTGAAAAAAATATATACATTTGTGGGTCTCTGAAATAAACATATTTTTCTTAAAACCACATATTCATGACTACATAAGCAGGAAAAAAAAATATGTCACATAATCTGGTTCATCAGTAAAGCGTGGGTGTGGTTTAATCAGATTTCAGTGACACTTATGATGTCTCCTTGGCAACATGAGCAAACCAGGGAAGAGAAACTGTTGCAGCATCACCTTTAGCAGGGTTTTCCCTATGTTGTCTGGGCGCAAGTATTTTTTCTAAAAAGAAGATTATGCTGAACCATTACTATTATGATGTCTGTGAAAATTAGAAAAGCTAGAGAAGTAAAAAAAAAAAAAAAAAAAACAAAAACATACAAGGTCAAGACTTCCAATGAACATTTCTCTGAGTACGACATAATTGTTTATCAACAGCAGTGGTTGTAGTCTGTACTGTAAATATGTCCAAACTTTGAGATGATTACCTAAAATGTTCAGTTATTGGTTGGACGAGACGAGAAGCAGCACAGGCAACAACCCGGAGGGGGTGGGGGGAGTGGCTCATTAGCATTTAGCCAGCGCTCCAAACCACCTTTCTGGGGTCATTACTCAGAAATAGATTTGAAGATGGACCTGTGGAGTTGAATTAACTCATTCACTGTCATTGACGTGTCTTGGCGTCACTTCAAAGCCGAACGTTGTCTGCCAATGCCGCGTTTTGGCGTCAATCGGCTTGTATTGGGGGGGGGGGGGGGGGGGG
>JAQQZY010000020.1:25899562-25912085 GCA_030068375.1 Ostorhinchus rueppellii
TCAGTCAAAATGCTCTAAAACGCCTGGCAGTATGGGGGTTTCTGTTCTGAAAACGCCTGGCAGTGAATGAGTTAATGAAGAATTCAGACCCAAGCAGAGCATTTACAGTTCATGTAGACCACAGGGAAATGTTTTAAAATGTATAATTCCACTTTAATAAAGCAAAATATCACTCCTTTAAAAGAAAAGTTGTGAGAAAAGTCCACTGGGAAACAATTCCAATTGTTAAGACTCACGTAGTTCTTAGTTAGTCGCCACACTGACTTCCATCAATATAGCTTAGGTGGAGCCCAAAAAGACATTATTCCAGGAAAAACCCTCACCTTCACATCCTTTTACTGTAACATTTTGATGATAGATATTATCTCCTTCCACTGAGAAAAAAAAATACCCCATGCAAAAATCTTCTGTGCCCATTTCTGTCTTTTCACAGGCTCCAGTATGTTTCGGAATTTGCTTTATTTTCTCAGTAAAAATGGTGACACAATCACAGGCAGTCGAACCAAAGAGTTTGTTAGAAATTTACCTGAATCTCAAGCTCTGAGATCTGTTGCTGGAGTTCAGCCATAGCAGCTATGTTGTCAGCTTCTCTCAACCTCACTGCCATTACTTCCTCCTTACTCTGTAAAAAAAAAAAAAAAAAGACAAGAAAACAAGTGAGACAACAGTAAAACTCACTACAAACAACAACAATTATATAATAGTCAGTAGTTTTATATGAAAACAGTCGTGCTGCAGAGCAGAACTTAAGAGCTGTGGAGTGCAACATCGCTATTGATAACAGATGAACAGAATCAACAATAGCACAAGTCACTTCCTGAACAGTGACCCCTTACAAAGTCCAACAACACAACAGTTCAGTGTTATTCATACAAAGGGTGTTGCTGTTCATAAGTGTTGCAGATCAGCAGCAGAGTTGTACCTTGCATTCAATTTCAGCCTGTCTGCGTTTGATCTCTTGCAGTTGCACATTCAGATCTTTATTTTGTGTCGTCAGGGTCTGCACACGCTCATTCAGGCAACGACTCTCCTGCTCTGCCCGCCGCAACTGGTTGCTGTGAATCTGATTCTGTGTAGATAAAAGCAACATAATTTAAAACATCTACATGTTTGACTGAGCATCACTTTATAGTGTTGAATAGATGACTGCTGCCCTCCAAAGGCTAATGTGTGACAATACAGGTGGAGTTTTCACTTTTCCTTGAAGCGGTTACTCATCATTAGTCAGCTCATTCATATTGATTCATCTTACACTTACGTACTGTTAGCCCCACAAATGTAATCACTCCCCACAAACATAATAAAAATGTGTAGCTTTTAATGTAATTATCCCACAAATGTAATAACTTAGTCACAAACATAATAACAGTTAACTACCACAAACGTAATACCTCATTTCCCACAAACACAATAACTGTAATGTTTGTGGAGATTTATTACATTTGTGGGATGGTAAAAATCTTCAGTTTCCAAAATCGTAATAACTTCCCACAAATGTAATAAATGAGGACATCACATACATTTCAGTAATGCATGCGTGAATATTCATTCATCTTTATTTTTCTTCCCATTTTTCTTGTCTTTTTAGAATGATCAAATGTTGCAGTTACACCAAATGGTAAAAACTGCAAATTAATAGGTGTTTAATTACAAATACAAGTGGAGGAACAAAACAGAACGGGCAAAAATGCTCTTGCGTTTATATTATAAAAGCTTCAGTATGAACTGGTTGTTATTTATTCTCATTAAGGTCAATCAAAGCCTATGTTTGAACCATGTAAATAAAGTGTCTGAATATGATCATGATAACAAAGGACAGGGTAGGAGGACACTGTGGAAACATGAGGGATTATGTTTGTGGTAGAAGACTGTCATTACATTTGTGGGATTATTACATTAAAAGCAGACAATTTTTATTACGTTTGCAGTTTATTATGTTTGTGGGGTGAACGCATACAATTTGCATGTTATCTACATATTAACTGTAGTATAAGGCATCTGAAAATGCACAGTAAACAAACTCAAAATTAAGTGTTGAAAAACCTGATGTGATCTCTGACCTGCGTCTCCAGCTCCAGCATCCTCTGCCGCGTCTCTTTCAGCTCTGCCTGAGCTTCGGCCTCTCGCATCCTCACACTCATCAGCTCATCCTGCAGCTCACTCAGCGTGTTCTTCTTTGGGGTGTCCTTCCAGCGACCAGTGGTCCGTGCCAGGTGACGCTGAGGACACATGTTACAGTCAGTCCATTTTTCCTTCACTCATTAAAACGTGCCATTCCCAACATGGGGAGATACTTGTAGACATTTGATATAGATATATATATAGATATATATATATATATATATATATATATATATATACACATTTTTTAAAAATATCATCAAAATGTATATGTATATGTTCAGAGAAAACAACAAAAATAGGTTTACAAACTGAATTAATGCCTATTGTAAACAAATATACAATAATTAGCACCACTTGATAAGAGTCAAGTAAAAACATCAAAGAAAATATGCTAGAGTTGAGTAAATAAGTACTGTACTAGTGAGCTACAGCAAGAATAGTTTGACAGTTCTTTCAATGCAATGTGTGTCACAAAACACACTCGGTCAAGAATAAATCTACAAAGGGTTTTTTATGATACATTTCATTAACACAACGAGCCTTTAACTGTACATTGAGTTCCACATGCTCACCTGCCAGTGATCTTCCAGGTCTCTGACTTGTTGTCTTAGTTCTTTGAGGCCGGTCAGAGCCTCCGCTTCCCTTAGTTTCACCCCGATCAGCTCCTCCTGAAGACGCGCCACATTGGTGTCATCTGGTAGAGATGAGTTCCTCTACGGGAGCAAAAGAAATGCAGAGTTGATTATCACCTTGTATGTGTGAACACAGTTGTAACATTAGGTTTTAAAGGATTATATACTGGATGAACAAATGTACAACTTCTTTACATACTGAGGAGCACAATGTGTCTAAGGTACAGCACCTTCTCCATTTCCAAGATCTTGTCTTGCATCTCCTTGAGAGCACACTGGGATTCAGCCTCCTTCAGTCTGGCCTGCACGAGTTCTCGCTCCAGCTGCAGGACTGACTCCTCTGAGTACCGAGGGACTCCCTTCTACAAGCAACAGGACAAGAGAGTGAGCAGAGACCAGAACACACTAAATATACAGAATACCTGTGACCTTTTCATCTGCATTCAAGGACAACAAAATCTTCCTCTGGTGATAGACATCATGCTCTGTTTCACTCCATCTAGACACTCTATTCCTATGGCCCATATATGGCTGTGAAACAAACACACACTTCAGCGAATTCCTTCTTAATAGCAACTGACATCAACCATTTAGCATTTCACTTACAAATAAATTATTCATGATGGTTTTTGTGAAACAACAGAGCAAATTATGTAAAACATGATAATGTCTGCACATCATCATCTGGAATCCATCAATAATTAACAATGTTGGGTCAGTAGATGTTATACGAACTGGGTGCCATGTGTGAAAAGTGCAGGAGACTGTAAACGGTGGTTCAGCTGTGTAGTGCTCCATGTCCCAGTATGAATTCATGCATACCAAAACAGATCATTATGCAAAGCCATGTGCAAAGTGAGGCCTGCCTCTCTTGTGCTTGGATTTTGTTGCTAGGCAACATGTGCCACCTGAAAAAGGGAGGGACAGATAGCCCCCCCCCCTCTGAAAGTAGGACATTTTAGTGGACAGCCTGAGGTTTCAGTGCTGCACATCACAAATAGATCATCTGTCAGAGACTGGGCACGCTCTGTTTGGAGTGATGGTCTGTTCAATCACCTGGGGACCCCGGGGCCCTCCTTACCGCTTGTGGCTGCTGTTGCTGCTGCTGGAGCTGGCTGATGGTTTTCTTGGCCTGCTCCAGCTGAGCACTGGCATCCTCGCTCTGCTGTTTGACTGTGGCTAGCTCCCGCTTGACCAGGTAGTTCTCCTCTGCCTCCTGCGCTCGAGTCACTTGTCCCTTGGGACGTAAACAATCGAGGAGGGGTGGAGTGGGCCCGACGAGAAGTGAAACGAGAGGGTGGGGTGAGTGGGCAAATCAGAAGAGAAGCTGAGGGATTGGGTTTTCTAGGGACTAGCCATTTGTAATTGACATTCCATTTGTTTAATTTCTTGAGCATGATTTATGATCCTCTATTTGTACTTGATATGGCACAATGTAATTTTCATGCACTTATCCAATTGTGTATAACCTAGTTTGTGCATTTATTTCAGAGAATTAGAGGTCAGTCTTAAAAAATTATTTTATTACTATGTCCTTCTTTATGCTGACCATTAGCATGCAATGCTAAAAAGAAATAGGAGAAGGAAAGAAGAAGGTGCAACGTGGTGCAGCATAATAAGTGTAAAGAGAAAAAGAGGAATATACCTGGATCAATCTATCTGCCAAGGAAGCACTTTCCTACAAAACATAAATATCAACAAGAGACAGCAGACAAGGAGAGACAATCCAGAGGACAGTTTAAAGCACACAAACAAAGAACACTTGATTGTTTTAGAAAAGAACTGCAATGTTCATTTTCACTCCAGACATACTTGTATTGTTCACAGAATAATGGTCACGTTCAGGGGTGGAAAAGGAACATTGCATGCAGATGTGCTGAAAAGGTGCAAATAAGCTGGTGACAAGTGAAAAGTTAGGTGGTGCTGACAACATAGTGAAAGGTCAAAGGAGAAAGCCAAGGACAGCTCAGTTTGAGGTTTGGTCCAACAGCAGTGCAGTATTAGCATGTGTGTTATTTTAAGTCAACAGAAGCTCTGGGCTTTGATGTGGTGTCTCCATGCTTTAGGACTATTTCCATTAGTGAAGAGTTAAAAAAGGTTGTTAAATTGACATGACAGAGTGGTGTCAGAGTCGAGAAAGCAGCAGCCTTGAGCTGGTTTTAAATAACGGACTTGTTTACATCAGCGTTCTTCCCCGCAGGCAAACACAGCGTAGTGGACAGCTATCTGCTATCTGTGGCAGACCCCATGCACGGTGCCTTTACCTGCCCACAGCAGCGCTCATTCAGAGAGGTGCAGAATGATACAAACAATGCAACGGGGCATGCAGTGTTTTGTATCGTTTAAAAAACAAAAAAACAAAAAAAAACAAACACCAAGCAGCCACTTCCACATCCAACAGACAGACAGGTTTGTTACAGTCTGCTTTAGTTGGAGGTGTCTGGTGAATTTTACAGTTCAGTGTCACAGAGACAACATGAAGTCCAGTTTATCAGCAGAAAATTCACCATTCCAGTCCATAAATAGTTTGTTATCCGAATGACTGACTTTCAACTAACACAGGCCAGTTAGTGAAAGGCAAACCTCCATTGTTATGAGGGGATGCATGATGCATGAGCATACGCAGCTGGATGGGTTAATGTAAACATGATGAAGAGGGAACAATGTCTGACACCACGATGAGCACTCACTTTCTCTAACGTGTCTATCCTTTGCTTCAGGAGTCTGTTCTCTGTCCGCAGCCTCTGTGGAAAAAGGCAATAGAACACATCAGCACGAGACAGAAAATATCAACAGTGTATATAATCTGACTCTACTCACCGAGATTAGAGCAGTTTTGCATTTTTCATTAGTTTTTGGGTTTTTTTGGAATATGTAATGGTGAAGTTTAATTTTTGTTTTAAATGTTTCGTTTGAGGCATTTGTAAGAGGGAAAGACTCAAAAAGCTCCAAAAAATGTACGGAGAGCTGAAAAAGTATATACAATAGATAATAAATATAAAAAAATGCATGCAAGTATGGTGTCATTATCCAGAAAAATGGATTTGGACTATGAAATAACCTCAAAGGCTTTACTTTCTCTACACTTTTCATTTTACATCAACACACAATGTAGTTTTAGTTATTTATCAGATCAACACATACCTTTATCTCCACCTGCTCTTCCATCTCTTTTGTTTTGATTGTAGTGTATTCCTTCTCCAACCTGAAGGCAGAGAAAAATAAATCAATGTGATAAGAATGCGTGTGCCATTCATCAAATAAAGAGATTAAAATTGAATCTGTTACAAGGAAAATGCAACATAAAATGAGAGAAGTCTGTGAGCAAGTGTGCTTATATTACAGAATTATTATCTACATTGAGGTAGGCCAATGAGAACGCAATACATATTTCTGGTATTTAAGGTAAACACAAAAGCTTTGTGTAAAACGGCTCACTTTTTCATCTTCTTGGCATTGTACTTGACTTGATAAGCAGCCTGGATGACCTTATCTGGTCCACTGTCAAGCTGGTGTGGGATGACCTTCTGAAAATGCTGGTGTAAAAGAAAGAAACAGAAGCAGACTATGTCGCACACCCAGAAAGTAGCGTCTTTCAGATATACGTGCAGCCTAAGTGGTTCAGTCAGGTGGATCTCTAACCTTCAAGCGCTACTTCGAACGCCAGCATGTCAATATGTATAAGCTGGGAGAGCACATGTATCAATTAACTGGGTGTGGTGGAAGTTCCTCCCTCAAGGAAAATGCTGTACATTTAGCACCAGAAATCTGAGCTTCTTAAATGTCAAGTTATGTGGAGGTCATGGCCGATGTACCTGTAACATGCCCTCCATGTCAAGCTGGATGAGTTCAGTTTGGTTCATCTGGAGGATGGCCAGTCCTACACGGAAAACTATTTCCAGACCCTGAACAAAGACACACGTCAGCAGTCTGAATACAATCAACAACTAGCAGCATTTGGGTCAGTTATGTCTGTTTATGAGAAATGTACTTCAATGCAAAAGAAAATGAGAAACTGCTCTGACAAGCATCAAGAGCCACAAGTATTTACAATTTTCTTACACGCAGACCTGTTGTTTCTTTTTCATCCAACAGATGGCGCCAGTGGATAACATTTACACAACTTTAAACCTGATCCACTTTGGATTTTATCTGTTTTTATTTTGCTCTGGCACCGAACACAAGAAAGCTGAGACGTGTCATTCTAGTAATACACAGTGACAGCAACACCAAGTTTCACTCCAAGCTTAGTGGTATTGGAATGAAGCAAAATAGGACTGCAATATGATCAAAATGTCGGCCCTCATTTTAGGGTATCTCGTATCCAGATGGTACATAGTATGATGTATTACATTTTCTGTGTAGTGACACAAACTACAACACAAAGTCTGCACTGCTTTTCAATTAACTGCGTACCCATATAAAATATTAACTTTTCTAATCAGACATAAGTCAAACAGGAATACAAATCAATCTGTCTGAAATCCAAATGGAGTCAAAAATATCAAAACCAAACATATAGTATTTAACAATACAAGTGAATACATGCAGCATGTATATACATTACATTCCAGACCTAATATGAACACTGAACAACATGAAATTATGGCTAAAAATAAAACTCACACTTGAAGTACATAATATAACCAGCAG
The DNA here is from genome assembly GCA_030068375.1 of Ostorhinchus rueppellii. NCBI lineage: Eukaryota > Metazoa > Chordata > Actinopteri > Kurtiformes > Apogonidae > Ostorhinchus > Ostorhinchus rueppellii. The sequence continues at coordinate 25,906,972 of JAQQZY010000020.1, forward strand.
ACACTGGCTCCATCTGTGTTGTGTGGAAGATCAAAAGTGTTGTACAAACGATGAGAAATACTGCCGTAAATAAACCAAAAACGTAGTTTGACCAAATATATGTCAATAAATGTCGTCATACATCACATGTCCTTATAGAAAATGTAAAAACTGTAAGAGCATGGCACACTAATAAAAACTTAACTCAACACATTTTATATATTTGCTACAGAAACACTTAACAAAAGGTGAAAGCATCACTCCATTTAACTGACCTCACACATGAAGATATCGAAGATCCTTGTAGCAACAGGCAGAGGGAAGGATGTGAGAAAGATGGTGAGGAACCAAGAGGAGGCGTACATGGAAGTGTGAAAGCTCTGAGCCTGGAAATGCATGTGCAGCTCTGGAAGATGCTCCTGTAGAATAATAATAATAATAATAATAATAATAATAATAATAATAATAATAATAATAATAATAATAATAATAATAATAATTTAAAAAAAAAAAACCAAAAAAAAAAAAAAACAAGATTTCGACCATTAACATTGTCCATCTCTACAACATCCAAAGTGTGAAAATGTTTCCCAGTGGTCTTCCCGTAGTGAGACGTCTACCTGGATCATACACTCAAACTGGTACATGCAGAGGCCCAGCTCGGCCATGCTGGGTTTGAAGAGTTCTCGTAATCTGTAGTCTTGCATTAACTTCACAAACACACAGAAAGCCTCCTCTTCTGGCATCTGTGGTAGTAACAGAATGGATGTGAATCCTCAGTTTGTGTCATATTTAGCCTCTTAAAGGAAAATGTAGGACAATTTGCTGAAAACTGTTGCATCAGCATTTGTCTGTACATGTGGTGAAACAAAATAATTACCTGCATGAGCAGCAGTCCAACGATGAATGCACTGCCTTGACAATATCCAACCTCACGATCCACCAGAGAATATGCCTGAGGTAGCAGATATTATCTCTGGATGAGTCTCTGGGACTTGTTTTATTAACCTTAATTATTAAATGATACTCTGTGACTTACCTTCATGACATTGAAGAGCACTTCTTGCCCTAAACTGTCTTTCTCTTTGAAGAACTCGTGTTCAGGGTAGGTACGGGCGATGTCTCTGCGAATCAGCTTCTCGCATGGAGACGTCATCTTCAGCAGCTCTGAGTACTGGTCCTTTATGGGCATATTCTGAGCATTACATAACAGCTGCCACACAATTGCCCGAAAGTGGTGAGGAATCCCTTTTCTGACAAGATCCTGTGGAGAAAAATAAATACTCTCCTGAATTCCTGTAACTTAAAAATACATAACATACATTCCACCCTTCAGTTGTTTTTTATTCTGTTGTAGAAGTGGATACTAGAAAGTAGAGGAACAAAAAAGGGTCTCCTGATGAGACAAAGAGCACATTTTTTTAAAGAAACCTTTTAAGTACAGTGTACAACTTGTCATAAAGCAATTTCCACTGCCGAATAAAATCTTGTCACTGAGGCACTTTGCATTACAAGTTCTTTCCATATACTGCTGCTGATACAATTTGATTAAGCAATTTCCTGTGCTGACAGGGAATACTGGTGTTTCCAGCTGTGATGGAAGTGTGTGTGTGTGTGTGTGCATCTGGTCAGTGCAGGGTGCATCTGGAGCAGAGGTCCACCCACACAGGCTTTTCAGCAGGGGATCTCTCCCCGGTCTGAGCTTAGAGAAGACAAACTAAGCTTTGTACTCAACAATGCTATGTCTCATGCTGACTGTGTCTGAACGAAAGCTGCTTTCTAACCCACATCACTACTGTAACCACTATTATGTAGTGCAGCGACAGGTCACACAGATGTCATTTTAATCATCAATGATCAATGCTGCAAATCAGAAATCTAGTTAACTCAAATGCATTCCTTTGTAATGGTAGTGAGAACGAATGAGATGTGAGGCATTGAAAACATGAACACATCAACATTTTGCTGACGAGGACAGAAAGGTTCCTTCCTTCATGCAACGCAGACAGTGGTTTTGTGTAAGCCAAGGGGAAACATGCGTCAGTTTCGTGGAGGCCTCAGCAGTTATGATAAGTATCCCTGCAGGCTACAGTTACAACCATCTGGTCATCACTACTTCTCTTAAATTACATAATGCCACCCATGCATGTTCACAGGTTTGCAGAACTTCCCCTACTTACACATGCAACTGCAAGAAAAACATTTAGCCTGCCTCCTGTAAGATGTACATACCATCTGTGTAGCTATGATGTGAAAACAGTGATGCAAAGGCTGCTTTATGTCCTTACACATTTTTGCATGCGAGTGGAATGATAGTGTGACTGACCTTGAGAAAACCATAACACATGGGTGCTGAGTGCAGTTTTGAATGATAGTGTGTGTCTGCAGAGCTGTAGGACACCAGATCCACAGCTGAACAATACATGAAGTAGAGTGTTGTTTTCGGTTTGCTGATAATAATCATGCTAAATACACTAACTGTGCTAACTGCATGGTTTGTAGCTATGCATTTTAGAACATCAAATACTGCTAATGTACTGTTGTAATTTCTCATTTTTATTTCTGGTTAAAATTCACGTAGCATGTGTGGTAATAGAAGTAGAAGGTCGAACTTACGAATCTGTATTTATTGGTTGTGATTTAACTTGGTGATCAGACTTAAAAACGCAAAACACGAGAACACAAAATAAAAAGAATGCTCCATGTAACAATGTAGTTGTGCTGCATGTGCTAGAGGTGGTCTGAAACACATTCAAACATTGTAGTAATCCCACTTAAGAGACCTATAGTTTTCTGCTGATTCACTGCCATATCTTTAGACTGTTTGTCTAACACAGAACTATTTTTACCGAAAGTGTGAGCAGTTTTAAACACACTCTCACCGACACTGATTGAGCATAAGGTTATCACAAGACCATAGAGAGTGACTGTAGAAACAAGTCGCCTAAAATTATCCTTAAATGTCAAGAACTAGAATAACAAGTTCAAGGACAGCGCTACATGGTCACCTAGGGCAAAGATAGCTTTAGCTATATTTCTGCCAAGTAAACATTCAAACAGATAGGGCCATTGTAACTGTTAGACTGCAGTTTGACACAGATTCTTGAACAGGAAAGACCACGTAGCCGAGATGTTAACTGAATTAAAAAGTCTAACCTGATTTCTTTAGAACAAATAATAACCATAGAAAGGACACTGTTATGGTGGCAAGTATTTCTAATGCACAGCACCACAATGAAGAACCAGAAATATTCTACTGGGATTTATTTACCAGTTTGGAGAGAAATTATATCATCCAGCAGCTCAGTGGGGGTTGGTTTTCCCCTAAGTGAGCCTTTTAAGTGTAATTGTGGGCTATTATTGAGTATATTATTGGTATTATTAATGGGTTTGGTCCAAAATTAACAACAAAAAAGCAAACACAGCACCTACAATTTTCACAGGCTGAGGTAAACCCTGATGGTCAAATCTAAAATGTTCAATTCTTTTTTTTTTTTTAATTAATTTTTGTTATTATTATAACCTTCATTTAACCAGGAAAAAAAGCTCATTGAGATTAAAAATCCCCTTTTTCCCGCATGTCCTGCCCCCCCCCTTAAAAAAAAAGGGGGGGGGGCAAAAGATCTAAAACCTGCCCTATGCCACTGACCTCAGTGGACAGGTCATGTGTGTCCTACTAAGCCGTTAATGCAGGTGTCTCTCTAATCTCTTAAGCAGGTTGGCACGAGACTCATCTGCTATTCCACAAGTATTCATGTGTACGACACTCACCTTAAGCTGCTTCTCTTTCTTCTTGCGCACCTCCTCCCACTCATTTACGATGCGCCCCCATAGGATCCACGTGTCCTCCTCCAGGTGCGAGAGATTGGAGGAGGCAGATGAGCTGGATACCAGGGAGGAGCCACTGTTCCGCCTGGAGCCATTCATGGAGCGTAGCGACTTGCTGTCTGTCTCCAGCAACCTGAAGACCAAGAAAGAAAGAGTTGGTTAACATTTTGCAAACTGCATGAAGACACTTTTTTTTTGTAGCCAGGGTTCCTACATGTTTTTACAAGCTGAAGTTAAGATCGTTTTAAGATGACTTGGATCAGAATTTAATGCCCATGTCCCAGCCTCTTTAAAGGCCACGTTGGCAAAAATTCAAGACTCATTGAATTTAGAAAAATTGATTTATTTACTCTTAATGCTTTGATTCCCATCCTTCTAAGTAACTTCTCACCAGGGTCTACAAAGTTAGTGATAATTGGTTCCCAATTTCAATATAAAGTTGGGGGTTGGAATGGGTGGAACTGAGTAGACTACGGCTACATTCAACCTAATAATAATGGATTAGATTTTTATAGCGCTTTTCAAGTCACCCAAAGCACTTTACATTGTTGATCCATTATTCATTCGCTCTCACATTCTCCCTCTGGTGGTGGTAAACTACATTTGTAGCCACAGCTGCCCTAGGGCAGACTGACGGAAGCGTGGCTGCCATTTTGCGCCTACAGCCCCTCCGACCACTACCAATACACCATTAACATTCATACACTAGTGTGAGTGACACTGCAGGCAATGAGGGAATGAGGGTGAAGTGTCTTGCTCAAGGACACGACAGCTGACCTGGAGAGAGCAGGATTCGAACCGCCAACCTTTTGGATATTGGACAACCCGCTCTACCACCTGAGCCATAGCCGCCCCTAGGCACAGGCTGAGGCAGGCAAATGTGGCCCAAATCTGATTTTTTTTGTCCATATGTGACCTATATCTGATCTATTAAAGACAGGTTGAACAACACAAATCTGACCCAGGCCACTTTCACATGTGGTCCTAAATCAGATACGCATCTGATATTTTGCTATAAGACTTCAGTCTGAATGGCCAGGTCCCATTTACCCGACCATTGAAATGCAACAAATGTCACAATTCTGCATTCCAGGAGTGTTACTTCCATAAACAGTCTATGCCTATGTAGTCATGTATTACACATCAGAACCTCTTTTGTGTATGTAGGTCACTTAAGGGTCACATTCAGTTCACACTCAAAACTGATAGAATTCATTCACATTTAATGTTTAATATGAACAAGCACACACACACACACACACACACACACACACACACACACACACACACACACACACACACACACA
>JAQQZY010000020.1:25922178-25937842 GCA_030068375.1 Ostorhinchus rueppellii
CCATGCGACCCCCGTGACCCTAATGAGGATTAAGCGGGTATAGAAGATGAATGAATGAATGAATATATATATACATACATACATACATACACACACACACACACATACATATATATACACATACATACATATACACACACACACATTTCTTTGTAGTGAAAAAACAGATTTATGACCAGAATATGACAAACATCCAAGATTACAATGGCAAAATATCCAAAAATATGATGATTACATGTTTGTTCAGTGTTAAAATAAAAAGTAAAATAATGACTAATTTTTAAGTACATAAGCTGACAATGTAAACAAAAAAAGACCATGTATGAATATTACCATAATTCAATATCATTTCAATGTTCAGGTCTTCACATAATTTCTGTCTCCATATCTCACTGCGCTACCTCTCTCCATGTCAGTCCAATGAATCTGAGATTGTTTAGAATAAATTTACATAATTCAGGCAGAAAACTGAGCACCACCATCCTTAATTCATTATTCAGTGTCGGAACATTAACACAACAGCTTGGCAAAATTCTTCTGCTTCTAATCATATGTTCTATGTAGTCAGAACTAAATGACAAACTCTAATTGAATGATGATTTCTAACCTTTAACATTTACAGTACATTACTGAGGTGCAGTGTTCTACTCTGCCATACCCATCAACTTTTCAACAGAAACGAGTGAGAAAAGACCAGATAGCAGGCAGTAACCTGAGTGATTAATGAATTAAACAAGGTTACTTAAATTAGTACTTAGCAACAGCTGGTGTATCATCAAACGTAGATGTAGCTGCCTGTTCCCTAATTAACTCTTCCACTGTGTAATCCTTCTATTAAAGGTCTTTAACAGTACTTTGAAGACTTTTCATACACTCCTACCTGCTACTCCATATGACTGGCTTTCAGCTGCCAACATACTCCACGAGGAAATCCAGAATGTATTAATTCATTTAAGAGGAGCTCAAAAATGAAAGGCCACTGCAGAGCCCCTCCTGAAGTTAAAACTGTTCTGAACCTTAGACCAACTGTCCTGTAGTCATATGCTGATCATACTGCCAGGAAGGGTCAAAGTGCTGTACTGAAGATACTCCTCCTTAAAGAGTGTACTACAGGAAGTTGACCTCTGGACTCAGCAAAAAATCCAATCTCAAAATCACCTCCAACCTCAACTAAAACAGAATTCCTTCTGCCATCAGTTTCACCTCAAAAGGAAGTCAGGATACTGCTGCCAAAGTGGAAACCAATCATTTTTATGCATCCTACTCTGTATAAAAGTGATGAGTCATTTCTCCATAGACGGTCTACAGAAGGTCTAAGGGAGAAAGGGGAAGGGGAGAAAGCAAAAAGGGGAGAAAAGATCATAGTTAATGTGGAGACATGAAGGTGTTTTTCTGGCCAACTGTACACTCTGAGCTGGTCAATAATTCCATGTTATCATTTTCTATACAGTTCTATAAAATACAATGTTATTGACACAAAGGAAATACTGGATGAAATCAAAAATAAGTAATGAAACAGTGATAATAGTACTTTTACTATTCTATCTCAGTTTAATATTGTGCATATTATGGTGAGGTTGAATAAAATGTGATGTTTATGTCATTATCTTGCTAACAAGTTTTCAAAACAGAGTAATTATCCCACACTGTGAACCATGTTGTTGTCATTACACTGCAGGGCTTTAGCTCAGACTTGGCACAGCACAGCTACAAATCCTGCATGTCTGCAACCCTTCTCTGGCCAAGCAGCCAGGAAGTCAGCTTTAATAACAAATGCTCACTGGAAATACTTCCATTTATTCTTCACTTAGTTGGTCTGTCTAGCATTGCAGAAGGAAAATAATATGTTATCTTATCTAAAAAGAAATAAGTTACCGTTCTGAGTGGTCTAAATTTTCACAGGTTCAGATACAGCCAGTAGTTATTAGCAACAGGCCATCCCTCATCACTGTCCCATGAATCTGATTTATTCTGTTTAAAACAAGCAAAACTCTTACAAATCACATTCAAGCACATGTCATCAGGACACATTTAATTATCCTACACTGTAAACTCTGCAACTGAAGGTGTTGTGCTGAATCTGCACTCACTAATGGAGAGAAACAGGAAGTTGGAGCAAACTGCTACTGTTTTCATTTCAACACCCTGTTCCTGAGCTAGATGGATGGACATATTTACTGACACCAGCTGCAAACATAAACAGGGATTCTAGGGTAAATTTCAGTGACTGTCATTCTGTATTATACTCTGGATAATTGTGCTAAATCAACACAGGCAACTGAAGCCCTGACATTCAACATTCAGGGGAAAACACCCATTCATCAACAGGACACCTGGATGTGGAAAAGGTGGGAATTTTGTTCAATAATTCTTCCATAGAACTCACACAAATAAGTTAATGATGTAAGTTTCTCAATCTGAACAGGTAACAGGCTCATCCTACACACAAGGAGACTCTCCATTGTCTGTGTGAAGTATTGACTACCTCGTGTCACACTCAATTAATGCACACATTGAATTTTTTGGCTATTATTGTAGTATAAGCTTGACAGTAGTTTAATAATGGTACTGAGTAATATGTGACATGAACCAGTACACCGGGTTAAATTTCCTATTAGGTATGGACCTTCAATACAGCATCATACCATAACACTACAGAAACAATAGTGGTTATACTTCACTAAATGACTAAATGTAGAATATTGTTCTCTGCTAGACATACCTCAGTAATATGAGTTTACTGACTCAAGACTTCCAGTAATTTTATGTTCCTTCTTCTCTGACAATTATAAGCTTATAACACAACAGTTAATATATTTTTTGGTCCTCAATAAGATGGCAATAGATGCAAATAGCATTATTGTAGTTGTAACAAAAACTGTTTATATTCTGCAACCTATTCATGCAAACTGACTCCATCTTATCTTGTATCCCTTCATGAAGCCAAGCAAACCTGACATCAACCAAAACTTTCATTATATCTCGAGAAATTAAAAGGATTTATGTACTCTTGATAGTAGAATAAGACACAAACCTATATTAAGCATATAGAAAAAAAAACAACACATTGGAGCACTGTGAAACCACAGTTTCTGTACTGTATCATTTACTATATATTTTGGAAAGATTACCAAGACTAAATGACAAATGTGAGAAGTGCCTTTGTTAATAGGAGAAAATCCATCCATTTTCTGAACCTGCTTTATCCTCACTAGTGTCAGTGGAGGGTTGCTGGAGCCTATCCCAGCTACTTCTATTTGAAGGTGGGGTACACCCTGGACATGTCGCCAGTTAATAGGGGAAAATTTCATATAATTAATTTGTATATACACTATGAGCACATTTATCTCTCAGTTCCACTAAACACAACTTTTCTTGCATCAGTGAGCAAGGCTAGTATTGTATCTGTCCTCTTTCACACTGAAAGCAAAAAGGATACCATCAGAGTATGAGGCTTCTTCAAAGACTGACTTCAAATGTGGGAGGTCATGCAGAACTAACTAGAAAGAGAAAAGTCTATGTTCACTGAACACCATTACCATATCTACACACAATTTAATATTAACATACTGGTTGATTTCTGGTTTAGAGCCTGAATTTCATTTTTAAAATTCCTGCAGTTATTCCTCTTTTTTCTCTCTGAAGGAAACTAAAAGTATCTTGTATATGTTATCCAGGGAACAAAATATGAGGAAGAATTTGATCAACGCAGGGGAAGGCCATGATTTGAGAGATGCCAATGTCCAGGTGGCCTTGGAAAAAATGCCTCTGATCAAGCCCAGCCAACTGATGTAAGGCTTCCTTATAAATCCTGGATACAAAGATTGTTTCTGCTTTTGTTTGCCTAAGAACTCAAAGGGGCCCTGAGACACAGCATGCATAGCTAATGAAACCCATAGTCAGGAGGAAAAAAAAAAAAAAACATAGAGAGACAGCCTCAGTGAAACAACTTAAAGACGATTGGGGAACTGAGAAAGACCAAAGGCTGAGCAGAGAAGCATTTCAACACTTGTGAATCAAAATGCACAGCACTGGGCATATAACCCATAGTGAGCAAAAAAAACCATGAAGAAACACTGCCACTGACATTAAGGGCAGAGCAAATACAATATCACATGATGAGCACTGTATGTCAAAGATATCTTACATTAGAAAGTATGTAAAAACCTACAGATGCTTTATCTAAAGTTACTCAAGGCCACAAGCTGCAAAACAGTCTGGGCAAGAAGAAAGCACAGCCATCTTTAGGAAAAACATGCTGTCCATGTGCTGTGAGGGTATTAAAACAGAGGCCTGACTTACAACAACACACTCACACTGAGGTAGAGAGGCCTTTCACTTCACATCCACAGGAAAGCTCAGATTTTCCCAGTGTACAATCAGCATTTCAATGGTCCTGCTGGACTCTATTCTTCAATACACAGCCACATAATGAGAAGTTCAACCAATGCTGCTCACTAAACTTCTCCTGCAGAAGTAGCTCTTTTGCATTGTGGGAAATTTAATGCACTAATTTTAGACATGTTTAGATCAGTAATGTCAACATTGAAGTTTGAGTCTGATATGTGATTGTTTTTGTGTGGGAGTAACAACTACAGTCATTACAAAACATGAACTACTAAGCATTTGGTTAAAGTGTGAAAAACAAAATCTCCACTGTCCAAACCAGTGATTAATGTGTGCACTTTCACAGGCTGCTTTCAGAACCTTACTGTCAAACCCCCTGCCTCGATATGTTATAAATTTTCTTAAGTTGCGTGCAACAGCTACAAACAGATGTTAACCAATGTCATGAACTCAACCACATTGGAAACAACCTCACAATAAGCCTGTTTGACAGAAGACACTTTGATGTGTCGACAGAGGGAAAAACCACAGGTCTCATTAGTCAAATTAAAAATGGTTGCTCTCTACTTGGATTACTTCACACTTTCAGGAACCATTAATGTGCTTATTAAAATTTTCATTTATGTGGACATTTATGATGCAACATTGTTTCCATTATGAATGTTGCCGTTTCTCTAGTGGGGGTGGATGACAGTGGCTTTGAGAAATCACATATGACAATATGAACATGGTAGCCAAAAAAAGAGAAGTGGCATTCACCATTTATCAGTCAGAAAAAACTATAGTTGAAAAGGTTTTGATGGTTTATTTATTTTATTTGTCTGGGTTAATGGCTCTATTTTCTATTAATAATGCATCTTGCTAAATCCTGATTTAAAGCATGAATAAAAAGTAATTTAAATAAGCAGCACTTGCAATAAACGGCAAATCAATGGAGTAGATTGACTGGCCATGTTATGGTAGAATCCAACTATCTTCTTTTCACACTTCACTGGTAACGCACAAGTCATGAAGACTTCCAACACCTCATGAACTTCAGGCCTAAATATGCTTTTTTCCCCCCCTTCTAGGCTAGAACATGTTTCCTACTTAGCTTGAGCTATTTTCATCGGTCTGAAAATACTTGAGACAATAATGTAAGCAAGTCGGTTAGAAAAACCTTCCTGCAAAGTTGACAACATTACCCTTTGTAGGTTTTTCCTGCTTTATATCTCTGTCCACTGGGCTAAGTTGCTAGTACAAGCCACTTTTCCGCAGTTTAAATATATCCTTGGCTTGAATACAGCTAATGCCGTAGCTAAACTGTTGAAGTCCTTGACTTCCACTGTCCACATCGGAGCGAAGACATCAAAAACATTCGGTTAACGGGCAGTAAACAAAGAAGCTGAGCACAGATAAAGGAGAAGTTCGTACTCCTTTTATGGCTCGCTGATGTTGAATGCTGAAATGGAGATGTAGCATCGAATGCAACAGTATGAGGACTGACTTTCTTCCAGAAAGCTCTAACCCCGACGAGGCTACAGTTTGAACAAATAGCCATATAACTTGATTAATTCCACATTACCTTCCAGAAAAAAAATCACATATTATTATTAATTATAATGTTGCGTTTGTTCCAAGCGATAGCTGGAGTCCTTTGCAAGACAGTTAACAGTTCAAAAGCGAGCATTTAAAATAAGTGACAGCATTAAGGAGCTGTAAAACGAGCCTTTTCCCCTTTCACAATAAATTAGTGCGTGTTAAATATAGACAGCTTATTATTGAGAGATAACGTATCACCATTTACTAAAAAATATAGATATCATCAACTTAGTTCTCGTATTAAGAGTTAGTGTTCCTTCCAGCAATTACACAGAGCCCGAACAACAGAACATCATTTACCTTGAATCGCTTTTAACGAACCGCAGCAAATGTCGTCTGCTTCCCATGCACAAACTGTAGTCACACTAGTATTATGAGAAAAATAACCAGTTTCCAAACACAGCAATATTTAACAAGTTAACCGACTAGGTCCGCTTCTCCTTGCGGGCTAGCCAGCGTTAAGTTAGCTAGTTCCCATAGAGTGGGTCCAAACCCTGCAGCCGTAATACGTGTACACAGACGGAGACTCAGACAGACGGCGGCGGCCTACCGACTGTTTACATCCTATGGAGCATGCGCCTCAGCTCACACCCTGAACAACACTGACATCTAGTGTTCATGATGAGCAGCTACACTCCGAGGACGTTAGGCTTATCTTCATTCATTCAGAATGAGGAAATATTCACCATTTTAACAATACAATGTAGACTGAGGGGAAGCAGGAGTGGAACAACAACTGGTAAACTGTGCGTCACCAAAAATAAACACAAACTTGTCTCAAGTTTCTTTGTGTAGGGTATTAAAGAAATGTTTGTCTCAAAATATCGCCTTACCTGGAGTGGACATCTAAGTATAAATCATAAGAGTTAATATTTTAGAAGGCGACTGACCGCACTTCCAAAAATCTCAACACTGAAATAGCCCATAATACAATAATATTAAAGCTGACCTCGACATTCTTTTCCTTAATAAAATTACAATATGCTTTACAAAAAAAATATATTATTAAATATTAAATATTCCATGATAGCTGGTATTAGGAAGAAATTTAAAAACACTAATTAATTCAGCAGATAAGGCTATAGAGGTTTATGGCCTGAACTATAAGGCATGACCTTTTTTCCACCAGACACACAGTGGGAACTATTAAAAGTCCAGAGCCTGGCAACAGAAATGGACGACCACTCATATGAGGAATTAAGATTGTTAATAAAATTTTGGGTCCTGGTAGTGCAGGGAACAGTGATCACAGCAAGAACTTACGTAAACATAGTTTAATACATTGTCGGGCTTATACATACTGTGTCATATCCAATATTTGAAAGGCAAGTCAGCCTGCACAAATTTGACTGGAATATTAAGAAATAATGCAACATTTGTGATCATCAAATTCAGCCCATGTCAATTTAAAGTCTTACAGTTACAGTATTATCTAATCAATAGAAGATTAACAAATGGTCTTACCTGAATTTCATAGCTGAGAGAAGAAATACTTCAGTTGGAGTAGACTGAAATTTCAAATAGATTTGTTCAGAACAATCAGGAGCACTTTCAGTTAAGGCATGCTGTTATGTAGAAACGGAAAATGCTTTCCCTCTGTTTTAGAATGTAGATTAAGCATATCCTTTTCATATGTTATCTAATATAAATCCAGTAAAATATTGACAAAGAGCTGCAAATCCCTTAGTAGTAACTGTAATACACTTGTAGCCTCTCGCAGCTCGTCAGCTGAAACTACTGATATCAGAAAAACTCAGAAATGGTGACGAAGCTCACACCTTTGAGTCACATACCCTTCTGTCATAAACCTACTTTTCAGGTTTCACATGAAACAGTGACGCATGTCTTTTGTTGGTTAGTAGACACTCCTCTATTCATAGAAGCAGACATAGTTGATATTGTAGTCCATACGTGGCAACACACCATGGTAACTATGGGCCTTTGACTCTGAAATACTGTCACAAGAATTACATTTCAGTTTGTCAGCCATAAATAATTACTAGCAGATAAATGCATAGTGAAAGTTTTCAAGGACGAAGTTGAGGAAGAAATTGTATTAGTCAGTTTCTGAAAAAATTTAAATGGAATGCCACTAAATGCAAAAATATTTAGCAAGAGAGTATTTTCAGGAATAATTCCACCTTCTACTTTTATTTAACCTTTCACTTAATTTCACAAGTAATTAAACCAGCATTGTTTTTATTTGACCTCAACACATTTCTGAACACACCTCATGTCTTAGGTTGTGTTCTTGTGGACTGGAAACATTCAGTAAATGCAGATGGTTGCAAAGTGCATAGTTCATATGATCAGTCAAAATCCTATCCTACTCTGTGGTATGTAAAAAAAACGCTGAGCAGGCCAACTTTATCTTCACTTGGATCAATATGGCAAAGGAAAATATACAAGTGGCTTTGTAAGACAGTGCATCGTTAGTGCATAAATGGCAAGAGCTTCAGTCAAACTGGGTTTCAATGTGAATAGTGACTGTGGTGCACCCGGAACTATGGGAAAGATGTCAGCAAATGTGGTCAGCAGTGCATATTTGAGGAACATAATGCTTGTCCATTAGTGTGACAACAGGAAGCAAACTTTTTTTCAGGTGACTAGGAATGTGAGTCTGTCAGACATATCCATTAACAGTTATTATTATCGTGGTGCACAGCCAGTAACACAGAAACAATCAGTTGCAGTCTACACAGATATATAACAAAGTGATGGTCAGATGAATCTTCTTCGCAATCCAATATTCATGCATGGAAAACACCAGAAACATCTTGGATTTCCACAGTGAGGGGTTCTGGGTTATCTGCTGAGGGTGAGTTGCTGGTATGGTCCACCTTGGTCCTCTGATGAAACACTTCTGTCCTAATGTGGATCTTGCACTGGGCTTCACATTCATCAGTTAATTAATTAAACACCAATAGAAGATAAATAACTCTCCACCACCAACATCAAAACTCCAACAGAGGGAATATCTTTTGGAAGAATACTGTTCATCTCTCCAGTTTTCCTCCACTGTAAAATTAATGCTAATGAGTACTAAATCTAAGACACTTATTTATTTCCTTTCTTTTGCAACCCATCTGTATGTTTATTTTACATGAAAAATACATTTACTGCTTCATGACAAGCAGCCATCATAGTTTTCCCCTCACATCCCTATAAAATGTATGTGAGCAGAATTAATATGTGGAGCTGATAGCCTCAGTGAGTTAAAAAATCCCAGATCCTTCACTCCTTACCTTTATTATACAGGGTGTCCATAAAGTCTCTTTAAAATATAACAAGCTTATTAATCAAGCAAATGACAAGACAGATCTGTGGAAATTATTACAAAATGAAAGGTAGATACTGAAGTTTCTGCCTCATTTAATCCACCTCTATATGGACACCATTAGTTGCAGGAAGCACATCAAGATGATACTGGATTTCTTGCCATATTTGCTGTATCATAGCCTTATCAATGGTGTCAATGGTTTGACCCCTGAGTGTATACATAGAACAAATCTGAATAACATATCAATTGCTTTGGTGATTCATTTTTGAAATTGTAAAGAGACTTTGTGGACATCCTGTATTTTCCCTTCAGATAAAGTTTCTAAAGAGGGATGCCATTTTTAAGCAGCAACACAAGTAAGGTTTGATTTACATGATATTTGCAGAAGGTAAAAAGGTACATTGATAATAACATGAACACAATGACATGGAGACATGTTTAAGATACAGAGCAACTCTGCTACTAAATCAGAATTGATGTTTGGGGTCATTTAATATGTTGTATTTTAAGAAAGAAGGTAGAAAGAAATTCAGAAAGTGATGAACAGATGCCCAAAATTACTTGATGTATTTTTTTAAAAACTTTTTTCTTATTTCATTGGGTGTATCAAAACATGAGCTCACGACAAGATCACACAAAAGTGATAGGATAACAACAGCAGTCAATATAAACGTGTACCTTGCTCATAATGAAAGCTAAATTAAAGTAATGTCAAGTAATTTTATTGTCATGTTTACAAAAATCTATGAAATTGGTGAATTATAGTATGTTACATGCAAAATTGTATCAATTGTATTTTGCTCATGCCAAGAGTTAGGACTAAACATGGTGAAGCTGCGTTTCAGTTCCATGCAGCTAAACTGTGGAACAGTCTTCCTGATGATATGAGACAGACCTCTACTCTGACAATGTTTAAGTCCAGGCTGAAAACAGCTCTGTTCAACAACTGAAAGGGTTATCCGCACCCTTCTATTTTACTCTGTTTTAATTGATTATTATTTCTGTTTTATTGATTATGCTTTAATTGCAATTGTGATTGTGTGTTTTTAACCTGTCTCTTTTCCAATTTTGTAAAGCACTCTGAATTGTCCTGTGTATGAATTGTGCTATACAAATAAATCTGCCTTGCCATTATAGGCTGGAAGATGGGTCAAGTAATTGACCTCTGCTTCTTAGAGAAGCTTAGAAATAATATACATAAATGAAGACAATGAAGTGAAACGCCTTTTAGAAACAAGTCTCAGTCTTCACTGCCACCCCAGATCAATAGGAGGCGTAGTGGTAAATCCTCCGCAGCATGGTGGCTCTGTGGCTCATCCTGTCACACGGTATTTACCGGGCATGCGCACGAGTATCTTCCTTTTTCCAGTGCAGCGGAGTCTTAGCCACAGTCTTTGGCTCCGGGCTCCTTCATAAGGAGACTAAAAGACTGCAAAATGGTTTGTAATCCGCCCCAATATGTGCCTACATCCATTTGTAGAACATGCATTGTGTGATCTGTGGTGTGAGAAAGTTAAAATCATGCTGCTGAAGTTCAGATGAAGATAGATTAGGTGTCCTGCTAATGCTTACCCGGCTGTTTAAACGTGGCCTAATGGCTACATCAAAAACTCGTTGCTTCCTGTTACTTGTACATTCCTTTGCTGAGTGTTTTCTTCTCTGTGATGTGAGACACTGCCCTGAATCCCCATTTAATTTGACTTTCTGCGTCCTTAAACGCGTCTTAAGCCCATTTTCTAAGTCTGAACCCTAGTTAGCAGTCGAGCTAACGTCACTCGTTCATTTCTAGGGGCTATGAGTGCTAACGTTAGCAAGGGTTTCTAAAGTACAGAGACAGCCACAGCAGTATTGTAGATTCTCTCTGATGAAGAGAATATGACAAGTCACTGAATTGTCTGTATTGTCTTAGGGTTTTGTTAAAGTAGTCAAGAACAAGGCCTACTTCAAGAGGTACCAGGTCAAATTCAGGAGGAGGAGAGGTAAGATGCAACATGACATACAGCCACCTCTAATATATGTTACTTTTTCAGTCTAATCTAACATGTATTTTCTGTCAGAGGGAAAGACCGACTTCTTTGCGCGTAAGCGCCTGGTTGTCCAAGATAAGAACAAGTACAACACGCCCAAGTACCGGATGATTGTCAGGTTCTCCAACAGGGACATCATCTGCCAGGTGAGTGAATACTGGGCACATCTGTTGTACTTCGTACACAAGACCATACTTGGTCTCAAATGTAATAAATTTATTTGTTTTTACGGACTGAAAACATTTTGACTACACCTAAGGTAAGTCTTGCCTTTATTAGTCCCAAAAGGGGAAATTCCACATTATAATGCATTCATTGTGTTTGTAATGATACAAAGTCAAGCTGTTGCGTACTTGAGTATAGTATAAATCCCAGATAATAGCATACATTATGAATTCTAATGTCTACATAACAATCTCATTCAAAGTTAATTTGTATCAAAGTGGTCTTGCAAGCTGTAGTAATGTATGTGTTTGCTTATGTTGCAGATTGCCTATGCCAAGATTGAGGGTGACATGATTGTGTGTGCAGCCTACTCACACGAGCTGCCAAAGTATGGCATTTCCGTGGGCTTGACAAACTACGCAGCAGCTTACTGCACTGGTCTGCTGGTGGCCCGCAGAGTATGTAGAACATCAGTTTGAGTAATTTCATGACACTGATCCCAAATGTCTAGAGGTAGTCTGTGGTACATAGCCAGGGCAGCTGACTAATATTGTTGGAGGTTTTCAATGGAAGTCTTGTAGGAAATGGTGGAAAGTGTTTTTGCTGAAAGTTCCTTGTCTTCTCAGCTGCTGAACAAGTTTGGCCTGGATAAGGTGTATGAGGGCCAGGTCGAGGTGACCGGAGATGAGTTCAATGTGGAGAGCATTGATGGTCAGCCAGGTGCGTTCACCTGCTACCTGGATGCTGGGCTTGCTAGAACCACCACTGGCAACAAGGTGTTCGGTGCCCTGAAAGGGGCTGTGGATGGAGGTCTGTCCATCCCACACAGGTAATCACAGGAATACATGTTTATCCATCTTCAGTTACTGAACTCTAGACTTTAATGAAAAAACTAAACATTGCATCCACACCGCAGCTTAAACAGGAGTCTTTTGTGTAGTTAGATAATATCGTCTTTATTTATAGTTGACACATAGTTTTCACTTGTAACATGTTGAATGTAATCCTGGCATAATGTCACTAAAACACTTGGAATCAGTTTGTAGATGTGACAAACTGAAGTGAGCAGTTGTCACACCCTCCAATCATGCTGTTTCATCCGACATCGGGCTCTGATATCTTGTCTCTGCCAGTTGCTTCTGTTCAAATGGTGATCTTTGTCATGAAGCATTTGCAGAAATCACAGATCAGTGGAAATTAAATATCAGTAGATGAGGCTCAAGGCTTCTTTAATAAGTCATCTGAACTTAAGACGAGGATGTATTTGTGTTGAATGTTGGTAGGATACTGGAAAACTTAAAACAATAAAGCAATTTGTTGGTTTTAGGCTTGTTTGGCAAGCTGCTGCTTCACTGGAAACTAGAGAGCAGATGGCAGTAACAATAACAGAAGTAGTTAAGTCACTTGTCAACAGTTTACCATCCAGAGCTTAGATAATTACAGCATGATACTTTTTGTTGTCTGAGGTAATGATTTGTAGTGTTAGTGTTATTCAAACTTCCTTTTCTAGAGAAATTAAGGCTCAGTCCAAGCAATAAATCTCAAACTACACTGGCAGTTTCCATCACTGCTTCATACAGGTCTTTCTCTCTAAAAAGTTAAGCCTCTCTTGTACTTCAAAGTGATTTAAGCTTCTCTGTGTCGTTATAATCTGCTGTTCCATAAACATAAATCTGGTGTTATTTAGCCCAATTTAATGTTTTCACAGAAACCTTAATGCATGCTTTGTCCCTTTTTTTTTTTTTTTTTTCTCTAAATACTTTCCAGACGCATCATTTGTTCTAGGAATAACCCTGATGGCCCCAATTATGTGCGTGACATTTGAATCTGAACTGACAAAATTGTGCAAGGTGTCGTGTTGAACATGAGACATTCAGCTGTTTGGTAGTTGGACAGGTGGATGTCTTCTTCACTTAACTCTTAGGGCCCATTTATGCTCTACATTAAAGATGCAGATGATACAGAGTGATCTGTCTGTCCTCTGCATACATTCTGGACCTCATTCTGTCCATTTTCCAGGAGCTTGAGGATGTTTACCCAGAGGGAGAATGCAAAGTAGTACCACAGGGAACCGTGGAGGCAGTGATGAGATTTGAACAGAAAAATTTCCATAAATAGTTGCTCTTTTCAAAAAGTGTCACTGAAAAGCTATTATGACAATTACCCTTCTTAATATCAACATTATTCACGTTAGTAAAACCTCTTCTGTCGTCACCATGTTTGTTTGTTATTGACTTTCTTCTTCTCAAAATACTTGACTCTTCTTTGTGGTATTTGGCCAGTATGTTAAGAGTGGTGCCCTCTGGTGGATTGATTGAGAAACACTCATTCCACTTCACTGGACACACAAAAGTATGTAGGCGGTGATGTATGTACTTTGTACTTGCTGGAGAGCACCTTGAATGTCTGCCTCCAAAAACTGCAGCAGTTGTTGTCTCACAAGGTTACCAAGGCCTTTGACATCAGCAGGTTGGACAACAAAGCTCACAGCACGTTTTGTGGCGACTGTCTGACCAGTTCTGGCTAATGTCGAGTAAACCTGCTGTTAATGTCTGCAGAAGAATTTAAAAAGAGCAAGTCAGTGAGGGGGTTTAATAGACCTGCTCTCTATATGTATTCATTTATTAAAATGAATGGGCGTTACATAAGCAGAGTTAAACTTAGTGGTAACTTAAGTTGCCATTTGAAAAAGTTGCCAATTGAGCTGTGGAACTGCTTGAACTGGTCATGGCCACGGGGTGTGGAGTAGTTACATGAGGCACTATATCCTGTCTCATGTCTTGGTAGCATCAGTTACTCAGAATATACAGTTTCTGCAACAGCCAAGATTAAACTATGGCACAGCAAATAACTTGAACATGAGTTTCGCATCAGTTCTGGATAAAAACCCTAGTATTTGGCACCTGTCTCACCACCTGTATTGGTTGTCTAGCTTGTGTTGAGATTTTTAGGATTGAGCCACTTGTATGCATTAATGAGGGTAGTTGAACAGAGCATCTGACAGTTTGACGAGTGCTGTCCATACTGGTTTCCACCCACACTAGTGTCTACTTAAATTTAGCTGCAGTTTCAAAAGAACATAGGTTAGCAATCTTAAGATGATGGCTAGCTTAAAAATTAATGGAATCTATCGTCTTTTTTTCTCCCCTCCTTAGCACCAAACGGTTCCCTGGGTATGATGTTGAGAGCAAGGAGTTTAATGCTGAAGTCCACCGCAAGCACATCATGGGCATCAATGTTTCAGAGTATATGAGCTACCTGATGGAGGAGGATGAAGAAGCATACAAGAAGCAATTCTCCCGTTTCATCAAAAATGGAGTGACCCCTGATACGGTACGAACTTAACTCATGATTGCCCCTGCGTTTGCAGGGTTCACATTTACTGTGCATGGTAGGTTATGAGCTGTGCCACATGCACTGATCATGTGCTACTCTGATGCCTGAAGTGATCTTATGATATTTTTCAGTTGATGTATATTTCAGTTCATGTAAAAATTTACAAATTGTTTGCCCAAGTCATATATTTTTAGCCCAATTGTAATATCTCCATATTTTTACACTCATAATATGGCTGCCTCATTTTTTTAACATTGGCAGTAACCTGGGAAAAAATGTCTTGGACAGTAATGTTATGAGGCTAATGAAATGGTAATTGTTAGATCAAAGTCATGTAAGAGGGGGAACATTGTCTGTAACCTTTACTAGGGTATCCCTTGTGTCATTAAGTCACATTTTTCAACACTAATACAGTGAGATTGTTCAAAGTGTTCCCAGATAAATATAGATTTAGGACTCGTGTCTCTTGACAGAATATTCAGATGGTTTTGATTGGATGAGAAATGCCTTCTAAACATAGTAAATGCTCAAAATACTTGGTGTACTATTTTTCCACATTGATCATGGATCAGCAACTTGTTAAACTATTGGTGTAGCAGTGTCAAATGCCTCCAAAGTACTGGATATATGCTGTAGATTATTAAAATGAGGTGCATAGTTTATTCAGTGCAAGACTGTCATAAATGCACACAGCTTTCTGTGTGTAAGGACTGTGGTAATCACTGGTGGTGTGAGGTAGTACAAGCAGGACTGAACAAAACTGGTTGATCTGTGGATTGTATGTCATTGTGGGAGATGCAGTCCACCTTTTCTGGTTGGTGTCAGCAATATCAGTTTTGCTGCTTCCCCAAATCTTAAAGGAATAGTCCACCCCCAGGCCAAATTCAGTGTCTCCCCACAGCCCCCAGACCTAAGTAAGTGTGTGGAA
>JAQQZY010000020.1:25937942-25959913 GCA_030068375.1 Ostorhinchus rueppellii
GCTTCCACACACTTACTTAGGTCTGGGGGCTGTGGGGAGACACTGAATTTGGCCTGGGGGTGGACTATTCCTTTAAGTGCACTGACAAATCGTACGCTTTTTAAATACATTTCACCAGACATTTAAGGTGAGACACTACAGGTGAACAGGTAACATTTTAAAATAAGTATCACCATGAAACTTCCTCAGTTGATTACTTGTACAAGTATGAAGGAAAAAATGTATTACAAGTTTTGGAAATGTGTATGTTATGCAAATTAGGCATTATCTCATTAAATATGCATGAGTTAGCATGTGTTTTCAGTAGATGGATCTGAACGCGTGATAAAGC
The DNA here is from genome assembly GCA_030068375.1 of Ostorhinchus rueppellii. Taxonomy (NCBI): domain Eukaryota; kingdom Metazoa; phylum Chordata; class Actinopteri; order Kurtiformes; family Apogonidae; genus Ostorhinchus; species Ostorhinchus rueppellii. The sequence goes on from JAQQZY010000020.1 coordinate 25,938,274, forward strand.
CAGGTTTCATTTTGCTTACACACAAGATGAGAAAAAGAGGGATTTCAAGATAACTGCCTTCATTACATAGGAAATCAAAACACGGTCCATAGCCTTTAAAAAAAAAAAAAAAAAAATCAATTTTCCATGTTTGTTTGATTTAAAGTGTGACATATCAGGCCAGGAATGATTTATTATAAATCCCCCTGTAAATATCTTCAGAATACTGCCAAGTGTATAACTGTAAAGTTTTGTGCACATAGGTGATGTTTGTACTGCAGAATGACAAAAACCCCATTTTGAGAAAAACGCATTTAAAGGTTTAAATAGGGGATTTTAATACATTTCTATAGGGAACAATTACTCAAAAACAGAATAAATGCTCAGGTCCTTAGTAATAATATATAGAATATTTCAAGCTCTTGAAAATTGATTAATAACATTGCAGTAATATAAGGCCAACAACTACAGTAACTCAATGAATTTACATTGGCATATCCTGCACAAAGTTGTTGACCAAACCCAGGCTAGACAGTTGATGGATCCAGAACAAGAACAACATTAGATGTCACAGCTGTCTAAAGTCTTTCTAAGGGATCAATGTTTAGAAATAGACCTGATGCAGCACAATTAGGGCACCAGAGATCACATATTAATTCGCAGAGATGTGCGACCATGGATAATCAGCCACTGCTGTGTCAACAGGCAGTAAACCCCTCCCAGTTTCCCAACGGCAGCTTACTTTCAGATGTGCTGCTTTCTGGTGTTTTCTCAGCTAATCCGATAGATTGCTTTCCCTTTTCACATCTTGTAAAGTGCAATTGTTCCATTTTTCCTTGAAGTTGCATTGTTGGTGGGCGTTTTCAGAGGTTCTGTGGTAAACTAAACGGAAGTGTCAGCGTACACCACATGATGTGTCTGAAGGAATCACATTAGCCGAAACCACCAGTAACCTGTAAGATTTTGTCATTAGCATTAAATACCCCTTTGGACATTCATAATTGGTTGCTGATACAAAGGAAAGGCCCTTATTTGGGTTACATAGCGTTGTGCAGGAGACTCGGCTCTATATTGACACGGGTCATGGCAGACTTCAGTAAACAGACTAAACTCGGCATGTCTATTTGGAATGTAAATGAGTAAACAAACTGTAATACGATAAATGTTTTAAGGTATATTTTCAATGTTTTCTTAATAGCAGCTTGAAAGAACACACTGAAGGAGTAAACTAGCCCAAAATCTTAAAATTGACCACTGCATGAAAAAACAATGTTTTTGTCTGCTGTGTCTCGCCTTAAAGTTGAAATTGGCTTTGGCCTGTGACCAAAGAGAATAAATGAATCTCCTACAAATGCGAGAAGAGATTTTAGCCATATAAATGGAGAACAATTATTCACATTCAACAGTTAAACTTGGGAAAGCCACTTAAAAATTAATATGAAATTATTTGTTGTCACATGGGCTTTTACCAGCTCCAACAAATATGAAGGAAATGGGTCTGTGCTGAGTTGATGTGATGACAAATTAGTTTTTGGATTCCCTTTGTGCAGATGTGCAACATTTTGATGGATGTTTTAGGTGACGGTATTCTGTATGTAATGCAGAAGCAGGTTTGATATGGCTTGTGAATCCATAAATCTGATTTACACTTTTTTGACCGGTCCCCTTTGTTTTAGATGGAGGAGATGTACAAAAAGGCTCATGCTTCCATTCGTGAGAACCCAGTCCATGAAAAGAAGCCTCCCAAAGAAGTCAAGAAGAAGAGGTAAGATGCTCCCCTCTTAAATTTTCTGTAATGTTTTCCAGAGTGGAAACAGTGAGGGATTATGTAATTTGTGTTCTACAAAGCCTGTTGCTTAAAATGTAATTGTTAAATTTACACGGCACAAAAACAACATGCTCACCAGGCTTGTCTTTGGTGCAGGTGGAACCGCAAAAAGCTCAGTCTGGCTCAGAGGAAAGACCGTGTCGCCCAGAAGAAGGCCAGCTTCCTCCGGGCTCAGGAACAGGAGGCTTCAGACTGAGACGTCAGTCTGTTCCGTTCAGAATCGAGAAATTTGTTCTAATAAATATCAAAAAAGAATCAATGTTTCCTGTACTTTTTAAAAAAAAATTCTACGAAAGGTGTAGTTTTACCAGTTGGTGTCATGAGCCAGTCTATGACATGAACTGAGTTTGAGACACAGGCTTCCTATTTATGATGAATTAAATAGTCAGTAAAATACTTGATGGTACTGGTTGCAATTTAATTGTAAATGAGTATTGCAGTCATAACACGCAAAACAAATGAGTCAAATTGCTATAAAGCACCAAGTGTAGTAAAATTTATGAAACAATTCTAACCTGTGACATGAATTTCCACCTTTTTACTAGCCCATATTAGATGGCAGGGAAGGGATTTAGGTGGAAAAAAAAACACCAGGACAAGTTCTATAAAGGAGTAAAATGTAGGGCCTGTTGCATCACAGTCTGACACGGTATTCAGTTCCCAATGGGTCATTACAATTGGCATTTGGTCAGAACACGCATAAAATATCTTAAGAATCCCAAACTGATAAACAGTTTTTTCACTAAGCGTCCCTAGTACAATACAGAGGAAACGTTAATCTGTTAAATGTCACCATAGTGGTGTGGACCTTAAGAAAGGTGATTAATTTCTTTTAAACGGTTTCCTTTTCACTGATTCAGCTCCTAAGAGACTTGTGTTCTTTAACCGTTTGTATAAGTTTAATGAGAGAATTGTGATCATTATTTTTGTCTTGAATAAATCAGTTACAGCATCCTGGTGCAGCACGGAACTACATTTTTGTGGGTTTGATAATGAAATTATAAAAGAAAAAATGACGAGCTACTTAACTTAGTTGTCTGTGCTTTAAGAACGAGCCTCTGACTGATTTTAGCGCAGCTTGTAAGTCAGTGTAGCTCTACTGATTGGACCAAATGTGTGTCTGCTGCATACTGATACCCTACCACTGAAATTACCAAACACTCAAATCTTGTGATGAAGACAGGAAAATATATGAAGTCTGACCTCAGAAAAGGTGAAAGTTGGTTTCTCTCAAATTTAATAATTTACCAGAGTTTATCAGTTTCAAAAATTGCACTTGTCACATTGCTTTATATTACATTAACAAAGTTTAGGAATAGTACATGAATTAAAGCAAAGTGATATTTGTCAGATTCAAAATTCACTTAAAATAAAATATTGTACATGAAGTTCAATATAAGGATCTACATATTTAAGGTTTGAAAACTTTGAGACAGAAATCTTTCTCTGCCTTTGTGCAAATCATACTTCTTTGTTAAGAGTCTTTTGTGTGTGAGATTTTCTTCCAAAGCAAAGTCTTGAGATTGTTGAGAATAAGTGAGTGTTCGATTTCCATTTGTTCTGCAGAGCCTTTCAGTGCGATGCAGGCGTACAGCTGCTTCTCCAGCTCCTCTCTGATGTCAGATGGCGCTCCCCTCAGTATATAGTCCTTCAGTGCGTCACATGCTTTGGCTAAGTTTGGTCTGGTGACCTCAGGTGTGCAGCGGTGCTTAGTGAGGTCACAGGAAGTGAGGCAGTCAGCCCCGTAAAGACAGTCCTCGTCCACGTCACAGCGCTGTTGCCTGATGCTCTCTTGGAAGATGACTTCAGGAACGATGTAGTGTGCATCTATCACTTTTAAGTCGTGACGATCATTGTAGCCAAAAGTTGTGGCGCTCACATCGCACATGAGGAAGCTGCCGAAATTACCATGAAAGATATCCTCGACCAGTTCCAACAGTCCGATGGAGATCTTGGCCTTGTGCGGCCAGGATGGGGTGAACCACTGGTCCATGCTGCGGCGTAGTCCCGCAGGAATCCACACCTCAATTACCCAGGGTAGAGTGATGCCGTACAGGGGGGAGTATGGCACCTTTTCCATCACATACAGGTCTCCACAGAAGCCCAGTAATTTGGGCATGTGCTCCCGGTCTTGCAGAACCAAAGCAAGCAGGAACTCATTAAGCTGAAGTAAGGCCCATGTGGAGCGGGCCTCAGGCAGTGAAATGTGTCCATCTTTATTGGCGTCTGCAATAGACAAGACCTGGGCTGCCAGTTCCAAGAGGTTGGCCTGATCCCCCACTTTGGCCTGCAAAAAAAACAAAAACAAAAAAAAAACAGTCAGTCAGTGATAGAAGTGTTCTATGATGGAGGATTAGCATCACACCAAAGATTAAAAAAAAAAATAGTGAGAATAATGTCATTATGTTACAAGACTACTGTTATATTTCTACCAGTAAAAAGTTATAGATTTTTTGATGAAGGCTTTTTTGATTTTCAATTTTCTTTTTTAACTCAAATATATGTATTGATTTTTCTGGTGTGAAGGAAAATATACAATATTTGTTCAATTGAAGACAATGTTTTTCAATACAGGAAACAAACATCACATTCCCAACAACAAAAACAAGACAAGACTGGAAAAAAAAGGAAGGAAAACCCCCCAAAGAGAAACAAGGACCATTGATTTACTGCCTTTAGAGGCTCACATGATACAGTAAATCAAACAGTGGCCTGGGTGTCAGTTTGCAGAAGAAGTCAGGGTACAGTACTAGTTGTTGCAGTAGTGGTAGTATATTTTTGATTAGGGTTTATTTAGCTTAAGGAGGAAGAAAATGGGACACCTAATACTGCTCAACACGTCTGGGGATACACAGAGTTATTAGTGGAAAGGAACAGGATGAAAAACTGTAAAAGTAGAGTTCTGTTCCACCACTGATACACCATTTGTAAAGTTAAAACAAAAAGCTGAAACTGCACTTTCATTTGTGTTTAATGAGTGTCTCCTGACCTTCAGATGGTTGAGGATCATCTCTCTGAACTTCTCCACAGAGGTCCCTTTGGTCGGTTTATTGAAGGCCGTCGCCTCCTTCCTGGGCTCCATCTCATTTCCCAAATCATAATGAGGAGCCTCCTCCATCTGGCACTTAATGACCCCCTCCAGGTCCCCCCAGCTCCCAGAATACACCTGGATTGATCAAGATAGGCGCGTGGGAATGAATAAAAATCAGACTGGAGAAAAGTACTTGATTAAAAAGAAGAAGAAAAGAACCCAGACTGACCTGACTGTTAGGTTTGGCAGTGAAACACTTTCCCAGGTACAGTGTGTCTTTTTCACACAGGCTGCTGCAGGCCAAGCCGTCAATAACTCCTTTTTTATATTTGTCACACTAATATGAGAGAGAAAAACTGCACAGTGAGGACTGGAATGGTGTTATGAAGAACTGAGAGCATGAATCTTTGCAGGTTAACGTCTGGATTGTCCAGTACTCACTATTGAGTTTTTGCAGTCATGGCCACGACACAGCTCTGTGTAGGACGAGTACTCCACGTACACTATCCAGCTCCCCACAAATACAGCCAGCCAGGAAAAAAACAGGTACTTCATGTGCAGGTAGGAGAATCTGGCCTGTTGGAGACAAAAATCAAACAAAAATAGCATAAGAGCCAGCTACACTTACTGTATAAAGCTGTATTAACCCAAACAGAGGTGCACATATGAATCTTATTGTCAATGCACTTTGTTCATAAATGTAAACAGATATTTGCTGGGGTGATTTGAGACCATTCTACTGTAATAAGAGTTTGTGGAGGAAATACATCAAACTGGAAATGAATAAGGGTATACAGGTCATGTTTGTTGCCTAAGGCTGGTTCATCAGTCCACTCCTTCATGTGAAAAGCACACAGGAAAAAAAATCTGCCTTCCATAGAAAAGCATTAACCTTGGAATTAACCTGAATAATTCTGGGCAATGTTAAGCCTGAAGATAACGTCATAGCAGGGAAAAGTCTAAAAAGATAAAAGCATCTTCTGGTTATTAGTCAAAGGGTCAGATGGGTCTGAGAAAAAAAGTCAAGTATACAAGTCTGTTACAAACATTCCTGAATGCTGAGTTTACAACTAAGGGCAGTATGTGGAGGAGAGTTTAGCTGGATCATACCCTCCTACCAGGGCATGAACTCTGAAAACAGAATTTCTGACATTTTGGAGGATGGTACTGTGTGTGTTTTTGACAGATATTTCTATTCACAGAGGATGGGTGATACTTTGACACTTTGTAGATGAGTGATGAAGCTAAAACTTAATCAATAAAACCTAAGTGCTTTATAAATGTACCTTTTTTTTTGCCACTTCTACAAAAAGGATTGTAAACTTCAGATGTGGAAAGGCTTTTTCAGTTCATGACCAGAAACATTTTTAAAGGACCTGAAATCATGCCTTTGTAAAAGAGAAAACATTTTTTTATTGAACATATTCCCTGTTTTTCTATTAGTTCCACTCTCCCCCAAAAGTCATGGTATAGTTTATATGCTGAGTAAACCTTCTTCTGATCCATGTGTGAGTTTATAGTTACTAAAGAGCTTCACCTCAGTTTGCAAAGCTGACTCCCTGTTCTCAATTTATAGTAAATATGTAATATGTAAGTAGCTGATATCATAATCTTATTGTTAATACAGTAATGGTTCTGGCAAAGTATGTACCTTTTCTTTAACAGACATGATCAGAAACACCCTCTGACTGTAGGTGTATGGTGTTGTACTGTATGTACCTGCAAGGGCCCTGGTTTGTTTTGCATGGTGCGTGCAGGCGGAACAATATATAAATACTCTGGTCTCAGCTGTATCTCACCTCTTGGAACATTCCCACAGAGTTATAGTGCTGTGGGTGTGTTTGTGATTTTACAATAACATCTTTCATTTCTATTTCTTTTTGTTTTACTGTCAGTAGTAAAACAAAACCCACCAAAACCATCTACTGATCTAAACGGTGTAGTCCTTGTTGCTCCATTAATCCATGTAAATAATTGGTGTAAAATACAGTTTATCATCTTTTCATGGTCGTCTGATATGACCCATTTGAATGTTCAGAGGCTCCGTAGTTACCATGGAAACACTGTCATCTTCTATAACATTGATTCACCAGTAAAACCCATGGTGTTGGATCAATGAGAGTGGATGGATACACTGGGTTTATGTTCAGATAATGCTATATTTTACTGAAAAAGTCACTTTTTCTTCAGTTTTCTCAGTTTTTGATATGACAACCCTCAAATTTAATCTGAGCTTTTATGACCATCTACATCAGGGGTGTCATACTCATTTTAGTTCAGAGGCCACATACAGCTTTATATGGTATAAAGTGGGCCGGACTAGAAAAAAATACAAATAATAGGATAATGACTTTTGAGTGAAAAAAATTAAAATTCTGTAATGAAAATGTTTATATCTCTGCACTGTACTCAAACAACCTGAAAATTCTCAAGTAAAATAAGTGCAATGTTAACAATATTACACCGTAGTTTATTATTTAGACATGTGAATCACAACTTATAGATCACAGTGGATCTACAAATACACAACAGATTAAATAACAGGCAGAATATCAATAAAATTCCACATACTTTTATTAGGAGATTTAAGGTTATTCACGTTTCTTTTGTAAAGGGCTAGTCTGTAAACATAAATATTTTTGTGTAATTTTACTTTTTTAACACTGAAACAAAGAAAAAAGTGTGCAGTTTTCATTATTTATAGGTTGTTATGATAGTATTTTACTGGTCTGATCACTTTAGATTAAACTGACCTACAATTACTTTAACATCCTTAATTGTTCATTCTTCTGTGTAATTTTTGCAGGTGGACAGGCAGGTGGAAATAAACAGTCTTAAAAGTATAAAAATTTAAGTTTATAACTTTAAGATGTTTACATATTCACATAATGATTGGACATATACATGACATGATATGGGGGTGGTAGAGGGTCACTGTGGGCTGTTGTGTGGCTGATGGATGGTGCTGAAGGAGCTGCTCATTGTATGCATCACCAAAAATGTTGACTTATTTTTTAAAACAAGAAGCCAGATATAATCACAACGCTTTGTTTAATGTGTTTAATACTGACACAGTGTTATTTACAACTTGCGGTGGTCCATACTGATATAAGTAAATTACAAATAAAGAGTCATTTCTCAGTAACAGTTTCACAGCTCGTTTTTGAAAATCTGACCAGTGTATGAATTTACAAACTTAACCATCCGATATTTTAATTTCTCACAGTAAAAGGCAGTGTTTTGTATGTCTTTTTGTTAATTTAATGTAGCCTAGCAGAAGGTTTGGAATTTCTCCTGTGCTGTGTAAGTAGTATTTTAAAAAGGATAACAGTTCCATAAAATAGAGATCTTTAGCTAAAAAAAAAAAAAAAAGATCCCGCTTGATAAATGATTTGTGCAAATTTATTTTTTCATGTTGATAATAATAATGGATTAGATTTTTATAGCACTTTTCAAGTCACCCAAAGCGCTTTACATTGTTGAAACATTCACTCTCACATTCTCCCTCTGATGGTGGTAAACTACATTTGTAGCCACAGACTGACGGAAGCGTGGCTGCCATTTTGCGCCTAAGGTCTCCTGACCACCACCAAACATTCATACGCCAAGGACACAATGGCTGACCTGGAGAGAGCAGGATTCAAACCGCCAACCTTTCAAATATTGGATGACCCGCTCTACCACCTGAGCCACCCCGCCACGTGATGTTCTCTTTTGCCTGATCAGACCCCGAAGTCATATTTTTTTCAGGACATTGTCAATTTAAACAAAACGAAGCAGTAGTGTGATAAGAGTAAAAATGGCTGAAAATAGGATTTAGGCAACTACTGTATGCTACGAGGCAAACACAATGTTTCATATTTTACCAAAGTGACATACTCTGATCAACTGTAACATTGTGACCACTGACAGGCAAAGTGGCATTCATTTTGATGATCTCATTACAATGGGACCTGTCAGTGGGTGGGTTATATTATTCAGCCAGTGAACATTTAGTACTTGAAGTTGATGTGTCGCTTTGTGCTGCAAGGGAGTTGTGTAACTGTGAGTAGAAAGAAAGCTGCTATATATACTTTCAAATGCATGATAATTTTCCAGCAAATTTAGTGAGTTAATTGCTAACACTAACACTGGCAATAGATATGATCAGTTCTACATCTAGCGAGTCATTTTGGATAGCTCTGTGTATTAATGTGGACTGTAAACATCTACAAGGTTTTTTTTTCCATCATGATAATCCTGTTGGTTAAAAGATTATGAAGTACTTTACATTAAAGATCACACATATGCTACCCTCTATAGCGCTGCAAGTAGTAGCATGAATACACCGATCATCCATAACATTATAATCACTGACAGGCAAAGTGGTATTAATATTGATTATTTCATTACAATGGGACCTGTCAGTGGGTGGATATATTATGCAGCAAGTGAACATGTAGACCTGGAAGCTGAATGTGAGCAGTAAAATGGTTAAGAGTATGGATCTGAGCAGCTATTATGATGATCTAATCACTGGATCAGAGCATCTCCAGATCCTGTTGTTCATTTTCAGCGTAAAGTGGTTTGAATCTACCAAAAGTAAAGAACACCAACCAGATCTCAACCAATCCAACATCTATAGGAGCAGAATATTATTACCACCTGTCTATTGGCCCTTTTCCACTGCATGTTTTTGTAACGGTTCCTCATGGCACAGTTTGACTCCACCCCCATTTTTTCCTTTTCCACTGTGGGTTGGACCTGGGACCTGTTACAATTTTTCATACCTCTTTCAGAGGTGGCTCTAGCTGTGCTGAGCCAGCACTAACACGTGACGTGAACAGTGCTGTCCACTGATTGGTCAGAGGAAATGTCGTCATTGTCGTCAAGCTCGGGGATCTTAAATAGTCACCCGTCACGTGTGGAAAAACACACCTGCGAGAACGTCAAAAGACAGGACAGCAACATCGGACAAACAACAGAGAAGATTTTTGAGAAGATCGTTGTTGTTTACTTTATGGACCACGGCGGGACACTTTATTAGTCACCTGAAAACGACGTCATGGTAGTGTCAACCTCGCTAACTCCACCCACTTCAACTAATCCCGACTAGTAATGGCTGGCAGTGGAAAAACAACCATTCCAGTCCAACAAGTGGGTAGAGTCGTGTGGTTGCTGAAGCGTGTCGAGTAGAGTGGTGTAGGGTTTACAGTGGAAAAGCACCATAATATTGCGTAGGTCCTCCTTGTCTCACCTGAAGCCGAGACTCCACCAGACCTCTGAAGGTGTGCTGTGGTATCTGGATCAAGATGTTACCAGCAGATCCTTGAATTCCTGGAAGCAGAGGTGGACCTCCGTGGATCAGATTTATTTGTCCAACACCTCCCACAGATGATCAACTGTCCTGTTATTAGGGTGTCCTTCCTTAGTCTGTTTGTGGTCAGTTCTAACCACAGCAGACTAGGAACAAACAACAAGACCTGCAGTTGTGCAGATGTTCTGACCCAGTCATCACCGTTACAGTATGGACCTGGTCAAAGCCTCTCAGTTCATTACGTTGCTCATTTTGCCACTTCCAACACATGAGTTTTGAGGACTAAATGTTCACTTGCTGCCTAATATATCCAACCCAGTGAAAGGCACCATTGTAATGAAATAATGAATATTATTACCACTTCTCCTGTCAGTGGTCTGAATGTCACAGCTGATAGTTGTCTACACCCACTCACCTGCAGAGGCTGCAAAAAACATGAAAACCTTTTGTTAAAGTCAGTGTTCATTTGGCCTGTTCTAGGCTTTCAGTTAAAGGTTTTCTCACTCTACTGGACACTCAAACGTAGTCGGTGACAGTAATGCACCTTAATGCTGGATCCTACCAACTACAGGACAGAAACACAAAGTAAAGTCTGTTCTGAGCAACTGTATGAATACATACTTTATAGAAACTTTATAGATATAAAACAGTCCATTTCTAAAAGGACAAAAACACGATTCTCCATTTTGTGTGATTATACAGTAATGACAATATAATTGCAAGTATTATATTCCGTTTTTACAGTAGGTCTTCCTAAGTCCCACTAAATCTCCCACACTTGGCCAGCAGAAGGGGAGGCTTAGACTTGGAGCGGAATACAAATCAGTGGCACGTCAATGTGAGTCATATCACAGAGAACATCATTAATACAATTGCTTCAAAATAGGTGCTCTGTAATTAACAGTAAATGCTGTTTGTGGTCTGGCGCAGAAGCACTTCAACGTTTAGAGTGACTCCGACTCATTACCTTGTCTTTTGATTTTCTCTGGCTGATAAGTACAGTCTGTTTAGATCCATAATGGCATTCCTCCAATTGGAAAACATTAGTGAGAGAAAACAGACTTTTTAACAGCCCTTCTTTCCTGCTTATTAATGATTCTTGCACTCAGTGGCTGACAGTGATGGACTCCCCCCGCTTTCACCCGCTGCCCCTTTCACTTCCAATTTTCTTTATTGGCATAAATCCCTATCTTTAGCCCCGCCTCTTCTGCTTCACTGTAAGAGTTTGCTTTCAGTCTTCCTCTGGAATCCTTTTAAATAAACTTTCAGCTCTGGTGTGAAACAAAACATCTTATTTCTATTCTCACACATGAAATGCTAGGTTTATTTCCACCATTAAAGAAGGGATGAGGTATATAGCATTTTGATCAGATTTCTATTATTCTAATAGTTTTGGAGACTAAATCAAAGACAGCGCAAACATGAAGGTTTCAGTCAAAAGGTTATAAAGCCTGAAAATTGTTTCTTCAGGAAAAATATGCAACATGTGGACAGATTTGTGCAAGTATAAATACTTTTGCTATGCTAAAGTACATTTTTCAGGATGTTGCTCTTTACATGAGCATTTATTTTTCGGATAGCTTTCCATGGAGGACCCAATACAACCCCACTGACGTCAGATGCAGAGGGTTTGTCGGCCAGTCTCTTGTCAGACCACTCAAGATGCTGGCCATGAAGGGACTGCACAACAGGAGAGCCATCAGGAACATTACCAACACGGCACAAAAGGTGTCAAAATGGCTGTGGATCAAGCAGGGGGAGTCGTGGACTACGCAGGCTACTTAGGCTATGTTCAGACAGCAGGTCTTAATGCACAACTTGGATTTTTTTTGTGAAATCCGATTTTTTCTGTGCTTGTTCATATTATAAATTAAATGCGACTTCTATCAGTTTTGAGTATGAACTGAATGTGACCCTGAAGTGACCGACATGCGTAGAAGAGGTCCTGATATCATGGAGGACCATGCAGCATGCACTATGTTTAAGGAAGTAAATATGGAGGGATCTTGTATCAGAGTGTGTGGCACTGATAAAGTTTCTCTAAAACTGAAGTCAGCACCAGTCAAATCATTTTAGTTAGATTAAAAAAAGAGCAGAGCCAGGTTTATTACTGTGGCTGCTACGTCTGTACAACAGAGTATTTGAATGTGGAGTCGGAGTCAGGAGTGGTGGGATAGTGACGTTAGCGGCTTCACTGATGTGTCTAAGTCGCACAATATTAGAACTCACTTTGACTACATTTTAATACAAATATCTCTACACACTAATCCTTAAATTTTCAAAATATGCCAAATAATTTATTTTCATGCATTCAGTAGTTGGACATGTGCTGTCTATTTAATTAAAGTCTGAGACCAGGACGACTAACTCTAACTTTGCACAGAAACTTACATGGAAATACCAGTATTCCCATGTATGTCCTGTGTTTCTTTATGTAACCTCGGTCGGTTGTAATTGGAAGAACATTTCGTTGCTCTGAAATATGTGCAATGACAATAAAGAAATTCGGATTCTGAAACAGCTGATAAAAATGTACAAATACATTTTTTTCTCTCTTTGATGACATTTCAGACTTTACTCTTTTGCACTTTTACTAGAGTACTTTTAATTTTACCAGAGTACACACACTGTACTTCTGCCTGAAAAAAAGCACACATGAAGTTTTTCTACTTCTGTATATGGGTCTGTGGATTAAACATGAACACATTTTGTTGAATAACTCCTGGACTATTCAGGTGCATATTGAAATACTTTACAGCTGCATTTTCCATACATAGAAGTTCATTCTGTTCATCTCATGTACAGGAAAACAAGCTATAATGATTTAGAAAATACCACTACAACCCGATTCTGCTGCAGAAGCTCAAGAGGAGAGATGAAGAGGAGAGACAATCGATAGTTTCACAGTAGAAAAAATTGACTCATAAGATCTTTCTGCAGATATTGGTCTCAGTTGCACTGATGTGCTTTACATGAGTTGACGTGGCTTTGGTCTTAATTGTGTGAGGGATTTTGGGCCCCATTATAACTGCTTGCAATTCTTGTTATCATTTGTATCTGTCTCTAAATGGATCTACCATTATCTTTCTGCTTTTCACACCACAGAAAATGCAGAAAAAAGCTTTCAGACAGTGTCTACATGTCCTTCTGTAATCTAATTTCTCTGTATGCAGTGATTTCTTTATCTCCCTCTAGTTTTGAGTTGAAAACAGTTTCTCTTTTGTCCCCATGAGACTTGAGAAAGCATCAAGGTCATATTCAGTGTCATGTACTAGCATGAAATGACATCCTGTGTTCACACAAGATGGAATTTTATTTTGTAATTCTGCTTGCAACCACAGTTTATTGTTAGGTACAACTGCCTTTTGAAATTATTATAAAGAGGAACTGTCTCACTTTCACCAAGTCAATTTAATTTTATGTGAGTCTGACTGTATATGTACTTTAAATGTTTTGTGTGATATATTTGGCTCAATAAAGTGTACATTACTGTGTATATTATTATGTTAAAATAAAATATACTAAAGGGATTTTATATTTGCACCACGCTATCTAGACAGCATTAGACCCCCTCTTAAGGAGAGAATCCTCTATATCACCTTAATATTTCCTCATCCCAGTGTGTCTTATTGGTTTTCCACTCAGACATTTATTCCTTTGCCTCCTTTTGTATTTGTCATTACTTCTTTAATTGCAAAGTCTGCAAAAATCAAGCTTGTTGTATTGTAGTGGAATGTCTTTTCAATACTTTTTAGATTGTTTTCTGGAGGCAAACTTACTCTTAATGAAATAAAAACCCATCAATAACTGTTTCTGTTCTACACAAACGCCACATAGAAAATAGAAAAAATATCCAGGCATCAAAGGGCAGCCATTTAACCCAGTGTATCTGAAAAGTGATTTCTATAGTTTTATCTATTGATTGGTTCACTTACAAATCTGACCATGCACACTTGCATCGAATTTAACAGCGATGACCACACAAGTAAGTGCAGCGCGTACCTCACATCGATTTTTCCGTAGGTGAAATGCATCAAAAAGCAAAAGCATTATGGAAATAACACTCTGTGGGGGAAACAAATGTATGGTTGGCCTTTTGCAATCGATATTTTGTGGCTTTCATTTCAACTCTGGCCAATGCATTTCTATCTCTGGGATTATGTATTGACCCTTTGTGAAGGAGGAGGGTTACACAAACATGGCTAATGAGGTGATATTGATTGTGGCTGCTGTGACAGCTATTAATTAGAGACTGACTGGGAACTGTGGCTATATGCTGAGGTGGGCGGAAAGAAACAGTCTGTTTTGTTCTGGCTGAACTCTTTCCTCTAAACCCACCCACACCTCTGTTAGTCTATTTATTTAAACCATATCATCTGAAACTTTAGCGCAACTGCAAACTTTAACAGAATAGAAAGGAATAGGGTGCATACAAGAGGACTGGATTTGATCAAGAGGAGCATAATACTGTTCTGACACTTGGTTTTTGCAGTCTGCACACATTCATCCATTATGTATGATTATCCATCAGAGGTTGCCGGTTAATGGGCTCTGTTGTCTGCTGTGCAGAGCATAGAAAGATGGGAAAACAGAGCAAACAAAGACTGGATTGGGCTGGACGAGTGAACAACAGTGGGAACGACTCTGCCCGAAGCTGAGAGCAGCAGCAGTCCAGCATGCCTCATTCACCGACTCTGTGAAGCTAAAGGATGCAACACTGTCTGCACAGACACTACAAAGATCTGACTCATCACCGTCCAGACAGCAGGCAGCACCCCCTCACCCCCTCAACTCTCTCACACACACACACACATCATCTTCACACCCACACACATGCACATACACACACACACACAAAGCAAGCTCTTCTGTGCTGACTCAATACTGCGACATTAACACATGTGAGCGGTACTTTATCAGAAGTTGTTCTGTCTGTTCTGGCACTTGGGGATTTAAAAAAGGAACATCAGGAGCACGGGGTTCGCACACAATAAAAGGAGGCACATGTTATTCATGTGGGTTCTGCAGCTTCCTGTTGGAAGATTCTCACCTCTACATCTCAGTCAAAAAGTCCAGGCTGTAATGTGTAATAAGATCTGACGAGAGATGGAGACCATTTACATGATTTTAGACAGAATGGACTTTAATGTTTATGGATAAAAGGTCACATTTATTGAACCTATTTAATCAGCTATAAAAATCATGAATATGATGAGTGCTAAATTTAATTTTTGAACACTTGTAAAATAATGTATTTCATGTTTCCACTTAGCTGCAACTAAGTGCCGTCTCACATTACTGTCTCTGTAAAATGTGTTTGTACATTTACATGGATCATGGGGCTAATATGGCAATAAATGTCAACAAAAAGCCATTTATTCCCATTTACTTAGGAAGAATAAATAAAGATTCTCTTCAATCTGAATGTGAAATAGCTACAGGAAAAGGGAAATTACAAGAGACCTCATGAAAAAATAACTGTTGAGAAATGAATAATTGGACAAATGCTGTCGGTGATTGTGTTGCTTCTGAATCAAATCATTCAATACATTCTGTGGATGGAAGTGTGTGAAACAAACCATCAGTGTTATACAGAAATAACAAACCACAGCTGCTGATCATAATTAAATACTGGATAAACTTGTGCAAGTGTCTAATGTGATGATAGAACTGTATCTATTGTTACACATTATGCTCCATAATTTCATTGTGTCGCAAGTCACGTATTTCACTGTGACATTTTTAGTACTGGTGACAGGATTAAAAATCAAAAGAGTAAATGGATAAGCTGATATGTGCCTTGTGTTCTTCCATGCCGACATTATCGGTCAATACTGTATGTATGAGTTTAAGAGCTTTGCATTTGTCAAGTGTGTAATATGTGAAATACACCTTTCCACGTGGTCATTTGATTTGAACTATATTAACTCAACTGCATTTATTTAAAGAAAATGCATTATTATTGTGGTATTACATGAAATAACCTCATGTAATTTGGTCATATTGCACAGCCATATTACTAAACACTACTGATACATGGTCACATTACACTACAACCAAAAATGGATCATAGATATTTTAAAAGAAATAAACCCTCATATGATCCTGTATGTGTTTTAACTGTTAAAAAATACAGCTGATTCCTTATATGTCTGCATACCCAAAATCACCGTCTTGCAGGACTCGTCGCTTTCTGTATTTCAGTGGAAATAGCTTCTCTCCAAGGATCACTGAATGACACTTCTTAAGTTGTCACTGGAAGGCTGAGGTGGCCTAGAAAACGGAGCGATGCTGGTGGCTGTCCCCAGAGACCAGCTGTCTCTCCCTCTAGTCACTGCACTTGACAGCTTTGTGTCTAACATCCAGGGGCACGGGCAGGAAGCTGACTGTGACACTGTGTTCAGCTAAACTTAGAGAGGAAAACGGCTGTAGACGTCTCAACACAAAAAGACACTAACCACAGAATATGTTAAAAGGATTTAAGAATTTTTACCTATTTGCTCAGCTGAAGGGAACAATTTGAGGTTGATTTGTGGTGGTAATCTAACTGAATGTGGGTTCCTGAGACCTCCACATGTCCTTGAGGGGCTTCCCAAGCAGAGTTTAATTTTACTTATGAGAAATGCCACTGTGGACTTCACCTATATTCAGCAAGAGCAAACTGTTACTTAAATATTTTTGCACCTTCTTCCCTGGTGATGTTACACAGGCTGAACCAATTCATATGCAAGTCTATGATCAATCTGGAAACAAGACGCCTCCAGATGCCAGACCCAATTTGACAAACGCAGTAAGTTTATAATAGAAGTTTTGCAGCCTTATAGGAAACGCTTGAATATATGACCGTACCAGATGCATCATGGAAGTGGTTGCTACAGCAACGAGGATCGGAGGGGGGACGGCTGATTCCTGTCGAGCCGTCGAGCATCAAGTGACTCTATGATTCAGCCTGAGAAACGTGTATAATAACCCTGCAAATGACAGCAGCTGATATGTAATAAAGGTCATGCATCAGACAGTGGAAGCAGAATGGCATCCATGCAGAGTCGTGTATATCTGTCCGCTCCACGCGCCTGTCCAGAGATACACGAACACACACTGGTGTAGATTCCCAATTGGACTTTACACCAGAGTGAAGAGGGATTTCCCAGAAGCTTACCTGGATGTACAGAGGTTTCCTGAAGAACCCCCATGGAAACAGACCTCTTGCCATGGCAAATGCAGAACATCTCACAGCAGCTGAAGAAATACATTCGGCGTGTGCTCCATACGGTTTAGGGCAACGCCTATTAGGCTCAACCTGGAAAACGTCCAAGTGTTAAACATCCTTAAATGTGTGTCGGCAGCACCGTGGATGTGCGCTTGGATGGTGCAAGGCGGCACAGTGGGCTGCTGACTGCGGCGGAGGGAGCCTCATATTGGCCATGATGACTTCTGGGGCGCTTTGACCAATTACAGCAGGAGGATGGATAACACTTTCTAACCTTCACTGAGTCATTTACACACACACACACACACACACACACACACACACACACACACACACACACACACACACACACACACACACACACAGGCACACGCGCACGCACGCACGGAAATTTTTATTCTATTAAGTTTTCGTTTTATATTCGAGATATTTCACGTCACTCAGCCACAGTTCTTCCAGATGATAACCACATGTAAAATCAACTTGATATTGCATGTATTAACCCATAAAGACCTTACTGTGGCAATTCACAAATGAAGTTTTACTCTAACGTTCATTATAATATTATCCTGTGCATTTTGCCTTTTCTCAGTGAAAATCAGATAATTTCCTTGATTTCATTTTCTGGTCGTGGAGATGCTCATAAAAGCCCAGATTACAGATGAGGGTTATTATATCAGAAAACTGAAGAAAAAAACACTCATTTATCAAACTGCATGGGTTTTTACTGGTGAAACAATGTTATAGAAGATGAGTGTTTCCATGTTGACTAAGTCTCTGGATGTCCAAATGGGTCATATCTGATGACCATGAAAAGCTGCATTTTATCTCATTTATTTCAACATATTAGCAGGTTTAATGGTTCAAAGTCATTACACATTGTAGATCAGTAGATTATTCAGTGGTTGTTTGGGTCCTTGAGGATTAAATTCCCATGTAAAATTGGTTAATGTCACCTGTCTGAGTTCTGCATGAAGGTATCATGTAAGTTATGGATATGAATTTTTGTCTCTTTAATTTATCACATAAGTCAGTGGTTTTACAATTGTTCTATCATCAGCAGTAGTAGAGTCTCCATGTTTCTGTTCATCATATGTGCTGTTTTCAGTAAACTGAACAAGAAAACTACATTTTATTCATGTTTTCCCAAACTCAACAACCCATTGATTATTTAAATAAACACAGGTTCACAAGCAGAGTAGAAATGGGATCAGTCCTAGTGACATCTTGGCCCATTTAAGTTGTTTTAGTTCATTCATTCATTGATTTATTTCTTTTTCTGAGCTAGTCAGTCCTTAAAAGGGTCGTGGGGTGCTGGAGCCTACCCCAGTTACCATCAGAAAAAAAGGTGGGGTGCACCCTGGATCTGTGACCACGTCATCAAAAGACAAAAAAGTAAATATGATAAATGCAATGTATTCTTCCAGTACATAGCCCATCATAGACACAAAGTTGAAAGTATTGAGCAAATGCAAAGTGTTCATCCTAATAGTGTTTAATATTTGCCTTGGTGGAGCCCAAACACAGAGCTAAAAGGAATAAAAATGAATCAACATGGTGAAGAAACACCAGTCATTATATGTCTATGTGCTCCAGCCTCTTAGGCATTTTACATTATTCTTTAATTCAACAAAGAAAACTGTAGGATAAATACAAATGCAGAATATAATCTAAATATGGGAACAGTAGTGTCAGGCAAAATAAATGCAATTTTTTCTGTGGAAAGTGATTTCCTTAAACTGTGAAGAAATAGTCTGGATCTGTTATCCAATGACAAACAGGATTTTGATGGCGTTGCTTGCAGTCTCCCTATGAGACAGATCTCTTCAGAGATTCGTTGACTGCAGTACGATGGGGAATAAAAAGCTGTTTTTGGTAAGAGGCTGTTCTTTGCATCGGTGGAGTACACGTAACAGGTGTAACCCAGTCTGGCACCTCCTCTGCTTGTACTTATGCCAGATGTACTGCTATTTTTTACCCAACAATGTGAAATATGAAAAAGATGAAGTACATTCATTTATTCTTGAAAACAGGAATGAATTTTCTAGCAAGTCAGATTAATATTTTTCAATTCATTTCCATAATACAATTGACATAGAGCTGAGATACTTCTAGGCGTCTTACAAATGAGCAGATATGTATGAAGCTGAATCTGCATCTCAAGGGACAGCACCAATAAAAGATAATGGGTTCTCAGTTATGAAGCACATTAATATGTTCAGCGCATGCATTATCATCCATCAAAAGAGACAACAGTGTCTTTATCTTTGTGTTTGTCTAAATTTCTGTTATTGTATTTTGTGAAAAAGTATTGCCAAGCGTGAGAAGACAACAGGGCAATTTGTCTCAACAGCAAGATATGACAGGTTTAATGGCAGTGGGATGAAGAATTCATGTATCATAGCACAGCTGCATTGTGAAATGCTTTGCAGAGAAAACATTAGGAAAGACAAACCAAAGCTGGCATCAGTTTTGAGAATGGTGCGGACAGTTTCAAGAGCCTGGAGGACAAAAACTGGATGCAGATAAGGTGTTTCCTGTGATTATGTAAGGCAGATTACCTTGAGGCACTTTGAGTAGGCTGATAAAAAAAAAATCTATTTCCATATAAGAACAAACAAGCATGAACCTTGCAGTTGCAGGGATGAAGGAAGTGTCCTCATGGGACTGAAGGAGAAGAAGGCAGACTGACTTGACTTCAACAATAAAATAAATAGAATGAATGGTTTCTCCACAAAAACGAGTCTTACATTTCTCATCTGTGTGGATTCCAGATCTCTGTTCAATCAGCTGTTAACCATAATAATCCCTGTTTAGCTCTACAGCCCACACCTGCCCACTGTCACTTTATTAACAACCAGTCAAACCCAATTTGTTGCCTGGTGAACACATTTACTGGACAGAACCAATGAAGCAAACATCCCAGCAGCAAATCAAGCCTGTCTGTCCGTCATCATTAATGACAGGTGCCATCCACAGAAAATCTAACAGTTAATATTTACATTTTTATTGATCTCTTCTACAGTTCTACATGTGAAGATGATCTATGAGGTTTGCTTCATGAAATATTCCTTGCTGGGAGGGAGCAGACCAAACAGACTGCTCTTAGTCTGCTCCCTTATGGTGACAGTGTGTATTACAGGGATCGAACCAAACAGAAATGTTTCACAGAAAACGGTTTCACTTATTTTTCATAAATCAGAAGATTCTGGAAGCAGACACTATTGCGTCTTCTTATGTTAAGTAAATATTAAGTCTTTTGAAAGAACTGATCTATGCATTTGTAACCCTTTTTAAGCATCTCTAGTGAAAACAAATTAATGTGTTGTTGCACAGAAAGCCCGGGGAAGTGAAGAACTACAGTATTATTAATGAACCATAGTGTTTTTTTTGGTTTCTTCATTGAATTCATTGAAAATCACACAAATATAGAACTACATGACTGATTACTGTTAGCAAACACTGCTTCTTGGGAACCATCTGTTTCCTTTGAGGCAGGGCTATTGTTAAAATGCTGCTGTGATTAAAATCTGTGAAATCCTCCACTTAGATTTTGTAATGGGAAACAGGTCCTTCATCAAAACTGTTTACACCATTCCTGATGCACACTAAAAAAAACCCAAAAAAACATTCTACACAGTGCCAGACCTACTAAAAGTAGAGAAGTCATTTCCCGATCATCGCTGTGGAAGACAGATGGATGAAGTGATACAGTGATCTGTAGTCAGATGTAGATTAGACTACTACATTTACAATTTTTTTTTCCTGAAAGGCTGTATGCATTGCATGTGTAAAGACAGATTTATTCATAGAACAGCGTTTTTAGAAATATGTTGTTCTCATTGAAAATTATGCAGCAGATGGTGTGTTTAGCTTTGAGGCTGTTTTATGTAAATGTGATGACTAATGTTTTCACCAGGAGCTCCTGTAATGAAGATCTGCAGCATTATTTAGACTGACCTATGTACCCTGCACTTTCTTGTGATATAATACATTTTGCAAACCACATCTTGATACAACCCCACCAATAGCACAGCAACAGCAAAAAGAATGACATACAACAACACACGACATGGACAAAAGTATACATATTAAAGGTGGGGTGGGAGATCTTTTTTGGCACATATTTTACCATTTGGCTTAAAAATCTCCCCACAGTCATGTTGCGAGCAATAAAATAGAAGGTTTGGAAAAAAACCGAAAAATTTTGGTTCACTCAACAGTGTAAAATCAACGAAAAACACCAACCAATCGCGACGAACTGGTTTTGGTTCCGTATTGGTTCCTGAGAAGTCA
>JAQQZY010000020.1:25989807-26000200 GCA_030068375.1 Ostorhinchus rueppellii
AGCCCAAGTGCAACTCTCCCAAAATTAATGATAAAGCCAAATTAAATGACTGCTGTTCCGTAGCCGTAGCCATCGTAATTCTGCAATCTAACACTGTCGCGTCATTCTGCTAAGCCCGCCCTACAATCTCGGTACACAGGTGGAGCGTTGTGATTGGATCGGTTAAGTTGTACCGGACCTGGCTGAGGATCTATAGAGCGTGCCTAGACCAACGATTCAGACAAAAAATATTTTTTGCCACTAGAGGCAGGCTAGTTTACTAGGCTACAGAAGTGCAGTACCACGCTGCATGATGGGAAATGAAGTTAAAAACAGGAACGACACATTTACTAACTTCAGTCCCTAGATACTTAGCACTTAGTAAAAATTTGAACACGAACTACTTTCATTGCTCCTGCTTCCTCTTGCCTGAGTGGTGGTAAGGGATTGCTGACAGGAGGCTCAGCCAGGCTTGGCCAGTCAGACCGAATAAACTGATTGGTCAGACTTTTATTAGAAATATATGAGAATTAAACATTTTTGAGTTTCAAAACCTGATGGATTTCTTTTACATTTTAGTTTGCAACATACGTATTAGGGGCATTTTAAGATTAAAAAAAGAAAAGTGTAAAAATGCCACATCATACAGTATAGCTTTAATATGAGCTGTGGTTCCCCATGTGTCAATGTGCTCGTGTTTATATATCCCCACAACACATTTTTCAAGATATACATTCATCTTAATACTTTTATTGTGTGGGCAATGTGTGAAATTACTCTTTTACTATTGGCTGCAGGTACAAAAATACATTTCACTGTGCATTTTACTGTGGATAGCTGTGCATGTGACAAGTAAAATCTTATCTATTCTGTGTAATATCTCAGAGCTCTTGCTTCACTCTGAACTTGTGTATTTTATTCATGTTTCACTGGTACTGTAGACCTAGTGGCCTAGTGTAGATATGCATACAAAACTATGGCCCAAATGTCATCCATCTCACAGGCAATCAGAGGTCCAGAGGCACTTCAAAATATAGGCAAAATTAAGCAGTGGTGTGGAATACACATGCCCGTCTGAATGATGTCTCCAGTTTACAAACTTGAGACAAACTTGTACCTACTTGATGAATTACTCATCAAGTAGGTACAAGGAAGGAAAGGTAATAAAAAGATATGCAGGTAAATGACCAGTGTATGTTTGTGACCTGGTTTGTTTTTAACAGAGACAGAGATTCACACAAATCACAGGCTGTCGGTGCTGAATGCTGCAGACTTAATACAACAGCTGCTTGTTTAAAGAGGAAAATAAATCACCCTGTCAGCCCTCTGAAATGGGCCTGATATCATTTTATGTTTTAGCTGATAATTAACATGCGCTTCCTCTTTAGTTTTTTTTTTCTGTATCTTCCTATGATGAATTGGACTTTTCTACCCCAAAATATGACACCGCTAAACTAGTAGTTCCCAAACTTTTACCATGTCAGGACCTGAAAACAGAATTTTATTTCTCACAGGGACCCAAATTCATAATGGTATTTTATGAATTTCCTTAATGTCTACATTTTAACTGACTTTTCCTCTGTCAAAATCATGTTAAATTAAATGCACTTTTCTAGATGTCAAAACATTGGTCACTGATATGCAGATAATGTCAACTGTCTTGTCTAACACTGAAAAGTAATTTTAACAAGACGGCACCACATCCACGCCAATTAACAGACACGTGAGACAAATAACTCAAATGCTCCTGTACACAGTCAAACGCATGTACCTTGTTACTGTAAGAATGCCTGGAAATGTTGGTTCAAGGAATTTTGGTTCATTGTGGAATGTTACGCCATTTTCTAATTGTGTCTTTTTAGTTTGTTCTGGGTTTTTTAAGTCCTCTTCACCTTTTACCTTTTTTTTTTTGGTTACAACTTTTACGTTGCTCTTGCTTTGTCTTTATGATTGAGGCCTCTCATCTGCATTTCATACAGCTTCACTGAGTCAACATTTATCATGGAAATTTCTTTGCATATTATGTCGTGAATTGATTTGGTTACTGTCATGTATTTCATTCAATGAAAACAGCTCAGCCAACAGTTTTGAGTCATCACCCTAAGTTTAGATGAAACCGTCCTAAAGCCAGAGTAATGCATTTTAGTCAGTTGTAAGAAAACCTACACACAAAGATTGTTCTGCATTGTTGTTAACTGTTCTTGAGAAAAATTGTAAATATGATTCTTGACCTTTTTCAGCAGTATGACGTCCACAGTGACCTTGGAGGATGCTCTCTCCAATGTGGACCTGTTGGAGGAGCTGCCGCTCCCAGACCAGCAGCCATGCATTGAGCCCCTCCCCTCTTCAGTTATGTACCAGGTCAGTTTGTAAAACATTAATTTACACTAATGAGACTGATGAGGCATATTTTCTCTTTAGTTGGCACTTTGTGATGTGCTAGTGACATTGAAAGTTTTTCCTTTTTTGTTCACTTTAAATAGACATATTAGAAAACCTCTAAAGATTCCTGACTTCTAATGCCTTTTTTTGATGTTAAATTTTTAACTTCATAATGATTAATTTGTGCTTTCAATAAATGTAGTTTGTGGGAATCTGAAAACCGTTGTGCATCCAAAAGCTTCATAATGATAACAAATGAGTGCCTCTTTCTTGCCAAATGGCCGATTAGTTACACTTTTCCACCGAAAAACATTAAAAAAATTGAAAAAATAAATGTGGAAATTCAAACACGTGGGCAAAGCTGAACTGGATTCTCAAATAAAGTCTAATGATATAGCATTTTATAAACAAGTCCAACTCATAGAGGAGATTTATTTTTTTTTTCCAGTGGTATTTTTCTAAACATCTTTTCTCATGTTCCTACAGCCCAATTTCAACACCAACTTTGAAGATCGAAATGCCTTTGTCACTGGTATCGCCAGATACATCGAGCAGGCCACTGTCCACTCCAGCATGGTACAGTCATACACTCTAATCAGTGGGAAATTTATTGTCACTTGTATTGTTTCTCCTAAGTAATTATTTGCTTGTGGAGACATAGGAGGGACAAAAGCTTTTTAGAAATGGGTTTACCGACCCATGCAGAGTAGTTGGTATGTCTAGGATCCAGGCCCAGAAACAGGTGTCTAAACAAGGCTTGGGGACAAACGGATGCTTTGGACCATCTCCAACAGGAATAGCTGGGCTTTGTATCTAATTACTGAGACATAATTGCTCAGGGTCTGAATGAAGCAGCACTTTGTATTGAGGAAGGGCACTTTTCAGCTGCCCACTGGAGAAGCTGATTTGCAAAACAAATACTGGCACATAGATGTCTTTAGTAATTATCCATGGATTCGTTTTTTGATTTTAGTTTTTAAATTGTAAATGAGTTTTTATATTTTGTGTGTAATGCACTAATGTTCTTTTTTTCTTGAATCAGAATGAGATGTTGGAAGAGGGTCAGGAGTATGCAATCATGCTCTACACCTGGAGGAGCTGCTCTCGTGCAATACCACAGGTAAACACTGTCACCGACATCATGGTGATGAATAGTAAGTATCTGAGGAAACTGATGCTGTGTTCTGGAGTAGGACTGAAAGATATCAAGTTTATCTGGATAGTTCTGGAGCTGTGCAAGATGCAACATTGCATTTGTAAATTAGTTTTGAGAAAGGTTGTTTTTGATGTGCACACACGATGGTGCGTGTCATGGTATTAAAAAAAATTAATCCTTCCAAAAGTAAATGGCACATTATGTATAGAATCTGCACTATTATTTATATTCACATGTCATTTCCCACTATTGTGTTTTCCTCATTAGTATTATTATCTTTTTTATTGTCTTTTTATCTTTTTATAATTCTGTAGTTTATTTTTCTCACTTGTTCTGCTTTGCCGCTGCTGTAACAAGTGAATTTCCCCCGTCCTTGGGATCAGTAAAGTTCTATCTAATCTAATCTAATCTAATCTAATCTAATCTAATCTAATAAAAAATGTGCCTTTGTCAAGTTGCTGCTTCAGTTGCAGCTCAAAGGTTGTGGTTCTTTAAAAACAATAACATACAGATAATGTAAGGAAAGGTATCTTCCAGTGAGCAGCCCTCTGCCTGTGTTTAATCTGCAGTTGAGTGTAACCTCATTTCACTAACATTAACTTGTCTTTTACATTTGAAGGTGAAATGCAATGAGCAGCCTAACAGAGTAGAGATCTATGAGAAGACCGTGGAGGTCCTGGAGCCAGAAGTCACCAAGTTGATGAACTTCATGTACTTCCAGGTAACAAACGCATCTCCTCAAGTGTCCACTGTTAAAGCTGGACATAAATCTGATGTGCCACTGCTCTTTCTTTCTTTTTTCTTTTAGCGCACTGCTATTGACCGTTTCTGTGGTGAGGTTCGCCGTCTGTGCCACACTGAGCGCAGGAAAGACTTTGTCTCTGAGGCGTACTTACTCACTCTTGGGAAGTTTATCAACATGTTTGCTGTGCTTGATGAACTGAAGAACATGAAATGCAGCGTCAAGAACGACCACTCTGCTTATAAACGGTATCCAGTAACAGTACTCTGTATGCACTTATACTAGTGATGGGAAGTTTGACTCTTCAGAGAGCTGGCTCCCAAAGAATAGCTGGCTCTTCCAGTTCCCAAATGACTCTTAATTTTTTAGTATGATTTGCAGCCTCATATTTTAACCTAAATTGGTAAATATGAGGGGTCTCTTTGTTAATAAACTACAGAAATCCACAGAACACAACCAGAACCAAACTCAGTAAACAAACAGAATGAATATCCTCAGTCCAGGTTGACATTGAGAAATATCCGATGTCTCAACTTGGTTGGGCTGATGTAGTTCCTTCTATCGGTTGGCATCGGCCCTGTTTCTGAGAAGATTCTCTCAGAAAGACCAAATGTTGCCAGAATACAGTCTCTCCTCATTCACCTTCACCAGACATCAGCTCTTCTGATTCACAAGAAAGCATTGGCTCCTAGAGCCACATCTTTTCAGCACGAGACATCACTAACCCACACAGCTGATTACCAGAGCAGACAATAGAGGGCAGCATTCCTGCATGATCCATATGTGTGTGGCAGGTGGAATAAAACATACTACAGTGTTCTTTGCGTGAATGTTTTGTTAATTGAATGAGTTTAATGTATTCTTTCCCTCAGAGCTGCTCAGTTCCTCAGAAAAATGTCTGAGCCCTCATCCATTCAAGAGTCTCAGAACTTGTCCATGTTCCTGGCAAACCACAACAAAATCACCCAGGTTGGTTATGTGCATCATGTTATATAGGACATTTGGGTAATTTTAACACAAAGGGTTGAGATTTCTTGATAGTAGGTTTTCAAAGCAGATCAGGATCATCTGTAATGCTATGTAGCCTCCTATAAACCTTTTGACCAATTATGAGCCGATCATAAAATTATCAGGTGTGATTTTCAGTATTTTTACTATTATTAGCATTAGTGTTTGTTTATTATTTATACAATATCTGACAACATTAGTGAAAAAACAAGCTGCTTTGGCTGTAGTGAAGCCACTCCTCTGTCTGTTGTCAGAGCAGTCTTAAAAATCATCACACCAAAGCACAATTCAGCTGCAACTCTTAACTAACAGTCTGTCAACACTGAAGTGAAAAGTGAACATTTATATGATACTATTTATAATCCTTCCATTCCTGTTTCAGTAAGTTACTTGATTTAACAAATTTAACAATATCAAACTGTCTTCAAAAAAGTTGTGTGCTGGAGTTACAATTTGACTTCAAAGATATTATGTCATCCACCCAGAATAAGCTCAGTGGGTTTTTTTTTTTTTAAGAAATCACATGAGCAATGTGTAAAAGGAACTCAATTGAAGATAAGTAACTTGTGTTTTTTGACTGATTGCAGTTTTTATTGACTTTTCTCTTCAAATAGTACATTTTCTTGAACAAAGAGACTTAAATTCTAAAATGAGAAATTTAGTCATCTGTTCTGTCTCATCTCAGTCTTTGCAGCAACAGCTTGAAGTCATTAACGGATACGAGGAGCTGCTAGCTGACATCGTCAACCTGTGTGTTGATTATTATGAGAACAAGATGTACCTCACGCCCAGTGAGAAACACATGCTTCTCAAAGTAAGTTCACCCTGACCTGTGAGTGTGGGTTTGTCAGTATAACGCATACCATTCTGCTCATTCTGAGACATTTCCTGGGTTGTTATTGAATGTATTGGCTGTCCTACATTGTAATGACTGTTGTGCTTTCCAGGTAATGGGATTTGGCTTGTATCTCATGGATGGAAACAGCAGCAACATCTACAAACTAGATGCCAAGAAGCGAATTAACCTTACCAAGATTGACAAGTTTTTCAAGGTACGAGGGAAGTAGAACACACAGGGTATGTGGGACGCATAACATTTAGCACAAATTTTATGTAATTCACTATGCAAAAGGACATAATGGTATAATTTTCTTGATTACATTTTCAGTTTTCTGCTTTTATATATTACATATAATATTCACAATTAGGTGAATTTAGTCTGGTATTGTGTTTTAAATGTAAAATATGTAATCTCCACTTGATAATAATTGCAGCCTGTGTTATATGATGTAAACCCATAGTGCTCATGAAGTGTCAAGTGGTTTTATGCACAACCACGTACTTGCTGATCAAGTTTAAGCAAAGTAAAGATTTCAACAGGCTTTATTTTGTGACCCGTATTACAAAAAGCACAAAAGAATTTTTTTTTAATACCTGCAAAAATGCCACAAAATAATATGAATGTTAGATCCTCTGTAGGGTTTTTCTATATGCTGTTGTACATTTTAATGTCATTGTTGTTACAGCAACTCCAGGTGGTTCCCCTGTTTGGTGACATGCAGATTGAGTTGTCCCGGTACATCAAGACCAGCGCTCACTTTGAAGAGAACAAATCCAGGTGAGAGTCACGCACACTGTTGGGTTTGTCAAGATGTGGGTTTGATCCTATGGCCTTGAGGAGTTGTATTAATGATTTAAAACCACTTGATATAACTATATTCAATTGAAAAGTATGTTTCACAGAAATGTCAGGGTTTTGAAAAGGTTGTTAACCTTTATTTTATTGACTTTTTCAGTTCTGTTTTTGATGTCAGTTTAGATTTACTTGTATAAGTAAGCGTGAGAGCAATGGTTTGACCTTTATTTTAAGGAAGTGTGCAGACACTTCTTCAAGGTTGGCTGATTTATTTTTTTATTTGTTTTTTATGTTAATTACAGAATTATTTATTGTCATTGCACATATTTCAGAGCAATGAAATTGTTTCCAGATTTTGAGTTTTTATCATATTATGAGGAAAGTTTTGATTTATAGAATATTACTACTATACTCAATGAGGTTAAATATGATTGAGAAAAAAAAAAGGTTGAAAAAGGTGTCCTATTATGTGCAAAGCCATAAATAGGAAATGTTAAGCTTGAAATAAAAAACACATTGTCTTCCTCTATCTGCTTCATTTCCTTTTAGTTTTCCCTCTGTTGTTCATTGTAGCTTTGGCTTATTTTTCATGTTCATAAATACTGCTGATTTTGTTATTACACTATAATAACACTTCTATTAAATATTATAATCACTTTTTGATGGTGATAATACGACAGAGTTGAATTTACAGCTTTTTTCTGCCCCAGCATCAATTAAAACTTGCTTGTAGTATTTAGAATTTTTTTTTTAAAGTATTATTGTCCTTTTTTCTTCTGGTTTTGCTTAATTTGAAGGTGCCATAAATAGTATAAGTAGTAAGCAAATACCAATTTGTTAGGTGTTTTTTGTTTGTTTGTTTTTTTCACATCTTCTGCATTATTGATTCCATGTTATCCTCCATTTTCCCCTCAGGTGGACTTGCACATCTATATCCAGCAGCCCACAGTACAACATCTGTGAGCAGATGATTCAGATTCGCGAGGATCACATGCGGTTCATTTCTGAGCTGGCTCGCTATAGCAACAGCGAGGTTAGTACTGAACCCCTTTGGGTTTACCCTGAGACCTGACAGCACGACTCTGAAAATTTTCCATCAGCTAAGTGTTAGATTGTCTTTGAAGTGTGTACTGTTGTCCTACTAAACTGTGAATCAGTGTATTATGTTTACTCTTCACTCAGACATGAACCACTTCACATTTTATAAAAAATAAATAAAGGGAACAGTGAATATGCTACCTGCATGTTTGGCAATCTTCTTTACAAGTGGGCTTCAGTGAGTGCGCTCTTATGTGAGGGATATTTGTATACCCTGTGGTGACATAACAAGCTTTGAGCAGATGTCTTGCCCCAGTGGATTTTCACAGGTCACAATTCAATGTCATTCAAAAAGGAAAATTTAGTTGACACACACGTGGATAAGAATTGTTGATGTCATGCAGGCATCAGTGTTGATATTTGGGAGGCAGTTTTAATCTTTTATATTCTTTGACTTCCACTATTGCACTGAACACTTTCCACCTGTTGTCCATCACTTCTTATAATCAGTGCATTGTGCTGTGGTGCTGCAAAAAATAATTCCAATAATGTCTTCAATTAAAAGTATGCAGAGATGATGGGATGGACTCCAGTGTTTTATGAAGGGCTATAAGTGGTGTTTTTTTTTTTTCTTCATGTCCATGTAGGTGGTGACAGGATCAGGCCGCCAGGAGTCCCATAAGACAGATGCCGAGTACAGGAAGCTGTTTGACTTGGCTCTGCAGGGCATGCAGCTGCTCTCCCAGTGGAGTGCTCATGTCATGGAAGTGGTAAGAAAGCATACATTAATAAAATCTGCAGGGAAGTTGACGGGCAATATGATGTTTCTTTTGTGATATTTTTTATCATATCCCGTGTCAGTCATGTCCCTTTGCATAGAGCTGCAGGGGTCAACAGAGTGGGACTGTACTGGAAATGGCTTTAATGAATACTTCATCATTTCCTGATCAGTTTATGGTGTGTGTTGATTTTTTTTGTGCCTGGCATCACATTTTAATAAAAACCTCTTTGTTACAGTATTCCTGGAAGCTGGTTCATCCGACAGATAAGTACTCCAACAAAGAGTGCCCTGATAATGCTGAGGAGTATGAAAGAGCCACCAGATACAACTACACAAGTGAAGAGAAGTTTGCCCTTGTTGAGGTCAGTTCCATCTTCAATATACTATTTCTATGTCTTTTTAAATTTAATTCATAGAGAGTAAAAGGACTTTTTTCTTCCATACAATATTCCCAAAACAAACTCTAAATGGTTCTTTACAACGGGTGCTCATATTCTTCATGACATCATTTCCAATTGACTTCAGTATTTCTGAATAAAGAAATAGTCTGACTAAAGGTCAAACCAAAAACACCTACATTCTGATGAGTAAGTACTATGCTACATAGTCCAATTTCTGTAGCTGTAATTTCACTTGCTGTGTACATAATGGGTATGATTAGTCTGTCACTCAGGACATGCTGTTAGTAACGCCTTCAGATGCTGCCATCATTAAACACCCTGCAGCACTTTTTTTCTCCAGCCATAGGCATGTTGAATGTAGAAAAGCTGTTTTGCATCTATGTTGACAGCACTTGCACACTGTTCCAGACAGTCTGTAGAGAATAGTTCTTGTTTCTTTTACTGCAATACTGTTATTGTTTCCTTTTAAAGGTATTAGGAATAAGGACATGCGTCATATCATGTGACATATGGCGGAAACTTTGCCATTTTGAACTTGCACACTGTTAGTTACTATCGGCAAACAGCATAGTACAAATATACAGGAAAGACCTACATGAATCAAGATTTAAGAAAAAAAATGGATAAGGTGACAGTGAAAGCAAGGGGTCTCTATGGGGAGAAACTCAACGTGACTGCTAAGCAAAGGTATTTAGAGAAGATCAGAGATATTAAGTATATAGACCCCTATGAGCTACCAGTGTTCACCGGCGTACATCCAAGTGGTGCAGGAATCTGGACTCTCTGTCACCATGTCATGTCACCATGTCGTTTTTAGCATAAGTTACTACACAGTGGAAGAATGCTATGAACAGTTGTGCTGTGGCTGGGTTCAAGGTTTGGTGAAACATAAGCCGGATGACTGAAAACACTGTGGTGCTGTCAAATGTCAGCCCGTGGATAGTGCAATGTACACGTGTTGTAATCAAGGGGTTAGTAATGGTGAAACGCTATCATCATTGTTTCGGAGTCAATAGACAGCATTGTTTAGGTTTTAAATATTTCCTCTAATTTCTTGTTCCATGTATGTGTGAAGTGACTGGGGTTCTGTTTAGAGCTGCAACTATCGAATATTTTTGGAACCGGGTATTCTGTCAATTATTTCTACGATTAATCGAGTACTCTAATGAATTCTACTTTTTCATTCAGTTAGCGTGTGTGTGTGTGTGTGTGTGTGTGTGTGTGTGTGTGTGTGTGTGTGTGTGTGTGTGTGTGTATCTTTTGCGTGTAC
>JAQQZY010000020.1:26010110-26020819 GCA_030068375.1 Ostorhinchus rueppellii
GGGGTGGGCTGAAGAAGGAGGGAGGGAGTGTATTTTCAAAATCTCACTTGTGTTGAATTGCTGGAACCATTTTTTCCTAGATCTCCCACCATACCTTTAAGTGGAGACTGATAATTTGAATATAACACATAAAATAGCTTTGATGCAAATTATCATACTTAGGCATAATTGTCTTAATAGGAATGAAATAAATTTCCCAATATTAGGCATAATTTTATTCATGTTGAAGTGATTGATCCCAGTCAACAATCCAAACAAAATAAAAATGATGCAAAAATATTATGAAATTAACAAAATGATTAACAAAGCAGGTCGTAAAAATTGATCAATGAATGTCAGGGATCGTAGATAACCAAGTGACACATACATTCACAAAGAGTGTTGAGCAGCATCTCATTACACAAACAGAGGAATAATGAGGTAAATGTGTGACAATAATCTACAAGGAGTTAAAGTAGTGCAGGAGGTGGGTTTAAAAATTCTTATGCAGATTGTAGAGCTACACTGTGATGTATGAAGATGCAAATATGTGTCCAATCCTGTGATTCTTCACCTTTATGCCAAGTGTGATTATTACTATGTCCATGTAGATTTAGATTTTTTTTTTTCTCATTGTGTCATTATTTCAGGCTGATTCTAAACTATCGACACTGTTGTTAACACTGGATACAGCAGTTACACAGGTTTAAGTCTGTTAAGAATAAGGCATCAACCAGTTTATCTACAAACTTACCTGCACTTTAAGTTAGTGTTTTAAGGGTTAGTTTGGGTTTTTGACACTAGTGCATGTGTTCTTCTGCCAAATGTGTCTGTCCTGACCATGATCTACTGCAGCTAAAACACTCATTTATACACCTGTATGATCTATAAATGATGTTTCAGGTGCATGATCATTACACAGAGCAAGTAAAGACATGCATGTATTAGGGGTGTGAGGCTATCATTGTCTAATCCCTCTAATCCCTGTCAACATGGATACAAGCAAACTGGAGTTTTTGTAACATAAAATTCAATTTATGTGTGGCTGAGCGGCCTATAGCCACAGAAAAATATCCATTGCTCAAATTACCCTCATTAATGTGGATGGGGCATACATGTCAGAATGTTACATATGCCCATTGGAATGTAATTTTCCAAACTCCATATTAAGATGTGAATTTGTACAGTTATTTTATCTTTAACTCATGCTAATTCTTTAATTTATTAGTAAACCAGTGAATGCACATAATAATAACGTTTTTAATATGACATAACACTTTTTAATTGTACAAACAAAAAATCCCAACAGTTGATTTTAGTCTGGCTGTTCAAAATTAAGAAGACAGATTGAAATGAAAATTGTGGATCGTGATTGTGATTAAAAACATAAATAAAATATTTTAATTGTGTTCATCTTACTGCCCTACAGCCATCACTTGGGCTGCTCAATTATGGAAAAAAAAAATCAATATCACGATTATTCAAACGATTAATTTTGAGTTTCACAATGCATTTATTGAGCATTTCTCTCTCTCTTTGTTATTGATTCTTTATGTAACACATTCAATTTGAAAATAAATTTTGGCTTCAAATATGTACTTTGCAGCTGTTTTGCAATGGAATGGAATGTACTGCACATGCGTGTCCCTCAGAAATTGTGTACAGAAAAACAGAAAATAAATCATTTCAACTTGATTATGTGAGTTTTGAGATCGTTTGACAACACAATTGAAATCGTGATCAAAATTCGATTAATTGCACAGCCCTAGCCATCACTTCAACGAGTTTTGATCAATTTCTGCAATTATACTGAGAAAATATCTGTACAATATGTCCAAGTATATGCTTTAGCCCCGTGACCCTGTCGAGGATTATATGGTTCAGAAAATGAATGAATGAATGAATGAATGAATGAATGAATGAATGAATGAATCTGTTTATGTTAGATTCTGTGAGTAATAAAGGTAAAGTAGTCATAACAGAAGTGCCCATCATATGCAAGACTTCATCATATAGAGCGAAAACTGAGGAAATGGAGCTGTATTAACAGTCGAGTGCACCAAAAAAGAGACATCGCAGTAAAAACGGATAATGCAAAACTACCTAAGCCAACTTAATCCTGTGGGTTCCAATGCAAAGTAACTTGTGGTGATGTTTACTGCAGAGCCTCACCTTTCGATGTTCTTGCAGATTAAGTGAAGAGGAACATTTTCGGTTGCATATGGTGCATGTGAGTTTCCGTCTTGCGCTCCCTGTGAAATTTAAAAAAAAAAAAAAAAAAAGAATATAAAATACCCACATATAAACAAGGGTTCATGGCACTCTGTTTAATCACTTAAAGAGAACAAATTAAGTACTCAGAAAAAAAATAATGACATTCTGTTGAGTCACACAGTAACAATTCATCTAAAAGCCGCAGAGAAATACCAAAGGTTTCACTGATCAATGAACACTTCTTTCATCTGATCCCACCATCCCACCATTCTGGAACCTCTGGCACCCTCCTCTTATCCCCATCTGAATCACATGACCCACATCTGTCAAGTCTGATCCGCTTCCTCCTCGCCCACACACACACCCCGTCCTGACCACAGTGGTAAAACATAAAGACCCAGATCTATTCATCTCTGAGATGAATGTCTTAATCTTTGGTTAAAACTTGATCCAGATCCCCGCTGCCCTACATCCCATCATAAATAGCTATGGAAGGCCAATTATCTGTAAGAATGAGCTGCCCCAGAACACACAGGTCAGCAATTATGGAGCAGAAGTGATTAGAAATGTGTCTCAACGTTG
Source organism: Ostorhinchus rueppellii (assembly GCA_030068375.1). Taxonomy (NCBI): domain Eukaryota; kingdom Metazoa; phylum Chordata; class Actinopteri; order Kurtiformes; family Apogonidae; genus Ostorhinchus; species Ostorhinchus rueppellii. The sequence goes on from JAQQZY010000020.1 coordinate 26,012,886, forward strand.
CAGAGATTTTAGATGATCAAGGTCAAGCTCTGTTAGTGCAGTTCCATGAGTGTGGAGGCTGCTAATGGACAATTAACTACACGTGATGTTTAAAGGAAAAAGAAAGTGCATATGAGAGAATGTGTGTAATAAGAGCATCACATGAGAAGCACAGACACACAAAGGGAGAAATATGTCTACCTGTGTGAACATTTCCTTTATGTTTCTTCAGAGCATCTTTACTCTTGAATCTTTTGCCACAGCTCTCTGCTTTACAGATGAACCTGGCATCTCCTTTACAGGCTTCCTTATGTTGTTCAAAACTGGACACACGGGAAAAAACAAAGGATGGAAAACCTTTTCAAGTCACACAATCAAAAAAGAAAATGTTTACTGAAAGTGACAGCTGTGTTTCTTGGTAGACAGAGCACTTTAAAACACCAGCAGAGACTAGATTACCTGGATTCTGAGCTGAATGTGTTGTGGCACAGGGAGCACTGGTGAACTTTAGAGTCGCTTGATGGATCCAGTGACTCAGAACAATGCAAAACACTGAGGAGGGATTCAAAGCAAAAACAAATTAGACATCAAACAGGAAATGAAACACATCAGGGCAATAGCAGGTTAGTGAGTGATACGTTTGTTATTTAGAGACCAACTAAATCCAGTCAGAATAAATAGTAATCCAGCCTTTTGCTGACTTGTTGATGACAGACAGATGGCACGTTATCAGAAAAAGGATGACTCTAACAAACAGCTACTGCAAGTGATGAAACAGTAAACCCACTGGCGCTGCAGAGCCTGTTTGATGGGGAACTTCTTGCCACAGTTCCTGCATTTGAACTCCTTCTCCTCTGTGCTGGGCCTCTGGTGCAGACTCTGAAGGTGGGCGGCCAGGATCTCCTCACTGGGAAAACTGCTCTCACACAGCAAGCACGGGTGGTCCTCCTTCTTTATTACAAGCTCTGCATGAACGTGTTACAAACCCAGAGATCTAAGATGCCAAATATCATTTCCTTGATTGCTTTAAAGCCAGTGTAAATTAAATTCAGGGACTTGTAACTAAACACATTATACATGATAGAAAATAGCTGCAAAACCATGTCAAAAGGCTATGTAGGACTGAACTGTGGAGACAAACTATTGATCAAATTTTGGGTCGAAAAGCATGACTCGATGATGCATTGGAACCATAATTAGTGTGACCCCTCCTCTACAGCTATGGCATTATATAAAACTAGAACGCATTAGAGGCAGTGGTTTACAGACGGACGATTTTTCAGGAATCCTGTGACCTAAAGGATTCCTGTGGGATTGGAGCCAGTTTTACTATCTATCATGTGATTGGAATAGGACTGGAAAAAGGTCAACAAGAGCAGGCAGGAGCGGAAATTACAACTATAGGTCAATTTTACATATGAATTCACAGCACTAATATGAATAATTACTCATATGAAATTCAGTTGAAAGTTACGTCTTTTGCTAAATGTAAGATCAGAGGAGACAGAAAACACTGCACTACATAAGTGCAACTAAGCTTCTTATAAATGAACACAATGTAATGGGATGGGTGTTACGCTTCTGAAACTGAGATGGGACATTATGTTTTTATTTTCATCTGTCATGACTCTGGGACACGATAAGTATTTTTGTAGGATAGGAAAGAGATGGGATTGAAAATCCAGTTCTGTGTCACCTATTAGAATGGTTCCCTTTTTTAGTTCCAGCTAAGTCAAGCTTGTCTGTAATAAAGACTGATAATTTGCATAAAATGGAAAATAATACATAAATTGAATAAATTAATTACCTTATGGGTAACTGACAATGCTATTAGTTCATTTAGAAGTTTATAATGGCTTGTATTTCATCATAAATCTAAGACACTGAAAATATTCTGAATTTCTTGTACATTTTAATAGATATTGTTCCGGTGCCTTAAGTCCTGGGCCATTTGTTTCTAGTAGGACTCATTTCAACCTAACATAAAATAATGGATTAGCCAATAGCAGGAGTTTCATTCATATAACATAATGTGCTGTACACTTTTAATGCCACTCAGCCAAATGTAGTGCAAGACCCTGTTGAAAGTTACTGCCCTATTATTCAGACTAGATTGTCTTTGTGTAAAGGTTGTTCCATACATATTTATATTTGAAATATTTGAAAGTACTCAGATATTATAACTGCACAAGGCCATTTGACCTTGAAAAAGTAGGTCAAGGTCACCTCTTTTCAATAGTCTTCTGCTCCATCCCAAGATGCATCCACAGTACAAATTTGCTGCAGATATAGGGTTGGACAATAAAACGATAACAATGTATATCATAAAATAACTTTTCCTCAATAGAAATATGACACACACACAATTTCGATAGAATTCATTCATCCATGTTTTGACAGACTTAAGAACAGCCAAACATAATTAAGTAGTGCCGCGCAGATCCAATCACAGTCGAGCCACATCAAGTTGGGTTGATGCACACAGCACAGGTGTAATAGCAGCCACAGCACACGCTAATGTTTGGACTGCAGCGGGAGATAATGAGTGTTCCCTCCGAAAAAAGTCTGATCGAGAACTTGGGTGACCGGGTTACTGGAAAGTAACATGCAGCATAGAAGCGAGGAGTCAGATGTTCAAAGCATGTTAAGTTTCATTTTCAGTTTATGGCGCAACCCTGTGCATATAACCCGGGCAGTGTTTTGTGAAGATGGTCTGTTTTGTTTGTGTTCCCTTTTAAAGCTTGAAAGTTTTTGCCTGCTTTCAGTTTAGTTTTAAATATACGTACCTGTTTTATTTATCTGAAACAATTTTCTAATGTTCATCAGCACATCTGTCACGTTCAAGCTCTGACAGAAAATAAATCATATTTAAATCAAAAATAACCTTCTGACGTCTTCACAACTAACTTATGAGCAATGGAAAATTACTCAATTGATTTATATTGTGAAATATATCAATATCATCCGATATGAAAAAAAAACTATCATGATGTGATTTTTTTTCCACATCACCCAGCCCTACACAGATATCTCCATGTACTCTTCAAATAATGCAATTATGTCACTGAATGGACAGACAGATAGACGGACGGACAGATGACAAAATGATTACAATACCCCTTTGGCCAGAAGCTGGCTGAGAGGTAAAAACCAAGTTATGATCAGAAAATAGTTAAGGAGCAAAATTCATTAGTATCACTTCAAAGTGAGGTTTAGAGGTAGAGAAATAATGTTTGTATTGTTAGATGTGCGCAGCATTTGTTTCAGTGGTCTTTTGTTTTATGAAATTATTCATGACATACACTGGTCTCGGACTGTTAGCCTGCTTTAGATAATTGCCCATATAAGTGCTTGTTGTTGTTGTGTTCTGTTGTCTGACAAATGGTTTTGTTGAGGCTATAGCTGGTGTTCCTCTGGTTATATGAATGTATAGCATCTGTATATTGCTACAAGCATTGTGTAGCATTACCATGGCAACACAGATGGAAGAGCAGCTGCCCTTAGTCCCAGGCTACATTGTTTAACTTCCATGCCAATGCTTCTGTCTCCTTTTCCACCTTCAACAGACATCGCTTACTTTCGCAAGATTTTTAACCTTAATTTTACACGTTATATATTCTCAATCATTTAGCTTTGGCTCCATGGATAATAAACTCATTTTTCTCTTCTGTGGCAAAATAAAGATAGATTTTAGGTTGTTTATAATATGATATACTGTACATAGCATTTTAGGAAAACACACAGTATAATTAGATAAGTTGTGGAAATCTAGTTTTTACCCATTTCAACGAGATGCTTGGAGTCTTTACTGTTCTCATCCTCATCTTTGATGACTTCCTCTTCTTCCTCTTCCTCCTCTTGCTCCATATCACTGTCCAGGTAGCCTATCAGGAGCTCTGTGTCTGTCTCTATATCATCCACAGCCAGATAGAAGATGTTCTCTCCATCCTAAAAGGCAACAACAGCATAATTATCTCATATCATATTGTACTATTATAATATGTGGAACACTAGATGTGCAGCACCCTGAGGCTATTAGGGGAACATAAGGGAAAAGCATTGTAGTTGAGTGCTAAATACAGTTATAACCATTTATGGTAATATACACTGAGTAACTATTTAAGTTGGCAAAAGGTTGAACTCATTATGCCAAAATAACAGTCTGTTAAGGCCCAAGTGAGGCCACAGGTCAAACGCTCAAACCCTTTAAAATGTTATCATTAACTTTCCTGTCCTTACGGGTCACGCTAATAAAATCAAACAGCCATTTTGCTTTAACTGTGGGATTCTAAATATACATAAATAATGATTAAGAGGAAAGCCGCACAATAAATGTCACCGCTGATGGAACACAGAGCTTTAACACACATGGATGACCTTTAAACGACCAATCACTTCGGACATTTGTGTATTAATGGCAGGAACTTGGCCCTAAGACCTGAAATGTTCATCTTCCTTTCATTCCACCTCTATTTTTCTTCTACTATGAAAGAACAATCCTTTTTATCGTTTACACAGAAAAGCAGAAGGTGACATTTCCCAGACACATTATGCTAAGGTTGTCTTGAGTGTAGTTTGGTATGCTTGTAAAAAATGTTCACTCTTTACAGGCCTGCTGACTGTTGTTTACACAGTATTTGTCAATAGAAATAGAATAACTTTAAAATATCTCTTTGTGGCCTTTAGGAAATAACAAAATGACAAGAAAAATGTCTAGTGACTATAAATAAATACTTTTCCTGAAGTATTTTAAAAGAGTCTTCAAAATGTATCACTTATAAATAAGTACTATGTACCTAATTTATTCAAGAAAACTCCAACTCGTTGAATTCTAAAACAATGCCTTCATTGTCATGGTCTTATTGAAGTCAGTAAAAGAACTGAAAAATTTTGGCATCAACTCATCATCAGGGGGTGAAATGACAAAATATGTCAGAGAAAATAAAGACATTTTAATTAATAAAACCAAAACTTTTGTCTATATCATCCCATCCAGAGCAACCTCAAAAAATCTCAATGTGAGTCCAGGAAACACTCCTACTCCAGTACTTTCTTAAACACCCACTGCTTTGAAAATCTTGCATATTTTAGGTCAGATTTTTAAAAGCCCGTCCTGAATTACCACTGAAGTGCATCAACGTCTCTCTTTTAGGTAAGTCTGCTAGTCTGTCAGGATTCATTGTCCAATGAAAAGAAAATATACCTGAATGGCTGCCAAGTTCTTCTGCTCTTGCGACGGCGCCTGATGGACAAACCGCAGCCAGTTGGCATAACGTGGGTTACTAGCATCCAGAATATACAGAACATCTCCTTTACTGCCTCGGACCTGAGGAGGAAAAAATAACTGTATCAGCTTTCAGAAGTGTAGAAGTGATTCTTCTCCTTTGTCTTGTTGCATCAAAGTGTGTTGTTCTTACATATTAACACCTCATCATGTGGACAGGCCTGTCTCCCACAATATGGCAACTCCAGATAACCACATCATAGCCTTCATTTCTGTGGGTATCAATAGTGTTCCCACAACATGGGATGAAACACAGTTTACATCACTCAGTTTGGCCAATTGATCTACAACAAATACATTTAACTCTTCATCACCAGGACAAATGTGCACACTTTTGTCTCTCTTACTTTCAAGGCCATGCTTTGGTTCAAGATTTTTTTTTTTCCCCGTTACACGAACCCAAGCTAAAAGTAGGGTGTGACTTTTAAAGCTAGTATTAAAGTAATTCTTTGTACACTTGAAAGTAAGGGTGTCACAATGTTGTCCTGACAAACAACTTTCACACAAATAGTTGCCATGTATACTGTATGTTGTTTTAACTTTATGCTAACCCGTTGGTATGAGCTAAGTAACTGTTTAAATAAGCCACTATGTATTAAGAAGGAAATAAAATCATATAAAAATAATTATACTTGTGTATTTATAGATTCATATTCTACTCAACTCATAGCAGAAGAATAATAAGGCAGACAGAGACAATGTCATAAGAGATCTCAGTCAAACAATGTTAAACAGTGTGGAAATAATGATAAAATGTTATTTTTAAATGTTTTTATACAAGTGAACAGAGAACCGCTATGATTATGATACATACAAATGACTATTTCATATAACTACAGCACAGTGATTATATAATAATTTGACAGGTCTAGTGGAGGCCTGTTTTTAAAGACAAATCATGTAAAATGTGTAACTTCTGTTTCTAAACATAACTGCTCTACAGTCCGTGAATGAGAGAGAGAGAGCTGCAGCAGTCAAATGAGCATGAGTCTGAAGGTGTGAAACAGAAAAATACAATGTTATTTCCTGATTCTATGACAGTGATTGCATTGGAAAATCACAAATAAATACACTCCTATTTTCTCAAATTCTATACGAAAGTTTGGAGGCGACATACAGCTGAACCAAGAGACCAGTCACTTTGTTTTTATACCATTAGATCTGTATAGGTTACATGACACTGTTACAGGCCAAAGATGCAGACACATTCATACATGTAGGCCCAGTGAATGCCTAAAACACAACAAAACAAGGGAAAATAAAAAAATTATCCAGAGTGCTGGGTCACTGCTTGTACATATACCACCTAACACTGATGGAGGTGAGATCAGGAGTGATGATGGAGAAAGATTATTATTGGAAAATTTATATTGTGTTTGTTTTGAAGAAAATGTAACATAAATCCCTTTTACACAGCACTTCTAGCTGGGAATATTTCACCTTTATTCCAGAATGGTGTCTGTGTAAACAAAATGGTGGGATCATTTGGTTCCATCTCTGTAACTCCTCTGGAGGTAGTAAGAATCCTGATAAAGGTGGACTGATGATTCCAGAATGGTATGTAAAAGAAACATCTCTTGTTACGCAACCAAAGTGTGATGTTTTGAGGATGTACTGCATGTGCGACATCCGGGCTAGGGGGATTTAAAAATGAGCACAGGCCATGTATAGTAAACAAACACATCAATGCGACCAGAAAGATGTCAAACTAGAGAGATGCCAAGATCTGCGACCTGTCACTTTGGGTGGTGGACTCTATCCATGCTAATAATTTGTTGCTGTTTTGAGAGCCAACACTGTTATGCTCACATTATTTCCAACATGCAAGTTATGTCACACTATACACTACACTGTGTCACCAGCCCTTTGATTCCAGAACACAGGTCTGCTGTTTAAAAGTCCAGCCTGTCTCACCTCTGCCACTCTTGGCTTGGTTGTGGAAATCGGTCAATGGTGGCAAAGAGGTGGGATATCCACCTCAGCTTTTTTCCAGGATCTCAGTGTAAAAGTGGCTATACTTTGCCTTTAAATTGCTCAAGTTGAAGAAAAGAAAAAGGAAAATCTCTGCTCTCTGTTGAGATTTCTGTCTTGCTATGCATAATATGATTTCTGTCAGAATCGTTTATTTTTTTGATATGTTGCTGTCTGGGTATGTGTGTGTACGTGTACTTATGTGTGATTGTGTGGATGCTTGTTTAGGTGTGTGTGGTGTTTGTCGATGAATATTCATGAGTAGGTGTTGATGATTATGTAGGTCTGTCACTGGGGGGTGGGGGTTGTGAGGGAATAGAGGTGTGGATGTTGTTGACAGTTTGGGTTCCCTATCTATAAGCAATATTGCTTCCTTGGGGTTCCCTTTCATGTACATCTGTTGTCAACTGCACTTGTATAATGTGTTTTGTCTCTTTGTGCATGAATAAAATATATCTGAATTTCTCTACCAATATACCAATATTATATCATATTAGCCTGATGTGAAATTATTTTATGTTGTCTGTTATTTGCAAATCTGGAATGCAGTGTCTACATTACATTACATTACATTAGATTCAACTGTATTGACTCCTTGAGGAATACACGGTGGTGCAGTGGTTAGCACTCATGCCTCACAGCAAGAAGGTCCTGGGTTTGATTCCCGGGCGGGACCTTGGGACCTTTCTGTGTGGAGTTT
>JAQQZY010000020.1:26028725-26040477 GCA_030068375.1 Ostorhinchus rueppellii
TACACACACACACACACCCACCCAAGTGCTACTAGTAGTCTCACCTTTGCTGTCATGAACATGAGGTTGTTGAGCACCATGGTTGTGGCACGAGGGGAGCCCCAGCCCTCTCCACGGAGCCAGCGGCGGCTGTTGACCATCATTATTTCCCGGTCATGTAGGTCCTCATCTTCCTCGCCACTACTACAATCCTCTGGCCGTCGTGCAGCAGGTTTAAAGTCGACCAGCTCCACGTTGTTCATCCAGGGCAGGAGGTAGTGCAGCATTACTTGACGACCACCAGGATGCGCTGTCTGGATGCGCTGGCTCACCTCTGCAGTGAAGACAGGACAGCAAGAAGATAACTGAAGCTGCATCCTCAGTTACACAATCAATGGGTGCTCTGCCAAATTTTAAACTCAGTCCCATTATCAGCATTACCATAACATCCTCAATACTTCCTAATGTCTAGCTATGGCAAAGCACTACTTCCTATTTTCCTTTTGCCTTCCACAGAGTCATCCTTAAAGTCAGTGAAAAGGTTCAAGCTTGATTTTCTTTTTTCTGGTTCTTTTTACTGAAAACCTGATGATACGGGAAATTGCTAAGTTTTTGCAGATTGCTTGGACACTGAAAGACAATGCTTAGATAAAAGAATCAAAACCCTAACTTCCATAATCATACCTTTAAAAAAAAAAAAAAAAAAGCATCAAATTCTGTTTTGCACTTTGTTTGTTTGCATTGTTGCACAGTTTTTTTTCTATGACAGTTGGTTTAAGAATGAAAACTATCACGGAGAAAACACTTCTATTCCAAATGCAAAACATACCTGAAATTGGCAAAAACCCACACATATGAAAAGAGGCATTCGGAAACTCTGAGGTGGGGTCAGGGTTGGATACAGCATGCAAAGTAATATTTTCCCTGTTGCCTAGTGGACGAGATGACGTAGCTAGACCCGACAGGAGGCGTGAGCCATGAACCATCAACCACTTACAATCCCTCACAGTACTATTGTTGTTTACCACTGAACTCCAATTTTCCTGTAATTTCTTTAAGTTTACAGTAACAGTGTACAGATTACTGCACTATATTTCTACTTTCCTTAGTGTTTTGTGCTTTTGTAATCTGCAACTGCAAAAATAACCTGCATACATTTTTCCTAATGCCTTTCTATTTTCATTACAATGTGAATAAATGGACTATATAACCTTTCACAGAAGCATATGAGATAAAATTAAAAAGGTAAACAACATACTAAAGAAAGCAGGTTTTTGCATCATTATGCTGTGGCCACCAATGTCAGATTTTACACAATGAGCCAAAATGTGTAAGGAATCACCACCTGACAGCACAGCTCCCTGCTACACACAAACAAACTGTATTGAAGCAAACCTGAGAAGATGGGAAGAGTGAGCTCTGGGTATGTCCTTGCAAGCTCTTCAGACAGCTGGTAGTAAGACACAGAGTAGAGGTGTGGCAGCGGTGATGGAGGGGTCAGGATACCATCTGTTCGCTGGATCTCCAATTTGTGAGCATAACGGAAGAGCTTGGGTTCTAGGATCTGTGTCAAACAAAAAATAGGCTTTTAACATAATATACAGCTGTGTTATCTATATATGATTGTATAGACACTTCTAGTAAAAAAAACAAAACAAAAAACAAACCTGTAGCAGCTGCATGGCCACCTCATAGATATCCCTGGAAGAGTCTGCTGCCTTGAACAGAATCAGGTTCAGGAGCACCACAGTATCAAATTGGTAATCCCTGAAACAAAAATAAATAGTAGCACGAATTGAAATTAGCCCCTTATAGCAGAAACCAACAAATCCACAAAGCTCAAAATGTGAAGCACCTGTTGTGAAAGACGTTGGCAATGGCCCTGAAGCAGCCAGCAGCCACACGTCGAGAACCGGTGTAACAACGATCCACAGCCCAAAACATGAGGTTACTCTGATCTGGATTCAGCTCCAGGAGTAACATGACAGCCTCACAACCCAACTGGTGAACCTGGAGAGAAAGCCAAAACAATCTGTTAGAACCTCCTCCAAAATTAAATTTTATATACATGTTGATTGCTTAATAACTAATATTACTGTCCAACATAAATGTAAGATATGCAGCAGGTGTAGGCACTTATGCAGTTGCTAAACAGGGATCTCTACTACTGCAGCATCCTTGCATTTTTTTTTCTCTGAAAATGACAGACAAGTGAGCATCTGGGAAGGCTATTAACATGAATTTGCATTAAGTGCTTTGTTTAAATACACATACACTATGCATTATCCTATGTGGGTTTTAATCTGAATTTGGGTCTTACCACTTACTGTACTGCTAAATATAACTGTTGTGCTAATGTCAGCATCTATGCACATCTAACAGTGAAATGATGACATTTCTCTTACCTTTTTGTCCTGAGAATCCAGGATGTTGTCGAGCCACTTGTAGAGGTAACCATCAGAGGACAGCCCAACATTGTCAGCTACAGGTCCACAACACAACACTGCAGACATGGCCTGAAAAATTTTAAAGTTATTAGTTACAGTATCAGCAGGGATGGGTGACAATACACACAGACCAGAGATCTCAATATCTGTCATGCTGTGTACCTTTAATGCACAGTACTGATGGCGGTTGATCTGCATATTTCTGTCACTGTAGCGATCCAGGGGGGTGAACATGATGCTGAAGGGACCAGCCCAGTGACTGAACAGCATGAACAAACTGTGTCTCAGTGACTGCTGGGGGAAAATAGTTCTCCTTTGGTGTACTAAACAAAACAAGAAATGTGATTAAATTGTGACAAGTTTTTTCAGGTTTAAAACACAAATTCCGTAAACAACACTTTGTGACACACTGAATGAAATTACTACTGAATGAGTAAGAGAAATACCTGGAACATTCTGAATGATATTTGCCACAAGTGCACTGAAGTGACAACGAATGTCCTTCAGTGTATCTGAGTCCTTGTCATTTTCTGCCTCAAGCAGCTGCCTCGTCAGATCAACATACTCAAGCAGTGTACTGTTCAGAGAGTGGCTCTCTCCATCCAACCCTCCGCTGGCTCTGTAAAAGACACAAACAGAAGAGACATTACTACACTAACAAACCTGATCTGTTGAAGGCAAATTACTTCTTCCTCCATCAAGTGGGTGTTGAATTCTCTTATGGATTACATACATCTGACTGATGACACCAGCATCAGCCAACAGCTCAAATATCCGGACCAGCTGGACCCTGAGGATGTCACGACGCCTGCGCCGCTTCATATTCTGCAGATTTCAGAAGAAGGCATTTAAACTTAGTCAAATCTTTTGCTGAATGGAGGGCAGAGAGTTACAATTTTATCGTACTTACTTCAGGTCTTCTTTCCAAAGCTTCTTTTATGATGGGATTCAACTCCTCTATTAACTCTCTAAAAAAAAAAAGAAGAAAAAAAAACAGGACAGTTGCAAATCAAGGATAAGACTGATCTGAGGTATCTAGGTGTGAATTGGGATGGTATCAAAAATCATTAATAAAGAAAAAAAACAAAACAAAAACAGTGGTATAAAAAGTTCACTTTGACTTATATTACATTGTAAACCATATGAACAATTTATTTCATGGTTTGTCTGACTAACTTTCTTTCAGTCAGTTTGTGAATACAGATCCACACCTAACATTCAGGCCTCAGCTGAGATCATTACCTGAAGGCCACGGGATTGGTCCTGCCAAGCCCCAACACAAGAGACTCTGTGATGTCCATGCTCTCAGAGCGCATCATTGGAACAATGTGTTTAAATAGGGAGGAGGGGGACGGAGTGCCAACAATCTATTAACACACAGAGTAAAAATAAAATACATAAAATGTAAAGTATATTTTGCACACATTTGAGATGGATATTTTTATATATTCAAGACTAAAGTCCTTCTGACCTTTGAATCATAACTGAAGCCGCTGTCCGGCGTGGACGCCAGCGTCTCAGGCGGGGAGCAGCGGACGGAGCCAGAGGTGGAGGATGAGGAGCACATGGATGAGGAGGAGGCAGAGCTGCAGCACAGAATCAGGTAGTTCCTCCAAAGGCCGATGTAGGAGTCACTGCTGTTCAGACTGTTCACTTTCTTGGCATTAATGGGGCTACTGCAGGTGGACAAAGTGGAGGGGTCAGAGTTTCACAAGATAAAATAAAAAAAAAGAGACTAGACTCAGAAAATTAACAAATACTTCATATTAAAAAGGGAAAAAATAAATAAATAAATAAATATAAAAAAAAAAAAAAAAAAAAAAAAAAAACACAAAAAATCCAATATCCCTTTTTTTGTGATATGTATGTGCCATCGTTTCAGAAAATTAACATATCCACGGTCTTTGTTATCCCACCAAAAACACACAAACCACATTTCAGAAAGAACTGAGGAAACATACTTGATGTCCACTTGTGGAGACAGTAGCTGCAGGCGGGTGTAGGCAAACATCCAGGCATAGTTGAGAGCAGTGGGACAGTGTTTGGGCAGGTGTTCCTGCCGCAGGTAGCTAGAGAAGCTGATGACCCATGGGTCCTGGCCCTGAGTAACATGAGCAAACACCCAGATGTGTGAGGGGCTCACAACATCAAACTGGTGGCTGATGGGAGATGAGCTCCACTCTGCTAGTGTCTGAAGATCAATCCCACTGGGACAGTACAGGAGGTTGGTCTGCAGAGAAAAAAAAAAAAAAAAAAAACAAAACAAGGAGTGAGGGTGAGTTTCTAATTAGTCAAAAAACATTCATAACTGTATAAATAACAAGTATTTTTACCTGGTCAGCTCCCGTGAGATGAATGAAGCTCTCCAACACTGGTGCACTTAATCTGTCCATTACATCGATGGCTAATTCCTCATCTCCCTAAATAATTGGGGAGAGAATTATCAAAAAAAAAAAAAAAAGTACACATATAGTTCCTATGGATATATGCAACAACTCACATTAAAAGTGGATGTAGTGTAGAATAATTACCTTGCCAATTCCAAGTGCAGTGTGCAGTGCTCTGACCTCTTTGAGAACATTCACAGCCAGCCTTCTTGTGGCGGGGCGGCAGCTACAAAGCACAACCAGTGCTAACCCCTCCACCACATGCAGCACACCCGATGAATGAGTGCGCTCCAGGGACAAAGAATGTCCATTACCTGAGCCCTGTTAAAGAGAACTTGTATTTAAAATCACTCAGAAGTGAGAGGCATTTAAAATGTAACAACAGTGATAGAATAAGTAGAAGTAGCTTTACTCAAGCATTTTTCCATTTCCATTCTATGTTACTTTATACTCCTGCTCCATTAGATCTGTCTGCCAGGTTTCATTTCTTTCCAGATTACAATTTTTTATCCCCCTCCTCTTCAGTGAAAATTACAAATCTGCAAAATGTGCTCATTTTAATTGTTTACTGCACAACTACTTTTGACATGCTGTAAGTGCATGTTACCAGGATTACTTGTGTAATTTTCCACAACTATGATTTTTGAATACAGATCTTTTAATTGTGATGCTGTTGCTCTTAATATTTTTACTTGCATTTTACTCTGTAAAGGTTCTGAATAAATGAAAACATCTGAAACTAACTTTCACCTGTGTGTCATGGCTCTTATTGCTGCTCTGCACCGCCTGTTTCCATTGGCTGATAAGCTGCAGTAACATTTTGACAGAGTTGTCCAGCAGAGTAGGATGGACATCAGTCACCTCTCGGACAATGAAATAAACAAAGCCTGAGAGAACATCCTCACGCCACTCTGGGAAATCCACCATAAGGGCCTGAAGAGTAGTAAAGGCGAGGCCACGCAGCTCCTCATCCATGTGGATAGTCAGCCTGAGGAGACGAGGAAGTCGGCATGGAAGAAGTAATTAAAAGGGGTGGAGCCACTGAATTACACAGTCACATGACTACAGTAAGATTAGAGCGGGTGAATTACTTGGCTAGAAGCTCTATGAGGTCCTGTCTGCTCATGCCATCTGGTATCAGTCTTGGGATGGCGGCAACACATGTACGGAACAGATCAATCTTTGGTTTCCTTTCTCCCCTGAGGCAAAACAACAGTTTGAGAACAGGATTCAGAATTAACAGACAAAGAACTGCACAGATCCAGGTTGTGGTTACATACGTGATCATGTCCTCAGGTTCCTTGTTGGACATCTGCACGTTAGTCATGCTCATGGAGCGTCCCACTTCCTTGTCCAGGTGTCGGAGGATGTTGTCTAAGGCCTTTCGAACTTGGGGGTAATAAAGTGACATGCCTACAGACATCCAGGAGAGTCGAAGTCAGTTAACAGGTCTATTTTTTAAGCACAGCTATTGTTAATGTACACTTTCATAAGTCAAACTTACCTATAACCTTTGCTTCTTCATCAGTGAGGGTGGTGTTGAGGAAGATCTTTTTGACACGAAGCGTGTTGCCCGAGGGCATGATGATTCCTGTGGTGGGCATAGGTGGCTCACCATCCTTCTGCTGTAGGCTGTCAGCAATCACCAAGAAGGCTCGTAAACCAATATTCATCCTCTGGTAGGGTGAACATAGGGAAAAGGGTGAAAGGTACAATGTGGTTAGGAGAACATATTGATACTGACAACATGCATGGGTGCAGATATGGCTTTGCTTTACCTCTGGATTGATAGTAAAGGTTTTGTGAGATTTGCCCACACAAAGGAGATCATAGATAATCTCCTTCATTGCAAAGTCCAGTCTTTCCTGTGAGCAAAAACACAAACAAGCAATTACATGTCTATCACGTGACACTAACCAGTGATGAAACCCAGGTTCTGTGGAAAATACTTGTAATAACAACATCTGTCCTGGTTAAAGTGATACTATTGACAGAAAGGGATCATCATTATATGACTGACATTTATTTACTGTAGTTTGAACTGTTGGTGCTTTCAGTAGATATTTTGGTACCGAAAGATTGACACATGTAAGTTGTTGACAAAGCATCATCAGTCTACGAGCACCTGTTTTCTGTGGTTCGTTTTCCTTCTCTGCTTATGCACCTGAAACTCTTCCCTCACAGTCAACAATTTTGAAGTGTACTACATCATAAACAATTCATTTGTTTACAAACAGAGCAGGTAGGCCACTCAGGCATTTTCTGAAATTTGTTGTGACATGCTTTGTGGGAAGCAGAGCTCCACACAGCTGCAGTAGCAAGAGGCAATGAAGCCGTTTCCATGTTTGTTGTCACTGCGGCTATAATGCGGCTGTGAGGAGCTCTGCTTCCCGCAATGCGCATCCCAAAATACCGGAGTGACCTGCCGGCTCTGTAAAGAAATGGATCGTTTATGGTAGAGTACACTTTGAAACTGTTCACAGTGAGGGAAGAGATTCCGGTGCGTAATCACAGAAACACTTTGTGATACTGTGATTTGTGATACTTAGACTATGATTTGGATTTTACAGATTTGATGAAAAATTGGGGACGACAGTCATACGCAGCTTTAATTATGTCGCGTTTCCACTGCATGGTACCAGCTCAACTCTACTCAACTCGGCCTTTTTGCATTTCCATTACAAAAAAGGACCTGGAATCTGGTACTAGTTTTTTAGTGCTGCCTCCGTCGTGGTTCCAAAACGTTGGAGCCGATACCAAAACGTGATGTAGGAACACTGCAGACGACTGACTGGTCAGACAGTATTCTCTGTGACCCATTTTGCAAAATACAGATGTGGAAGTTGACAGTAAATTTAGCAGTTCATTAATCCACACGATGACAGCCCAAAACTACACCATGGTTGGTCAAACAGATTCAGTCTTAGGCGGCCAATGTAAAAATTCAGATGAGACAACACAGAACGAGTGAGTTTTTAGCAACTCTCTGAGCAGACGACATGGAAATAATCACACCCCATCGGAACACCGACTCATGCCGAGCCGGTTCAACGTAGTGGAAATGCGACCGAGTCGAGCCGAGTCAAGCCAATACCACGTAGTGGAAACAAAGCATTAGAGGCACAGACTACATCAGGTATCCTGAGGAATAAAAACATTTTGTTGCTCCACCTATTTGATGCATTTTTGGTGTTTTTTCTCTGGATTTTTATGTATCAGGAATAAAATGCCACAAAATGAAAATTGTGAGGGACTATTTGCTTAATACAAGTTAAATATTTATTTCTAGATCATTTGTATTGGGATGACTCTGCCTCATGCTTTTTGTTAAGCAGGTAATGAGTTAAACAATGATCTACTTGAGAGGATGTGACCGTTTTACCTACCTGAGCTATAAACTGGATGATCTTGACGAATATGTTGAGGGGTGTGTCTCTGGGCACAACACTCCGGGAGCCTTTGGGGAAAAGTGCCGAAACAATGCTGAGGAGTCGACTGGGAGGAAGAAAGAACAATTCATAAGCACACCATGTGTTAACCAATGACGACCTTTATTTTAGTGACTTCTACTTCCAAGATTTATAGTACTACTTGTACATGAAGTGTGAGGGTCAAAAAGCACTTGGCTATGGGACTGACCTCTGTGTGACAGTATTACTCTCACACTTGATCCTGATGATGTAGACCCACAGCAGCCTGTAGAGTGACTCCAGCGCTACCCGGGACATTTTGGGGTCTTTGTTCTGTGAATATAAAACCAAAATTATGAGCCAATCAACTCGCTTACAAAATGTTTATCACCCACCTGTGAGTATGGTGATCAGGTTGTTGCTGTTTAAAGACATCCACATATAATAAATCACAACATGTCTACAGAGAAACTAATGCAGACTCCGTGCATCATCCTAATAAGTGAATGACATCTCACAGTAACATGGGTTTCCAAAGTCTAAAATGAAACCATCAGTGAAAATAAAACAAGACATTTTTTTTTTTTTTTAATGTCTAAAAATAAATTCTAAATATAGAGTCGACTCAGGTCACGGAGTCCTCAATAACCAAGTCGTGTTTAATCAAATTCAGTTTAGGGCTACATTAAATCTCCAGGATCAGAACTCTAGATCTCTGGTTAATCAAGCATGTGCTGCACTGAGCAGTTTCAGTTCAATGCATTACAGGCACCAGACAAAAACAATCTTATACAATAATCAAACACTGAAATGTCTTTTTCAAGGCATGATGTTACAAACAAAGAAGTGTCTTAAAAAGGTTATACCCTGAATTTACACCACTGACAGGAGCAACCTATGACTGTGAGACACTGATGCAGACACAGTGAAAATATTAAACCATGCAGCATTATAAGGACATAAAGGCAGATTTTTAAAAAACATTTTACACTGATTTTGTTCCAGTCTTTACATCAAGGAAATCAGCAACTGTCCTCATTACTTCTACGTGTCTGCTTTGACGTTCAGGCTCAAGTCCCAAATGAAAAACACAATCGTTCTCTTAATAAACTTATTGAACAAGTTGGATAGTCTTCAGAGATCTCATATCAGTCATATTAAAAAAGTTGCCAGTCAGAGTTAGAGACCCTATTACAATGGGGGAAAAAAAACAAACATCACCACATCAGGACTCTGTATGTCTGTCACAGATCACCATTCACACACAGCACTATTATGTGGCTTGTACAAAAGCAAGAAGAAAACTAGCCATTTTTATTGTCTTTATCAAATAGACAGAAATTGCAATATAAAACACCAAATTCTGAGTGGTCGCAATGAGTTTTTTAACCTGATCTTCTCAAACTGTCTGATAATTGATGCACTCCCAACATCAATTAACTGAAAATTTACTTATTTATACCACTATTCAACATAAGTGTAGTAGTTGTATAACACCCAGGTGAAGTGCTAGCATATGAAGTGATATATATTTTCTATCACATTACTATTCTTCATTAAAGTCTTCATTGGCTCTCTATATTACAGAAAATTTATTCAATTAATATCATATAATAAAAGCAAGTGTCTGGTTTTATGGCTGCACTAGAAGCCATTTTCATTGGTGTCTATGTGGACAGCTACAATACATCATTATGCATTTTAAATATGCGTAATGATATGGAAAGAAATAGTTATTGTCCAACACCATCAGGTGGACTAATGTATCATGTTTGCACAATACACACTGTATTCAGAAAAGCTGACTGCATTTAGATAACCACAGAAACATCACCACTGCTCATGAACACAAAGTGACTCAACCACTAAGCCTAAGGCAGCATCACAAGTTACACATCATCTCTACATGCTTCTCTGTTCTATTTCTACTGACCAACACTTCAATGTCCAAGAACAACTCACTAGACGTTAGCAGCACAAGGAGAGCAGCTCTACCAAATGTCCAGGTCAGGTGACCCTAAGAAACAAGGAGGCACCGGCAGGTCACTGACACCAGATAACTCACCTGCAGTGTCTCAATCTGCTTTCGGATGCTGTTGTTAGACGGCATCTGGAGCGAGTCAATGCGAGAAAAAGATCAAATGACAGAGGACAAAGGATGTAGGGTTTGGGGAAGGACACATGCAAGTAAAAAAGAAAAACATAACTAAAGAAATATGACAAGAGCAGAACAAACGGTCTTGTCAGTGTGACAATGTTAACCAAAACTATTCTAAAACAGTGAGACACAATGAACTGTTCTACATGCCACTGGTGGAATTTATCAATGGATCTTTAAGTGGCATGCTAGTAATGCAAAGTAACAGTGCATTTGTTTTTGGTATGAGGCAAAATATAAAGAAAAGTCTTTTTCAAATAAAAAAAAAAAGATCTAAAATAAAAAGGTGTGTTGTGGTCTGTAAATCAATAAGGAGGACAGAGAAAACACATGATTAGGAGTGCACACAGAACACAGAGGGATGACAAAAGGGCCACGAAAAGATGGGGAAAAGTAAATTATACCAAAGAAACAAAAATACAAAACAAAACACTTGCCTGCTTGACCTACAAAGCTGACACGCTATGACACCAATCCATTCAGCGTCGTAACAAGCACACTGAGAATGCCAAATTGTTGTATTTTAACCTTGTGGGCTTCATATTTTAACGTAGGTCTGCATAATTGCATCAGTAAAACCCTGAACAATACTCTGCTTTGTTAGTACAGTATTTGCAGAAATAGTGGTACAGGAAGTTCATTTTAATTATGGTATATGGGCATTTTTTTTTTTTTTTTTTTTTACACCTTCATGGTGCCCAAAGCGCTTTACAAAGCTTCACATTCACCTATTCACACACACACTCATACACCAGTAGGCAGCTACCAAACCCTACTGGGAGCAATTTAGGGTTCAGTGTCTTGCTCAAGGACATTTCGACATGTGGACTGTCAGAACCAGGATTCGAACTGCCAACCCGCTATACCAACTGAGCAGCTATACATGCAATATAATAGAAAATCATATATCATAATTTTTAACAAGTAATCAAAGATGCAGCCACATTTTGAAATGTGTATATGAAAAACACATTTTAATGCACTGCGTAATAATAACGCATTTTATTTACAAGAGTCCTACTTTGCCTTTTCATTCAAAATGTTTTCCAATAAAGAGTCTTCTTTTTCCACCTTAAATTGAAGTTTACATTAATCTGTGTAAACACTTGGGATTCAATGCTGTAATTTATTAAGTATAATAAGGAGGGACGATACAGGGAATAAAAAGCATCACTAACCGTCAGACTATGTAGTTATTGGAGAATAATTATGATGACATAATTGCAAAGGGTCACGGGGGTCGCATGGAGCCTATCCCAGCTACTTAAGGGTGAAGGCGGGGTACACCATCACAAGACAAACAATCACTCTCACATTCACACCTATGGGCAATTTAGATTAGCCGATTAACCTATCAATGCATGTCTTTGG
>JAQQZY010000020.1:26040577-26052731 GCA_030068375.1 Ostorhinchus rueppellii
ATCATTCATATTCTCTGAAAAATGGCCAAAGAATCACAAATTCTGCGAGGGGATGTAAACTTATGAGCACAACTGTAGGTACAGCTATAATATAGGTAAGTCTACTTCTATTACTTCCTGTGTGGTGTTAAATACAACTAAGGATAGGAATTGGTAAGAATGTAGCTTTTTGGCTTCTATTATCAATACCACTTATCAATTCTCTTACTGATTCTCATTGAATTACACAATAAACTATAGTACAAACGGCTTTATTATGAATTCTTTAATGACCAATATGCGCAAACATTTTGCATTAGATTTGAACAAAACTCAGAGGCTTATGAAAGGAGTGTGAGAGCTAATGGAGCTACATTTTTCTGCATGTTGGAGGTATCTCCCTATGTTGTAATGGAAGCTCTGCAACTGTTGAAGTGGCCCTAGTTTTGTCTTTACTGGTGAAATACAACCATACATTAAAATTCTTCTGAACTAAAATACAGAAATGACATCTGTTGCATTTGATGTGATGACGTCATAGAACCAATAAGCGTAGTCATTAAGCAAGCAGACTAATTATTCTAAGGAACTGAGCTACTGGGAACTGGTTCCTCGATTCTCGTCCCTACGTACAACTTTAATATTTCAATCCAACTCAGTTTGTCACCGTTATGAAAACTTCACCTCAATATACTGTATATTTCATCTGATAGCTCAGCTGTAATATGGAGTGAAGTAACAGCTTGTTTTCAATCAGTTAGATTCTCAGTGTCCATACTTTATATACTTGATATTATTTTGTGGCATTAACTTAACGAGCTTTAGAATTAAGATGCATGGGATAACTTTCTACAAGCTGAACCCAATAATACTAGAGTTTTGGCCCATTCTTCCTGCAGAACCAGTGTAACTGAGTCAAGTTTGTGGGCCTCCTTGGAAAACCTTGGTTTTTTAATTCAGCCCATCCATTTTATTAAGGTCAGGGCTTTCTGATGGCCATTCCACAACTCTGTTGGCCTCAAAGCTGCTGTAGACAGAAATCAGGAAAAAAAAAATGCTGGGATTGAAAATACACACCCTCCTCTTGCACCAAAATACAGACCAGGCTGTACATAAATGTAGATGACAGAAGACCACTTAGAGAAACCAATAATCCAATAAAATGACAACAGAAAAAGTACAATATCTTATGTTTTGTGAATGTCATTGACGTATTATATATTAAATGTGTAAATGGCATCAGATATATTTTGCTAAATGATCTTAAAATATAACAGCAAAGAAAATATCACAAAGGAAGCAGCTAGTGGAGACTGCCGTCCAGCAAAATGCAAACCAACATTTGGTCGAATTACTTAAAAGTTTTCAATAATAAGGCAAAACTGTGTCTCAAACAAAAATATCTGTGAACAATGAATCATACGAAGCACCGATGAGCTTTCATGAAGCTTTTTTTTTTTTTTTTGCTTTTTTACTTGCACTATCATTTGAGGGTTTCTTGATTTGTGCCATAGTATACTTATTTTAATGTTTTCTTAGTTTTATGGTCGTTTTTTAACAGCCTAGGAACTAGGAACATGGGTTACAAATCACCTAATTCAGCTCCAGGTCCTAGTCTTATATAGATTGCACTTGTTGTATACTTCTAAATGTAACAATGCCTATATGTACTGTCCCCAACAACTAAAATTTAAACCCAATAAATGTCCTACCACTATGGAAAAGTGAAATGAAAATATCCTGGTTAGTGGATCTGCTGCGTTGATGTAACAAAACACAAGCAGCAGAGAAACCTTTGAGAGTCTTCAGAGCTACGAGCATTTATAACTGTCAATAATCTGTTTTTACCCCCCTGCACACACACTGAAAAACCTGTGATCGGAGAAGATCATCTGTCACAGCTTAAATTTCACTAGTCTTAAAGGTTATTATGGAATTTTTGCTCAATGAAGCACACAAACTAAATTATCTACTGCAGCTCTATACATGTTGTTACCATTTTCGAGGTATTCTGTCAAAGCTTCAGCTTCAGATACAGTTTCAAAATATCCAAATAATTCTCCCTTTCATGATTCCCTCAATTTTATGAAACCCACCAGTCAATTTTGCAGCAAAACCTTCATTGTGATAGTGTTCTTTGGGTTTCAAGCTTTAATAAGACTCAGTAATATTGGTGTGTGTAACTTCTAACCTTATAAAATTGTGATCAAGTGAATAAAATGAATTTAAAGAGTCTATTATTCTGAAATGTCACAACCACAAATTAAAGCAGTCGGGCTGAATGGTGAGATAAAAAGCCAGCAATTGGACAAAAAAAAACAACAAAAAAACAAAGTAGTTTGCATTCATTAAGCCGAGGGGTATGTAAACATCTGACCTCAACTTTAACACAAAATTAGAATATGGATACTAGAACTCATTTCCCACAGAGTATTTTATTATCCACTGCAACTCTGGTAAAGGTATTACACTATTGCCCTTAAAGTTGGAATAAAATATTTTCACCTATTCTCATGAAATGATCGTGACAGTGTCATTTATTCTTAATAGATCATGTGAAACTGGGACTCGATATGAATTCACTGCCTCGGGTCAAAGGTGATCACTGATGTATATCAGTGTTTCTGAAAACACCATTACTCAAACTTTATGGACAACAGTGTATAACAGACATATTTTATGTTTACTATCCTGTTCAACACTGCTTGTTGTGTCAAAACCGAGTAAAGCGGCCATGTGTGAGAACTCAGACCACACCACCAAACTATGAGAGCTGAACTTGCTGTATTTCCATTTAACAGTTTGTATCAATGCTCATAACATGAAGCTTGCACAGCTAAGTATAGGATAGCAAAACAATCTCTTCCATATAGGCAACCACTGTAAAATCACTGTGGCCAGTTTTCATACTCCCTCTTTATTCTTGTTGAGTAAAAACAGGGTTCGCTGCCCTCAACTGTCTGTCATTTGCTTCGTCGTCTCCACATTCTATTATCTCTGTTTTCGCTCTTAGATTTCCCATACAGTCAAATAAGTGTGCATAACTTTTTTTAATTCATGCTCACTTTTCCCAGCTGGGACAAAAATAGGTGTTTTCCCTCCTCCTTGGTGGTACGTATGCAGGATCTGCTGGGCAGATTTGAGGGGATGGCAGCCTTGCAGTGTTTTCTCATGGCAGGGTGCGGTTGGTTACTCTGCCTGGCTTGAGCTCAGCATCTCCCGCGGCAGACCCAGAGCACCTTGGCCACCCGCACTCAGTTCTGCCCACATGCACACACTCCCACCACAGGATCAAGGTCCAAAGCGGCCAAATGACGGGTGTGCAGGGTTCAGTCTGAGATGGAGGGAAACTTGGTGCCCTTTGCCAATGGGGTTCGTATGTCGTACTCAGGATCAAAAGGGCCGTGCAGCCAAGCACAGCAAATTACACAGACCGGGCTGGAAGGCACCTGACCACAAACACACACACACACACACACACACACACAACACTTCCACTGCCACTTTCACTCAACATCGTCTAGGAACTGTAAACTTTGCATCCTGACTCCATTTGAGGGCTGAAAAAGACTTTCAATAGTAGAAAAAGACGGGGTAACAAAAAACCTGCTCTGGCAAAACATGTTTGAACACACCCACTCAACTTACTGTACACTTTCTCTCTGCCATGATTAGTAGAACCACAGAGTGAAAGTCAGGTTATAGGATAAGGAAAAATTCACACCAGGTTATGAAAGACAATACTGCAGTAATTGCAAAGTAAGTGTGGGGTCTTGCCGGGAGAGCTAGAATCAACAACCACCCACAGAATGTTTTAGACACAGTAATCTATAAAAATATCCGGGAATTACTGAGGGTAATATCACACAAAAGGTTCAAATTAGGTCCACGCCTAATATTTAAAGGTTTGAGCTGGACTACACAACAAAACCAATCAAAACACACTGTGGGTTTTTTTTGCTAAAAATAAGTCCACAAATTCTAGGTGCATAAACATCGAGAAAGAGGGAACTTATTATGTAGGCAATCAAACCCCACAGAGCCAGTAAGGTCCTTACACAGTTCACATCATGTACATACCTTTAAATGTGTGTTTTTTTAATCTTTTGCAGAATTAGGAATGATTAAGTGTAAGAACTGTACACCTACAAAAACATGTATATGCAGAGCCCTGTCTTGAGCCCATTAAACCGGCTGATATAAAAACTTCCTGTGGTGAGCTGTACATTTGAAGGCAGTAAAAGAAAATGGGAACTCGAGGCTCCTTTCTTGCTGTGCCTCGGCAAAGCTTCAATCTCCTAAACATCTATGATGAGGCTCAACTGGGCCATCTGCTCAGTGATAGCACAGCAATAAGAATCCTGCTGATCCGGCTGGCTTCAGTCAGACATGTTCTCCATACAAACACGGCCGCTGCTGCATTACTGTCGGTTAGACTTCAACGTCTGTCATTCAGTGTCCGCAGTACTTGGGAAAAATGTGGACAATATCTGAATCAGCCATCCAAAAACTTGATAAGGTGGCTGTGGGTCTAGTTAAAAGATGGTGAGTGACTGCAGGGTTGCAAAAATCCTGCCTGTTTTGTCAAACTTCAACTGGAGCAGCACATTTTATCATCATCTCTGTTATGTGCAGATGATTAATGGTCAGGGTCAATTAAGGTGAATTAACTCAAACTAATCATGCAACTAGTTTAGCTGCATTTTTATATAAAAGCAAAACTTGTACAGTTTTTATTTTCCATCTAATCTACAAGAGAGGTCTGTTCAATCTCTGTCTTTCGGGCAAACTTCTGATTTAAACGGATTTAATCTGTAGTAAATGGGGTGAATTTATTACTGAGGTTCTGATCTGAAAGATCTGGCTGCAAAAAGATAAGCAATGACAATTGTGTGGATTTTTTTCCACTACAGAAACAAAACAAAATAGGTACTTTGTCAGCAGTGCTTTCATGGTAAATCAACTAAACTACCTAATGGGTCGGAACTACAAAGGTCCCAATTTGCTTGTACTAATTTGCTTGCAAACACTAGAATTTTGCTTCTGGGGTTGAACTGCAGTTTATGGGTTTTTTACAAAGATTGCTTGTGCAAATTACAACAGGTGCAAAGTCTTGGAGGCCGCCCTATTTAAATGACAATTTTGTGTGTGCTACTGGAGACAATACACTGTAAAACTGCTCTGAGATAAACCAGCATTAATGGTAACAGTGAAATGATCCAGACACAAGGAAATGTAATGTTGGAGGAGTTTTGTCATAGAAAGTATTGTACGAGTCATTTATTCATTTATTTTTCATTTTAGAGATGGGGGCGTGGGGGTTGTTGGATTGACAGTCAGGCGCGTATAATTTTGTCCCACTGCAGTCTAATGTTAGTGCGTATTTTTAATCACAATCATCAGATTAAGTGAAAAAGCGTCCCATACAGTATGTGTGTGTGTGTGTGTGTGTGTGTGTGTGTGTGTGTGTGTGTGTGTGTGTGTGGAGGGGCATTACATCTCATTTATTTTTTCTTCAGTGATTCCAAAAATGTACACACAGGGGTGAAAAATACATTCTCTGCATCTCCTTTCATCATTTCAGTGTCTCCTTCTTGCGACAATAACCACTTCTGTGTGTGCAGTTCAGTTTGTACATTTTTTTTGCGTGTGCACTGAATTTGCACGCCTTTTAATACACACAAACCTTTTATAGATCCAGCCTAATGTCCCTCCAAAACCACCTCAGGTCACTTCAGTCAAGCTTAAGACAGGATGGCTCACACAAATATATCATTTTTCAGGAATTTCTTTTTTATGTATTACTTTTTATTTTCTAAGATTTTTCTTTTGGTAATTTATACAGATTGGAATTTTTCTTCTAATATTTTTCAATGTTGAATTCAGCCAAACTTTACCATTGAAATGTTAACTCAGTTCTAGATGCTTGTGGAACAGGATATACAAGAGGATGAGCATTAACGCTAGAGAATATTACATCCATCCACTGACAACATTCTGCTGGATTTTTTCAACAGTCATATCCAGGACGACTACTGTGACTCCAGTCATTTAACATGCATCTCTGGGTGTATTGTAAATATCTTATTGATGTGCCACAGACTGTGTCTGAAGGTTGGTGCAACCTGCCCCTGCTGAGCTCACATTATCTAAACAGCCCCGACTAGACAGATCTAAGACTGGTTCCATTACAACATAACCGCCCACCTAGCTCAGGGGTTTGTCCTTGGCTCATGTCCTACCCTTCCATGCTGCATTCAGAGCGCATAAGCCCCGTTTATGGACTCAGAGCGTTAGACATTCTGCATGACAGCTCCAGCCACAAAACTCTTCTTCTCAGTCAAAGTCTTTTCCTCCTGCAGCCACATGAAGGGGCAAAGCGGTAGTGGAACACATGATGTAGGACTAATCCTTGCCATGTACAACAGGCCCACCACAGGCGCAGAACACGTGAATTTCAGTAGCCAAAAGGCAAGCTTCACTGAACCACTGGCACCTATTGCTAGTCATGTGCCACTGGACACAGTCAGCAGGAGGGAGGGGATGACTGTAGGGGGTGAGCGTGTGTTTGGACATGTATGACTTCTGCCAGGTGGGAAAAGTTTGACTAAACACCTAAAAATGGGACACAGCTACAAAATAAATCAGAAAGGACTAAAGCTTCATGCAGATTTTGCTCTTGTTTTTGCCTGCTGTAATTCAACTGGGTTTTCTGGACAGCCTTGAAGTCACTGCCAAATTGCAGTGGCTTGCTGTGGAATACAAAATGATTTTTTTTCTGCAGAAATCATTTAACCTTCATTAGCAGCAGACCTATTACATTATTCAACATAGATCCATTATTTGGAGCTTGTCCCAGCTCACACTGGATAAGAAAGAGGTTATCTGCCTTGATCGGCAATCAATCAATCGCAGTAAAACATTAACACATAAGAGTCTTCAACTGAATTAATATGCATGTTTTTGAATTGTGTGGCGTCAGACACAAGCAGCCTTTCAGGTGGATTAAACCCCAAGCCTTCTTTGTTAACTTAGAATAATCATTTTACATAATGTGCCGAATTTTACAGTCTTAGTCAGAACAAAGACATGAAGATGGATGAGTCAGTACTTTCTGGTTGATTCTCAGGAATTATATTACACTAAAACCTTTACATAACTCTGCAGGAAGACGAGGAACTCCATTCTGTGTTTTCTGTAGCTCTGTGTTTATGGATCAGTACCTCATTCACTTCACTCTCACAGACACATAGACCTGCAGCAAAGAGCAGAGTAAAGACAGGAGACCGCCATGCAACAGGAGCTGATATGTTTTCAATTGTGTGCATGCATGCAATAACTAAATATCCACACCCAAAAACAGCCTGAACAAGAGGAAGATAAGACAAAGCAGGCAGAGGCCGCTGCCTAATGCTCTACCATAAACCTCTTGAGGGTCAGAAGACATTTTTATGAAAATCTAACATACTGTGCCTTTAATTTATGAAACATGCAATAAGAAAGTGACTGCTACCTCTAAAGTGACACTGTATATAATACTGACCATAGAAAACCACAATAAGCCAAACCAGAATGTTTACTTGTATTTCACTGGCTAATTTGACGAAAATGAGGAGAAAAGTCTCCTCCACCAATGACAGACATACAAGTTTTCTCTCTGGTGCAGACCTGATTATTAAATGGTCAAGGAAAATGCACAAAAACACAGTAGAATCAGAGAATCAGGAAAACACCACTACCATACTGTGATTGAGATCAAAATAATTTTTAGTGGAAAGCATTCAGTGTCACAATAGTAAATACATTACAATAAAAAAAGGACCTTATGTCTCCAAATAAAGCCTAAACAATATTGCATTGCAGTCTAAAGATGCACTTGACTATGGATACATGAGCAAATGTGAAACAATACGGCATAATACACTGAGCTAACCTATAACCACTCTATAGATATATGTAATACCTGCATTGTCAGACTACTGTAAGTTAAACTGCAAAATAATTCCACTGACGCAGCATTGCTTTCACAGGTGAAATTTGTCAGGCATTATTCTCTTTCAGCTCCAAAAAACTGTTGCATACTCTAATGACCATAAAAAAGTAATCTTTTATTAGCTACTTTTAAATAGTCACTTCTTTGTTGTGCAAGGTTCCAGTTGAGGCGTTAAAGTCTAAGCAATGAGACATTCATAATATGATAAGAACAGAATACACCCTACAATAGTTTATGTTTTTTGTTAATTTAACATCATGTTGTAGATAAAAGCTTATGTATAGTCAAACTACATACAAGTGACTTGCTGCATTTTTATTCCACATTGTGATGAGGTGTGATGTACTTACTCAGCCTGTGCTAGGCACCCAGGGGCAAGAATGTTCTGGGAGTCAGGGGTGTGTTGCAGACTTGTGAGCTCTAGCATGTCCACCTGTACATCTGTCACATGACCAGGTAATGGTTTCAGTACAGTCAGAATCTTCTCCACCAGGTTATCACCGTGATGACCAACAGCTCCTGAAAATGAAGAGACAGAAAGGAAAGAGTGAAATATGTATCACACTGATGAAATACTGACGTCTGTATATATAAGTATGCTACAAACTGACAATGGATGAGTAATGACGACAAAACCCAAAGAGTATGAAGATTTCACCTGTAAGATCCATTGTTCGGTCAATAAATATAATTGATGCTTTATTTGGAGCAGTCTTCCTTCTGTTTTTAGCTTGAGGGTGACTGGCCAGTTCTCCTGCGATGATGCGGCTCATGGGACCAACAGCAAAGCTTTCCTCCCTGGTTCCTGTGGCCTCAAACATTGAATTCAACGCAGAGGCCAAGTGCTTGATTTCAAGTTGCAGCTCAACAGGGAGGGAGTTCATGTCTATATCTACCAGACTTCCAAATCTCTTCTTCTCTGGTCTTTTTGCGTTTACTGTGTCTAAATCAGGTGAAAGCAAGGGGAACAGGTGTGCAAATGTTGGTGTGAGGAGTAGCTGCTGCGACACAGGGGCGAAGACCACTGGGACATGCATGACTTCAGCCGTGTAGTTCATGTTTCCCATCCACTCGCATAGCTTTTCTTCAAACTGCTCAAATACAGGACTACCTTCCATTTCAGTTGTGACATTGTTGGCAAGCAGGTGCACGGAGTGAGCGACTGTGGTGACCACAACACAGTACTGAAAGTGACTGAGGGATATGATGTCTTTTATTATATCGATTGTTCGTCCCTTCAACAAAGTGCTCACCACGAACACAGCTTTTGGTTCGTTTACGCTACAGGCTTCGAAACTTGAAAACTGCTTTAAATTCTTGGCTCCAGCCTCTAATAAGGCAGCAGCACCTCCGCTCCAGTGAAGAGCCTCTGCACACTTGTCATCCATAAAAACAACCGCTTTCTTTACCTTCGACAACACCTTTTCCCACATCTGTAGCGGGAAATGCGTAAAATCCTCCATCGACGACATTTCACTAGGTACAGATCTTGGCTAAGTACAGTAAAATCAAAGGTACATGAGAAACTTCAGCAAGCAGCTCCAAAACAAATTCGAGTCTCTTAAAGGTGACGTGGCGATTACATGTCGCAGCATAAAGACGTCAGCCAAACTTTAACTCGTTGCTATGACGATCAGCAGCGTCCAGATAGAGAGGTGCTGATGTTACATGAATTAAGTATCTATATAACCGTCTAAAAGTCATTATGATTAACAACATTCACGTTTCAGAGTAAATGAGACGGTATGATACACCAGTAGTTGATAATTCAACGTATAACTACAAGCATAAAAAGGTGCTCACACTTGAAAACTCAGCTTGACTTATGAAAATCTTCCAAATATTGACTGTCACTGATATGTTGATTTGCAATAAATAAAATGTTTGAGACTGTGGATTTATCCTAAAATTGGTTTGTGCAATAGATGTATAAAGGAATCCAAGATTTATCTGAAACAGTACATACAGTAATGAAGAATTAATGTAAATTAACCATAAGAAAAATAAATCTAAGAGAAACAAATATACAATGAAAAAGTAAATTAAACTATTTGATACTTAGCATGTTTAAGAGACCATGTGAGATGGTGCCATGACTTTTAACAGCGAATAAGAAATAAATGTGAATGACAGAAGTGGGATAAGTGTAAAAAAAAAAAAAAGATTTGTCATACTGAGGCTTGATTATGATTCATTTATGAGAAAACACGTGAAGGAAGGGTAAAGGGTGTGTTTCAAGTGTATTAAACAGATATTTTTGCTTATTTATTTATTTATTTATTTACGTACGTACGTATGTATGTATGTATGTATGTATGTATGTATGTATGTATGTATGTATGTATGTATGTATGTATGTATGTATTTATTTATTTATTTATTTATTGTCTGTAATTTGTAGAATTGATAATACATAACATTCATGTAAACAGCAAGGTTATGCCAAACTTTTTGGGACAGACGGACGGACTACCATGAAAATACCCTACCGCCATTAGTGGCAGAGAGCCAAGAGTGAACTCAGCGCGAGATGGTTTCTGACCAATGCTAGTGTTAGTTAACGGTCGTCAAATATGATCTATGGTTTAGGTAACGAACAACAACAACGGTAATTTTGTTTGTTTGTTTTAAAAGTTGATATCGATAGCTTTTTTGTGTTGTCTTCCTGCCTAAATTTTCTGAAGAATCATTGGGCTTGAGCCGAGGCGTAAGAGAAAAAAAGAAAATGCAAATAGAAGGTTTACTGTTACCCGAACCCTAAAAAAACTGTAGCTAACACGAGCTAATTTATGTAGCTAGTTTTTGTCCTTCACTTTTTAGTTGTAAAAATAACGTAATGCATCTTGTCAAGCATCTAGGGATTGATAAATAGATATCCTTGCAAAAGTGTGCTTATTTTCTTCGTTTTATTTGTAGGCATATGTGTCATTCACCTGTCATAGACTGAATAATTTACTGGTCAAACTGCGGCTTTCATCAGCCATTTTTAACAGTTTGTTTCAAAATTAGTTGAACAGGACTATTCTGCCATGCTTATACCCATTTATTGACAACTATAGCTAGTACATTACCATATTACATTTTCCATAGTTTAATGATAATGACCCTTCATGTTAACACTTTAGGACAGTGCCATAGCCGTATGTTAGTATGATGTAGGATGCTTAAATGTGCACTTAGCTCTTCATATGTAATATTAACTAATATTTTTGATGCTCGTTATGGGGTGAAGTGTTTATTTGTGAGCAGAGAGATATAAGTAATTTCATAACTGAGACACTGTGGTTTGCATTTCCAGTATCATTCCTCCAGAGGAAATGAACAGTAACGTTTTGTTGTAATGTTACACCAAAGGGTCTGCTAAGTATCTTTTTAGTCATGTTTTGCACTCGTGGGTGTAACTATAAATGCTACTGTAATGAACAAAAAGTGTTGTCAAATTCAAGAATTGATACTAAGGGTTTGACTGATCCCAAAGAGAGGCCAAATGAAACTTTTTGGCTTTGTCTGAAAAATTTGACTCAAGTCAGCCTTTTTTTTTTTTCTTTTTCTATCAATATAAATTATTTCAAGTCAAGGAAGCCTGCCCGAGAAGATGAAGATGACAATGCTGATGAATACAATGTTTTTGTGTGGCTCTGCCATCACATATATGAGAGTGTAACTGTTTACTATCTATCTTCTGACAGAATAATATGAAATTTCTCAGCACTGTATTTTATTTGTTTGCCTTTTGGGCAAAATATAAATGTGCACAATTTATCAAGAACTGCCTTCTGTCAGAATATAGCTGTAAGATGTTTGCTGTTTTTCTGTATTATATTTGTCCTGTATGTATGTTCTATTAGAAATGGGGTTATCAGAGTTCAAACCTGAAAGCAGGGTTTCCTTATTTTTTTTTATTTTATTTATTTATTTTTTTTAACCATGGAGATCAATGTGTTGACAATGTTAGTTGATACTGTGTTTTTTTTTTGTTTTTTTTTTCAAGATCTGGGCACATACCTGTTTAATTAATGCTAAAAAATGGAAATAGGTTCTGATTGACTAGGCTCAGTGGCACACCACAGAAAAGACAAGACAATACATAAAGACTGAAAGACAGGGCACATTTAAAAACCGTTAGACTCCATACTTGAAACCGTACATTATATATATATATATGTATGTATATGTATGTAT
>JAQQZY010000020.1:26062421-26074021 GCA_030068375.1 Ostorhinchus rueppellii
GTTGTAGACTGACAACCTCATCGTAGTGTGTTTATGTATTTATTTGTCTCCGGGGTCAGTTTTTATGCACTTCTATTGTTTTTATGTACATATATATAATATAGATGTATGTGGACTTTTTGGACAAAATTATGTGTTTTTTCTAGTATCTTTTGTCTGACTCCCTGAATGCACAAAAGTTCCTATTTTTATATGTATGCACAAATGGCAAATAAAATGTTTGAATTTGAATCTTGAAAAAGGGTCATGTGGTCTGATTCATCCTGTTCCAGACTGATGGGTGCATCAGGGTAAGACAAGAGGTGGATGTCATGATTACCCATCATGCCTAGTGCCTATAGTACAGACCTGCAGGGTCAATGTTATGATCTGGGTTTGGTTCAGTTGGTCAGGATTCAATAACTTCATGTGATCAGCTGAACTTGAAAATACTGAATAAATATCAGTGGAATTTTCTTTGCTGATGACAGACATTCTGAGATGACAATACCAGGATTCATCGGGCACTAATTGTGAACGAGTGGTTCAGGGAGCAGGAGATATCATTTTCACACATGGATTGGCCACCACAGAGTCCAGATCTGAACCCTTTTGAGGATATTTGGGATGTGATGGAGACGACTTTACACAGCAGAGATCTTGGCAAG
Source organism: Ostorhinchus rueppellii (assembly GCA_030068375.1). Taxonomy (NCBI): domain Eukaryota; kingdom Metazoa; phylum Chordata; class Actinopteri; order Kurtiformes; family Apogonidae; genus Ostorhinchus; species Ostorhinchus rueppellii. The sequence continues at coordinate 26,063,069 of JAQQZY010000020.1, forward strand.
AAATGAATACAACTCCGGAAGGACGGCATAAATGATGCCACAGCAAATGTGTCTAATAATCAAAGCTAAAGGCAGTCCAACTAAATATTGTGTGTGTGTGTGTGTATATGTGACTTTTTGTTGGCATGGTATTGTATTATTAATTGCTTGGGGGTCTTTTTTAATTACATTTTTGTGGACATGGCAACTTTTGGTGACTCAGTATTTTCCGTATCTTAACCCTTTATAGGGCACTCATAGAAATACTTTAAAATTACACCTTAGTGTGTTATTGGAGGAAAATACTAGACCAGTGGTCACCAACCCTGGTCCTCGAGAGCCACTATCCTGCATGTTTTAGGTGTATCCTTCTTCCAGCACACCTGACAGTCGTTAGGTGCATTTCTTGGTAATCATTTGAATCAGGTGTGTTGGAAGAGGGATACATCTAAAACATGAATTACTTCTAATTATACTACTTCTAGGAAACATTTAAATTTCAAAGAGCAATAGACAACCAACTTCCCTCCTAGCTACAAAACACAAGGAAGAAGTGGGTTTAACTGAAGCTGGAGCCAGGTCAAACCCACCAATAGAAACTATTCTCTCATCCGTCGGTGTAGGCCCCGCCCATGAAGTGCAGTTAAATACACAAGCAAAACTTTTGACATCTCAAACAAAAGTTTTTAACTCGCAAGCAAAGATGACTGATCTATACACAAAATGGTCTCTCTTTTATTGCCAGTAGTTGTCTTCTGCTCTCAAATCTCTTTCTTGGTTGCTAATCTATTCCTTTTAATTGCAAATGTATTCTTTTTGATTGTTAGGTCTGAACTCAGAGTGGGGACTCAAATGCAGAGACTCACGAAGGATCAGAGTAAGAAGATAAATACAATTTATCAACAAGATCAGTTAAATACAGAATTTGATCTTCAAGGGATTCTTGGGGTCCAGGGTCAAAGTCAGAGTCCAGGCAGGGGTTCATAAACCGGGTAGTCAAACACACAGGAACGGGTTCCAAGGGACAGACAGGCTCTAGGTCAGTGGACAGGCAGATGGTCAAAAATACAAAAAGGCAAATGGGCAAGCAAAAGTACAGGTAAGGCAAAAGCTGAGGCAAACACCGTTTGGAGGAAGGGTTTTCAAGATCCAGGTTCATCCACGATGCGTCAATACTGTCCAGGGCAAAGGCAGGCTCAGAAGTCAGAAAACCCAGGCAGTAGGTCATAGGCAAACAGCTCGGGGTCAGGAGAAAAACACAGGTCATACACAGAAGACAAAAACTAGACAGGTACGCTTCTAAGTGCTACTCAGATGAGGCTACAAACTCACACTGAGACAGGGGAAGACAGGACTTAAATACACAGGGAGACAATTAGACGCAGCTGGTTAACAACACACAGGTGGGTAATCAGATTTGAAGGAAAACACGAGGAACAGGAAGTAAAGACAGAGAACATGGCACAGGAGGGAAACTTAACAAAATAAAACAGGAAATGACAAGACAAACAGACATGACATTGATTAATGGATAAAGAAACAGATTTCTCTCCATCCTTAACCACTTTTTACAAGACTTGAAAGAAAATGTTTATATTTGATGTCCATTCCTGTAGCCCCAGACCTGCTTGACTCGACCCTCACACCCTGTTTTCTCAAGTTTCTCTGACAAAAACAACAGTAATCATTCACCAAACTTTCTACTCGACCACCACCTCTGCCCACCACAATGGAGACATGCTGAAGTTTATTGACATTAGGGATCTGCTCATCACATAATTGCATCACATCCATCTCATCTGTGATTGTTTTAGTGATACCTTCATATTTGGATTCAAGCCCCACGTTTATCTCATTGGGAAAGACAGATGGCTGGCTAGTCTAGTCTGTCAGGTCTATGGCTGAAAATGAAAATGCACAAATTGAGTGGTTAAGAATGCATGTTTGGGGCAAAAAAAGACAACTACAAATGAATATAGAGCTGTGTGTTGTGTGTGTTATGCTGATCTTGACCCTTTTGAATACCTGGTGTAACAAGAGAGATGCTTCCACACTTCTTCAAACCCCACCTCTGAGTGAATTTCAAAGCTTTTCTTGTAATAATTGTGTATTCAGGGTTTCAGGAAACATTCCCAGTGGTTATTATGAACACCTCATGATGCCATCTGGTCATGCAAATTTCCATGTTACCTTCATCATCCTCTGTGTCTGTCAGTCAGCTTAATCTCAAGACCATTGTACCTTTCTCTGTGGTTTTGCATCTGATACTCACATGTTCAAATACTTCCAAGAAATGAAAAAAAGAAGAAAATTGTTGTATCACAGGCAGACATAGCCCATGGTGAAGAGTAATTCTGTTTTTTTCGCTACCCCAAAAAACCTCTTCATGCTCCATCTTTCTCATATTTCAAACTCATACATTCTCCAGTGTCCCTTGGCTCTTTGTTCTTTCTTTTGGTTATCTCCCCTTCTCCTCTTTCTTCTCAGCTCCTCTGTATCTGTTGCCGTACCACCTGCACAATACCAGTTCTCAGCAGGATGCAGGCATCACATTGATCAGAGGGATGCCATGCACAGCTAAGTAATACCCGCTTCTGAGAGTCTAACTGTGTGTAAGGGCCTGTAATGAAAGTTTTGATCCTTTGGTAAACAAGCAAAGAAAGAAATAAGGGAAAAAAGGGGCACAGAAAGAGAGAGGGAGAAAGAAAGAAAGAAAGAAAGATGTAGGTGAAATTGCTTTGTTATTAAAATCAATCTTTAAAACAATCGGAAAATTAAATGCACAATCAACGTACCTACTGATGAACAATAGGGGATCATTGTAAAGACAGTGACTAATACAACAGTCATAAACATTTCACATATTACGATGCACGTCGGCTCTCGGATCATCGATTCGTCTTCTGATATTGCTTTATGTTCACAGGGCCGAAGTCACTGTTGACTGTAATGGAAGTCAATTTGTTTGAAAAATATGAGGCTATGGCTCAGAGAAAGCTGTGGCAATTGTCACCGTGCATGTTTCTGTTTGTAGATGCACATGCAAACAGATTTTTCTCCACTGAATTACTCCATTAAAGTGCTGCTTGAAATTTCTCTTGTAGCAAACCATTGTGGAGAGAAAAAAAAAATTCGATACGTGAAAACACAAAGTAAAAGGCAGACCAGAAAGCAAATCCAGCGCTTTCCTATACTGTAGTATTTCAGCAGCTGTTGTATGGGCCATTACCTTTAGAGGTGTGTTTGTAAATTTAGTATTTGATTTTTTTTTTTCCTCCAAGCATACAGTGAGTACTTCCATTCTTTGTGGACGTAAACAAACATTACCAGGAGACCAAGTCTTACAGTGACTGGCTGTGATTTGCTGGTGTAAAAGCCATATGTACAGTATATCACAATGATCGAGGACACTCCAACAGGACAATAACACTTTTACCTTTAAATTTATGGCTGATAGTAAAGAGGGTTTATCATGGGGTAGTTAAAGTTAAATCCTTGACATAAATGTGGACATTGGCATTTCAAAGACAATTTCTCTGTAAAATCATGGATACGAACAATCTAAAAAGACAAGCACTGCCTCGGTCTTAAAGTATGACATGTACAATACAGCCTAAAATATAAAAACGTCTTTACTCAGTAATGTTTCAATTAGACATTTTAAATTAATGGGGGGAAAAAAAAGGTATGGATTCTTGTGAACTGCTGTTATTTACTTGTAGGTCATGATAATTGAAATATTAACCCTTTTAAGACTGCCATTATAACAGGTCGCCTAGGTATCATCATGTTTTATTTGCAATAAAAGTGTCAGAAAATGTCTTTTTGGCCAATTTTTTTGCACCTTTGTTTTCAGGAAGAACTTACTTTTCAATATGGGGGTGGGATTAACAAGGTTTTGTTCTTCCCACTCCTTTTTTGACCATAAATGAATGTATCTGAAGCATTGTACCTGCATGTATTCTGTTTTTTGTTTTTAATGTAATTTTATTTGTGGATTTTCAACATCATAACATGGATGCATCATACAATCTGTACATTTTTTCCCCAAACACAAGTCCCCACCCCCAACTTAAATATAAACATAAACATGGAAATATATCAACCAAAAGATGTCAGGATTATGAACAGGAGGTATATAGCATTCATACAGTCTAGATGTGAAAATATAGCCAAAGCAAAAATAATTTCATGAAATAAAATTGAATAGATAACAATTATACATACATACAAAAAAAAAAAGACAAATAAAATTTGTACCATTCCTACAGTTATACAGGTGGTGAGTGCTGAGTTGGTGTTAAAGTCATGGTATATTGCTGTATGTATTGTGTTGACTGATTTTTTGTATGCAGGTTCTGTTGTAAATACTTGCTCACTTGAAATAAATGAAAAAGTGAATGAATGAAAGAATGGATATGTGGACATTAATTATCAGTATTATAAATAATAAATGCTTAAAATAGTGTTTAGTGATAAAGGGGAAAAAAACAGACTTGAATTCTTTTGCATATTTATAATTGGAAACAACTGTAAATGTCCATAATGACATTTTTTTAAGATTGAAAAAAATAACTTTCAACTGTTTTACATCTGCTCAAACATACTTTTTGCATTTACATTCAGTATTCATATTATGGCTTCATATTTTTAGTTATTTCCAGGTGTTTTTTAGCCTGTGTGGAAGTTTCTAAAACAGTTCCTGTCTTCAACTTATAATAGGGTCAAAACACGGCATTTGAAATCACTCTGACGCGATATTTTAGAGACAATTTGACAGATTAGTGTTGCTAAATGACCCACATTTTTACTTTTAAATTCATTTTTGCTTTAGTTGGACCATAAGCGATTATCCAAAACAAGGAGCTACTTTATATTGGAATCAATGTTGGAATGAGAATCAATTAAAGTTCACTCTCTGATGGGACATGACTCTGTTCAGACCCACATTAACCCTTTCATGCATGAATTATGAGAACCTCAGTCAATATTTTTTTTCTTAAGTGTTTTTGTTCCTCTTTAGGCATAAGCATAAAAAACAATGCAATTAAATTTTTTTTTTTATGAATCTATTTTTCATGGAGTCACAAAAATGTCCACTCAGCTGGACACCATGCATTTACTTTTGGAAGCAAAGAAACATGTAGTTAAAATCCATCATCAGAAAGTGATATACTGTGTGAAAACCATGAAATAAAATATTTTTAATGCTCCAAATCTAATGTTTTCTCATATTTTCTCATACTTTCTCATTACTCATTTCATGTAGATAATATGCAGAAATAAATAAATAGTTTTTTTTAAAAACAGTTAATTACAGTCTAATAACAATTAACAATTGATTTACACTAAAACATGTCACTGCAGATCAGGTTTATCAAGAACAGCAAAGTTACAGTAATTGTGTGAATTGCGGTGTTTGGGATGATGGCTGATATGAAACTAAAACAACAAAACCCACAAATATAAATGAGAACAGCTGTAGAATAGCTGTCCACTGTAGTGACCAGTATGCCTGAAAGGGTTAAAGAGTTATATAGTGAAAGCTCAACTCCTAACGCCGTGCTTCCACCAGAAGCGTTGAATGTGAATTCATTCGCGCGACAAATGAAATCGTACCGCGCTAGATGCTCGAGTTTTGTCGCAGGTACAAATATGCAAAAAACGCTCACTGCGGCATCGTGTCACTCCAAGAGCCCACCAATCATTTCACTGTCGACCATGGCTCCAACTACCACCATTGCTGCTCTGTACTTTGCATGGAGAAGTCAGCTTCGGCTGTGAGCAAGGCATCGCTTCTGGATACATGCTACGCTATGGAGGTATGAGTTCAGTGAGTCCCATCGTCTCCTGCAGTAGCTGTGCCTGGATGATGGCTGGTTCCAGCGTTACTTCAGGCTGAGTGTTGACCAGTTTGAAGACCTGCTAACTAGGGTTGGTGCCAGGATCTCCCGCCAGGATACCAACTTCCAGCTGCGGAGCGCCTTTCCATCTGCTATCTGCGTGGTCAGAGCCCTGCACGCCCTACGTCAGCACGTCCGTGATGACCTCCACGCTGATAGGCTGTCCTGGCACGTCAACAAACGAATTCGCTTGAAAAGTTCAATTATTTCAACTTGAGCAGCGAGCGATTTTTCACTGGAAACACTTGACGCTTCATCGCTCGCCGCTGAAGATGAAACGTCAATCGCATAATCACATTGACTTTGTATGTAATCTTATCACGCGAAAAATTTGCGCCGCGTCCAGTGGAAACACACCGTAAGCTTTCTGATGTCAGTTCAGAAGTTACAGTAGTTAGAATGCTGTAACGTGCAAAATGCAGCACCGGAGAGATGGACGTTGTTAAAGGGTCAACTGACCAGTGTTTTCCATACATTCATTTATTTATGGTGGCCCTCCTTGACAATAAATAATTTCCGCCACAAATATTTTTTTCCGCTTTTGGCTTGACCTCAGTCATAAAAGCATTGTAATATAGCTAGTCATTACAATTCTGGTGCAGTAGGTGGCAGTATAAATGGTCACTCTGCCAATAAAACCAAAGAAGACGCACTTAACACACCTTGTCTGCCGGAAGAAAAAGAAGACTGCCGCAAAAGACCAAGGTAAGTAAAATAGTGGTCCAAGCAGCTATAACTCACCCTGTTACATTAGCCTGTGTCTCTGTTAATGTAGCTGGAAGCTCAGCATGTGCAGAGACATTAACTCACACTGTTAGTAGCATTAACGTTAGCCAACAGGCTAGCCACGTCACACTTGTTTAGCTGCTGCTTAGCTGGAGCTGTAAGTACCGCTGTTCTGCTCGTTAGTAATGATGCAACTGTATGCAACGAAAGTGTTCAAGTGTTAAAACTCGCGTTTTTCTTGGTCGCGCCCCCCCACCCCCCACGACCACACCATCACAAATAGATTCCTGTCCTGTGGGAAACACTGCCGAGGATGTTCAATATAACTATTGTAATAAATAGCATTTCTTCATTAACACTTGAATGTTTTAATGCTACGTTCCAGGCCAGTTTTTGAGCACGACTTCAAACCACGACTCAATGCTTTGTTACGTTCTAAGCAAGTTATGCCAAACTGCCTGAGCATAACGAATTGTGGTGGCTAGATGTAAACACACAAACATGTGGACCACATGTTACACTCATTTACAATCATTTCTATCCCGGAGGTGCTTGTTCTTTTTTTATTTGAGGGAAACAGAGAAATGGAACCAGCACATAAGGAAAGAGAAGCTGTTATACATGTATGTTATTTGTGTATTTGGATATGTATTTAGTATTAATTTATTCTTGTGCTAACGCTAGAGCAGCTGCTGATTATGCAGAACATTTCCACATATGTAACGTTAGAGCAATACATTGTTTTAATAAACATTTTGCATAAACATCCCATCCATGGGGGCAGCCATTGTCGTTTCTTGGGCTACGTGATATCAGAGCGTGGAACTGGGAGTACATGGATCTAGTATGAGTTCACGGGTGGGAAGACAGCGGTTTGACTGACATTCCAGTGCATTTTCACCAGTAGAAGGTTGGAAAAACATGAGGAACGGGTTCCCTGGAATGCAGCATTAGGCTCCACATAACTTTAGTGGAAACCTTTAGAAATGAGATGAAAGCGTCACATATGTACTACACAGTGGTGGGCTGTGCATTTCACACCTCAGCCTTCAGTAGTGCTCCATCTGATTCAATCCACCCCTGAGTAACTCTTTTATGGCCATAAAAAACATCTTATGCAGAAATGCAGTATAAAGAGCGGATCACAGATAGATAACTCGTGTAGCCACAATAAATGCCTTCACTGAATAAACAAACCTGGGATGCACCAGTCTGCTTCTACTGCAGCTACAGGTTCAACACATTAAAAAACATCATTAAGAACCTCAGAAACTTGCTATATTATTTAGGAAACTAGTAACATTTTACTCACCAAAAATTCAGATTATTTGTACACAAAATCCATCCTCCTTTCTTTCCTCAAAAAGAGTTCAGTTCCTCTTTCGTACAGATTATCCGTGCGCTTCAGTTCCACATACCAAGCGCTCCCATCAGTTCCATCTGCAGTGTTCCAGGAGTCTGAGTCAGGGGTACCGCTCGTACTTAGTGGACTGAAAGTCACAGGCAAATCCTTTTCCTGGTTGTGACAGGCTCGCTAGCTTCAGAATTACCCAACCTTTTTGTGACGATGTCCAGCTTTTCTTGAAAAGTCCATCTTGAAAATGGCTTTAACAATAAATCTGCACCCAAACTCATTTCTTCTGCTCCTTCAGTCATTGTGGGTTGAAAGAAATAAAAATTAAAATCAACTATATTTGTGTTTGTGCTGCTGCTACAGATGCAGTTTGCTAGCTTTGGCTAGTCCGGTCTCTGACTGTCCAATCAAAGGCTGTGAATACGTTGACGTCACTGTACGCTCAAATCTCCGTTTTGCTTAATGAAATTGAAATGTACCTTTCAACAATTTTGCGGAGCTTGAACACAAAAGCTGTTAACACATGTAGAAATTGTTTATCACTGGATGTTTTTAAAATATCCTGACTATTTGTATTTATCCCATATATGTATACATGTACAGGATTATATATTTAGCTTTTTTTAACTTTGTTTTTTTATTTGTTTATTTTTTTTATATTGTGTGAGCTTTTTATGTATATACTCCCCCTGTCATTCTATTGTTCTTCATGTTATGTTCTATAACCATTAATAAAGATTAAAAGAAAAAAAAAAGTCACCAGCTCAAAATCTGATTGGTTGAAGCAACAGTTTCAGACACTTATTTTGGGCTAGAGGGCTCACAGACCTGATAGTGAAGGCCTCCAGGCAGATTTCTGTGACTTTGACCCTGCTTGACAACAAATTATGTCTGAAATGTGATTGGTTCAATACTTTAATATGAAAATACATGTGTGGAAGTAGCATAACCAGGGAAAAGCCATGAAAGGAAGCGGACAGACCATTTGGAATAAATTAAATTAATGGGGGGGGTGTTGAATGAAAGGGTTAATAAGCATCCGTGAACAAAATAAAATTAAAATCAGTCTGTGATTCAGGTTTTTTTTAGGCCAGCAGAGAAGACCTTGCAGGCCCTGAAGGCCCACCACTGGTACTACATGTATTACTATTACTACTACTGTACCAAACAACACCAGGTGCAGTGGGCTGCATCTCCTCCATATAGTTTAGTTCCACAAAGATAAAGGAATGTGGACCCAGAGTTGGCAGAGAGAAATATGTAAATAGATTGGTCAAAATCAAAACTGACTTTATTTGGAATGACTGCAAAATAGTGTGGCAAATGTAAAACAGTAATAGAGTATATTAACAGAATTATAGCTATAATGTCACTACTAATAACAAACGAATATGGTGTATAAATGTCCAAAATGAAAGTGCAGGCCACTACCCGAGAGCAGCTGAGCAGTGCTGGTGAACTGGTGACGAGTTGTCGTTTTAGCACAAAGGAAGATAGTTATTCCAACCCCAACCATAACCCTTATTCCAGTGACGGTGTTTAGAGTGACACTGTCAGACCGACCTGTTGTGGCTGATTGTGATTGGACAGAAAATGGGCCAGCTATTGAACAGCTAAAAAGGTTGTATTCAAGTCTTTCATTGTGGAAACTTTACAGGAAATCTTGGGGAAGCATCAAACTTAAGATGGCCATGGGTTTGAATCTTTTACTGACTCTCCTACTGAATTTACTATTTAAGATTAACCCATAGAGATCAAGTGATACTTTTGTAGCATTTCCCACATTAATGTTTCTCTTTATTTCACCTTTCTGAAGTGATATATCACCATTGATTGTAATATTATATTCCTCATTTTGTGTGTGTGTGGTTTTTTTTCAGTGTAAATAATGTACTTTACTAGGGGTGTCACTAGGTTTTGAGGACCGGGGTGGCCTAGCCCCCCTGGAGAAGCACAGGGTGGTAATGAATGTACAGTAGTTATGGAAGCGATTAGTTATCATAATGTAAACTAAAATGCATTTGCAGAAATGCTTTTTCATTTTAAGAATATGACCGCATTATTTGACTCATAAATGAAATTATTAATCAATCATCCAGTCTGTATTTTCATTTTCTTATTCAAGACTGCTTAGGCTGTCGTTTAAAAGGAATGCAACATTCCGATCTGGTGTGTACATGCACCACTATGTTTAATCAGAATGGTCCGACATGACATGTGCAGAATGTAATTATTAAACCCTACAACGTCATCACAGATGTTTAGTGACAATAGAATCATTACAGTTCTTGTGACAGTTACAATGCTTTTATTAAAGCAGCAACAGGAAACACATGCACTTCTTCGAAAAATGATAAAGAAAGAAGGCGTAGAAAATGTCGGATTAATAATTTAAGTGTTTTGCGATGTTTGTCTGTACTGCCCATGCCACCTACAAGCTCCCAAAAGCTGTGAATGAAAGTCTATAGGAAAGATTGGTGGCAGCAGGTTGTTCTCCAGGAGTCTTCCAACTTTGACTGGAAGCAGAATTTTAGAATGACACGCGCTTCCTTCACCAAGCTCTCATTGTGCAGTCACGTCATGTCAGCGCATGCACTGAAAGAACGCACCCTGACAACTTTCCGTTTGACTGTGTACATGATACCTCATAGAGTTTGGGTAAAGGAATATTCCACCCCTGTCATTCTGATAAAATATTCTTTTGGATTGGCACTTTTCATTTGGAATGAGGTGTTTTTATGGGCTATTTTCTTTTTGAATGAGCCCCCCAAACCCATCGCAATCGGAATGTTTAGCTCCATGTAAACCTGGCTATAGATACCATATGTAAAGGGGTGGGGCGTTACCTTACGAAGAGTGGGGAATTCCATCCATCCATCCATCTATCCATCCATCCATCCATCCATCCATCCACCCATCCATCCATCTTCTTCCGCTTATCCGGGGCTGGGTCGCGGGGGCAACAGTCTAAGCAGGGATGCCCAGACTTCC
>JAQQZY010000020.1:26096544-26108487 GCA_030068375.1 Ostorhinchus rueppellii
CCCGACAGTACAGCTCTTAGGGTCATTAGGGCACTCAAACTCCTCCACCACGATAAGGTGGCGGTTCAAGGAGGAGATGTTATATTGCAAGAAATATAATTATTGCAGTTCTATTGTCTTTTATCCACTGGGTTTGTTTTCTTTATTGTCAGTAAAAACATTAAAGTGATATAATGCTCAGCTTAAATTTACTCAAAGCAGTTTTTTAATTAAAAAAAAACCGTTAGTATACAATTGTACAACTGTTCTACCTTTACATTTGTCAAATGGTTGAACAGTTGTGTGCCATATTCTAACCACAAGGAAGAATTTAACTACAAATATCCATGTGACCTTATCCATTTTCACTGGAGACCAAAAATCTGATGAAACAGGACGGAAATAATGACTGAGGCATTTATAGATATTCAAAGATATTGACATGAGGAGATTGAACATGTTTTGTATGTTAGAAATTTTGGCTAAATTGTTCTATTGTTTATGAGATAGCACAGAGGCACATTTTGTAAACAAATAAATACAACAAAAAGCTGTACTTTCTGAACACATTCAGTCGGGGAAAATCTAAATTCTATTAATTTGAGGAACTTATAGGACATTATGTTATACCTACAAAAATATCATTGATCAAGATACAAAAATACTTAATGCTTAATACTTTATCTTTGCACTATTGCTTCACAGTTAGAAGGTCCTTGGTTCGATTCCAACCAGGGACCTTTCTATGTGAAGTCTGAATATTCTCCTCGTGTTTACGTGGGTTCTCTCAGGGTTCTCCGCCTTACTCCCACCATCCAAACACATGCACTAATGGGTTCATTTGTTAAGCTAAAATTGCTCATTGGTGTGAATGTGAGAGTGATGGGTTGTTAAACGGTGTGGAGTACCCTGCCTGAGCCCATAAGTAGCTGGAATAGGCTCCAGCACCCCCACGACACTAGTGAGGATAAAGCGGTTCAGAAGATGACTATCTTTGTGTGTTCAGTGTGATTTTATGGGAAAGAATAGCTCACATGATGAATGCAGGGATTTAATACGTGTAGTAACATATTTGATATTATAATATGATGTTATTATTATAGATGCCAATTAAATTTAAGGATGACAAATCCATAAATGCAGCATTTACCTGTTAGCTGATCAGTCCGTGTGTCTGCATCAGCTACTGCCACCTGCTGCACAAATGTGTTCACCGTGTAAAACAAGTTGCAAAGTTTTGTTTTTTCTTTTTCAGTTACAGATACTGTATAATTCCCTTTAAAATACTATTTTCTGTTTTTTCTCTTTAAATAATTGGGATAGAATTTATGTACATTTAAGTGCTCCAACTGAACTGAATGGTTTATTCATTATAAAGTAAAGGTGCCGTTTTCGGCATGAACCCGGAACCCTTGGGATTGTTTCCAGACGGTTCTAGTTCAGTGTTGCACAAAACAATGTCTACGACGTGCAGAGCCGGAAAATGATTAGGAGCTTAGTTGGCTTGAAATTAATAGATGCCTTATGGGGTCTTCTGTCATGTTGTTTCCTCGTAGCTTTTGGGGCATACAGAATCACATCCCAGCTCCCAAGAAGATACGAACAGTTTCGTCTTTACGTGTTATTTCAGGATCTGATTCGGTACGGAAAAACCAAACAAAACCTTAAACGAGATGACTGGCTGCGTGTATTTGATGTCCCGAAAAGGTAACTGTAAGCACATTAGAACAGTAAATGCAACACAGATATGAATGTATATGTCATTCATGTGTTCACATGTGTCCTTCGAGTATACACGAAATTCATAAAATGGTACCTGTGCTACATGTGTGTTTACAGGTGGTTCTGGCACTTCTATGTCACCTCTGTGTGTTGGAACGGTTTTCTTCTGGTTTTATATCTGAACATGGTTTTTCAGCATCAGTTACACCCATTATGGCTCACTGGGGTTTTAGACATTTTGACGGATGTACCAAGTACTGACAGTCAAGGTAGGCTGAAATCCTTCTGCTTTATGTTTTTCCTCCTATCTACTGCCACATACTGATTCCAGTGCTGTTTGCAGTCCCACATCTGTCCACTCTGCTGGTCTTGCTGCTGCTGTGGGTCCACTCCTTCAGGCGGTTGCTGGAGTGCCTGTTTGTCAGTGTTTTCTCTGATGGAGCCATACATCTGGTGCAGTATGTTTTCGGTGTTGGGTATTACATCCTACTGGGGCTGACTATTCTTTGCACTGATCGCATGAAAAAAGGTGAGACTAAAGTGAAGCATCTCTACATCCACTATTTAATATTTCCACTGTGTGGTATTTATCTTTGGGTTGTTCTTTGTAGATACTGGTCCTTTACTTTACCAGCTTGACTGGTGTCATGTAATTGGAAGTGCACTTTTTATTTTGGCTTCACTACTTCAGCATCAATCCATGGTTCTGCTGGCCAGGCTTCGTACTGGAGAATCAGGTACAGCTGCACATTATCACAGAACACACAGTGACATGATGTGATGAAAATAGATGATACAGTCATTGAATATTATGTTTTTACTTTGTGAGGTCTAAAGATAGGTCAATTAAAGGTGTAAGGGTGTATTAGGAGGATTTAGGAGAATCTGTTGTGTAATATATCTTATTCTATAATCACACAAACATGAGAATCTTTGTGTTTCTGTCACCTTAGAATGAGCCTTTTAAATCAACTGTTGGAGAAGGTTCCCTTTCGGAGTCTGACTCAGAAAAACAGAAAAATAGCAAGTCTGACTCTGTTTTCTGTTTTTTATTGGGTGACATCCAGTGTCAGGGTGCATTACTGTCTCCTGCTGAGTGTAAACCAAACTTAATATCTACTTGACTAAAATGCACAGAACAGATGAAACAAGCACAGGCTGTAGCAAGGGATTTCCATGTTTTTGCAACGACTGTAGGTGAGGGTATGGTGTTATTTTGTTGGTTGCAATGTGCACTGTACCAATCACCACTAGATGTCACTAAATATCATACATGACATGGTGTCTTTAACCAGTTTGACCATCATGGGACATTTTGCCTTTGGCTAATATCAGGCTTCTCAAGTGTAGTTACTGACCTCTAGGAAAAGTCTGCTGCAAAATTGCACAGATTCTTTATGGTTAGTTTAACATTCAGTGCCAGAGTTACCAACCTTTTAATCTTAGATATTTAATATTTTGATTTGGATGTTCAGTTCAAGAATTGTCCTGTTTCTAATAAGGTCATAGTAGTTAATTCCCCAACTAAAAAAATTACAAGGGCTGATAAACTTTTCATGTTATAAACTGTTGTTACTATATTGGCCTTTAAAAATACATTATTATCTGTCAACCTCTAGTGAAATGTTAGCAGAAACATCTTGTCTGTTACAGTGCACTGATGTGTGGCTTGTATGTGTTATCTTTTGTGGTGTCTTGCAGGAACAGTTGAGACGTTGGCTCACAGAATACCAAAGGGAGGATGGTTCGAGCTAGTGTCTTGTCCACATTACTTTGCTGAACTATTGATCTATGTATCACTGAGTTTGGTTTTTGGAGGGCTTTGTCTTACCTGGTGGCTTGTAGCTCTTTATGTGCTTTTCAACCAGGCACTGGCAGCTCAGCTTTGTCATGACCTTTACTTAAGCAAATATGAGTCCTACCCAAGACACAGAAGAGCATTTTTACCATTTGTGCTGTAAATATTTGTCATTGGTGAGTCTTCTGTTGTTTTTGTTATTTGAAGTGGTTAAGGTGTAACATGGAAAATGTCAAAACTACAATTTTAGAGATAAAACCCAAAGCATTTTTATATATTGTAAGTTGTTGTACAACTGATTATCAGAACTTCCATACATGCTTTGCTGAATATATTAGAAGTAGGTTGATGTCATTTTTTGACTGTTTAAGTTTTTGTTACCAATATTTGAAGGCCATCATGTTCAGTAATGACATTTGTCAACCCTTAATTTCTAGAAACATTATTGTCTTCAATGTCGTATTGAACATGTACATTTTCAATAAATGTTTACTCTAAAATCATCACATTTTATGATCACGTTTTACTTTTTTTTTCTTCCAAGTGTATTTCATTTTACAAAATCAAGATTTTGCGTTTTAATACGAACAGTTGTTTCTCGTTTATGATGTCGTGTATGAGTCGTAGTAACAAACAACTTATTACAGTAACTTTTTGGGTATCTTCCGTGTGAGTCTTTCAAGCATTTAACTGACTTTCAACTACATGTGCGCGAAATTTTGACCGGCAGTGGAATCATCCAATCACTGAGCTGTCCGGTATACATGTGACCGTAAAATTTGACGTCAATATTCTTGTGGTCCAATCATTGCGCTCGGCCGGTCCTCTCTGCGGCAGCACGGCTAACTTCCCCCGAGTTTGGCTCGGTCGGTTTGATCGTGACGTGTATGATACCGGAGTCCCTCAAATTGTACAGGTTGCTGATATGAAGTTATTGTATTTATGTGTTGACTATATTATGTGATTCGTGAGAGACACGTTAAAGTGGAAACTGTGCTGTGGTTAGTGTTTTGGAGCAATAATGCCTGCCACGGTCGGTGGAGGAGATGGACGGGCTAATAGAAACGGGATGTGCGTCTTGTTTCTTCTCGCTGTCGTGTTGTTGTCGGTCGGAGTTGCAGCTATTCCAGAGGACCTAAAACCCGCCCAAGAGCAGCCGCCACAAGAGGTATAAGCTTTAATCAACATGTTAGAAATTAAACCTTTCGTTGCTGTCAGTAGGAAACAGTTTTTGACCCTGTTGGTGTCTGTGTGTCGTAGCGCCTCCTAGCTAACTAGCCTAAGCTAACTGAGACGTATCACATTGTGTTCCGGGTTTGGTAAAGGAGGGGAAAGTTGACCGTCATCACCTCTCACTAACACTAAAGGGGTAAATATTTGTGGTAAACTTTAGATAAGATAGCAGATGTACTGAAAGGTAGCCAAAAGCAGCTCTGCTGGTCACGCCGTTCTTTATTTGTTTACATCCCCTCTAGTGCTTTTGCTGTCTGAGGCTAAGTTAGCTCCTGTTGTAGTGCAAGTTCATACGGTTTTTATTGACTGAATGTAACCCACTTAAGTCATGTTATGTCTCTGTACTGATTTTCTTTGCAGAAAGTCTCCACTCCTCATCCAATAGGCCCCGTAGTTTCTGAAGATGGCACACCTAAAGGAAACCTGGGATTCATTCATGCCTTTGTGGCCGCCCTCTCCGTCATCATCGTGTCTGAGTTGGGAGACAAGACGTTTTTCATCGCAGCTATTATGGCAATGCGTTATAACCGCCTCACTGTGCTGGCAGGTGCTATGCTGGCACTAGGAGTCATGACTTGTCTTTCAGGTCAGTAAAACCTGCATGCCATGACATGTTAAACTATTCATCCATCTTTTTCCAAGTAATAAAATCCAATGTTGCTCCAAACCACCAGTGCTTTTTGGCTATGCCACCACCATCATCCCCAGAATCTACACATACTATGTGTCCACCGCTCTGTTTGCCATCTTTGGAGTACGGATGCTGAGAGAGGGTCTGAAAATGAGTCCAGATGAAGGCCAGGAGGAATTGGAGGAGGTGCAAGCAGAGATCAAGAAGAAGGATGAAGAGGTACAGTTGGGCACTCAGAAAGTAAAGTTTAGGTTCAAAGGAAAGTCCTCTAGTGTACTGTCATTGTAACCTGACATAAGGCATTTACATTCATAAGATCCCTTTGATTACACACCAACCACTACATCTATTTCCCCCGTGGCTGCTCAGCTGACTCGCAGGTAATTTGCATTATTTTAACACAAGGAAATCTTTGTAACAATGTTGGATTTGAACTGGCGAAATGTGTGATTGGGATGATTTGTATTGGTCTGACGGGCTAATTTATCAAGTTTTTAATGTCAACTCAACTTTTTTTTTTACAACCTCTACTGAAACAAAGTGCTGTATATTAGTCAAACAATATAAAACAGTAAAACAAGAGCGGAGTCTCATGCTGGGTTAAAAGTCAAGGAGTACAAATATTTTTAAAAAATGAATTCAATATTGGAATTGTGTTGAACCCATGCTACGTTTTATATTTGCACCTGGAAGATTCTTAAAATTTGATTGATCGATTACAAGGCTTCATTAAGTTATTGGTGTCAAATAAAAAATGTCAAGAATCCGTTATAAATGTCCCCTATAATCCTGTGTATCTTGTCGTAGTCTGAGAACGGGCTTTTTCTACTAGTGACAAAAGGGGAAGTGTCAAGGGAAGCATTGTACTGTAGATTGTATCAAAAATACCCATGATATTAGATGAACAGTTAGTCTCCTTTAACTTTTTCATTGTCACTTGTGTTTAATAGCAGCATAACAGGCGAGTGAAATTTAACACCGCTTTAAAATTCTTAAACCTGTTTATTGCCACTCCTAGTGTCACAAAACCACAAGGCATTAGATTACCGCTTCCGTTCAATTCAAAAAGCTGATGTTTATCATTTTTCTATTTCTGTGGACACCTTTTGTGTACATTTTTTTTTGTTGTTGTTGTTGTAAATGATTAAAATCACGGTCTTTGTTCTGTGTCCAGCTCCAGCGTTCTAAGCTGGCTAATGGGACCCCTGATGTTGAAGCTGGATCAGGGACCACCATGCCTCAGGGAAAGTGGCACAGCTTCATCTCTCCCATCTTCCTCCAAGCCTTCACCCTCACCTTCCTGGCAGAGTGGGGTGACCGTTCCCAGCTAACCACTATTATTCTAGCTGCTAGAGAGGTTTGTTAACACTTCACCTTAGCGCTTAAAGGTGAAATATTCCCCTCACTGTTAAGTAAATGTCAGGAAACTTTGCATCATCACTAAACACTCCTCACAGGAGGCAAAACGATATGAAAATTGTATTTTTTTTTTTAATCTTTCATTCAGGATCCTTTTGGAGTTGCTGTGGGTGGTACACTTGGACACTGTCTCTGTACTGGATTGGCTGTAATAGGAGGGAGAATGATCGCACAGAAAATATCTGTCCGAACAGGTAAGGTGATGATTTTCTAAGAAATAACACTGAGGTCCATAAAATAGAATTATTTTTGGTGGAAAAAGTAAGAAATGTTACAATGAAAATTTTCAGGTATGTCAAATTAGTGGACAGGAGCAGTGTAAAAACACAGAAAAATGGTACTCTGATTGTGTGCATGTGATGGTATGTTTAAAAATACCAATATTTAGCAATATATTGGATCATAACCTTAGATTCTTGCTAATACACAGCTCTGGTGTATTAGCACCATCATTGTAGTGAAGGGAAAAAGTAAAGCACTGGTTACAACCTGGAAAGAAGCAGCGATGCACTATTTCTAATTTCTTTGCATAAGTAAAAACTGATTTATCTATATGTTGTATACCTTTTCTTGTTTAGAACTGATGGACATAAACTGAATATATGCTGACAGATTAATTTGTTTACTCTAAACTGTTTATCTAGTGTGTCTGTCATTCAACAATTGTCCTGAGGAAGTCTTAAGGGCTTCAGGCTGAAACTGAGGTGGAGGTGTGTCAGAAATGTGTAACAGGAGACAGAAAATAAGTATTTTAGGCTGAAGTTTAGGCCTGGTATTATTTCATCTTTTCAGAGAGCTTTTTGTGCAAACATTTTTCTAAAAGGCTCAGTCCCTTTTTTTTTATTTGTCCAAGAAAAGAAAAAAACTTGAGCTGAGCATAATTGAGCTGCAAATCTATGGAAACAAATGTGCAAAATAAAGATTTTTTTTCTTTGTTTATTGTTTCTGTTGTTAAATTGCGCTGTTCCATATTCTTTCTGCATTGAAGATGTTGATCATGCTGTTGAATCGTATTGTATTCTAGTTTAAGTAGCTGTGTCTTTATTGCAGATTGCTGGTAGTGCACTGAGTACTGCATTGAGCTCACTGATGGAGATGTACAGTTTTGTGGAAAAATTCAAAGGCGGCTAGGATTATTATTATTATTATTATTATTATTATTCAATGGGACTCGTAACACCTAAGATGTTGTTTTCAGTACTGGTTGTCTGACCTAAAAACCACCACATAATGACCCCCCTTTTTCTTGTTTTGTCTCCATAGTCACAATCATTGGAGGAATTGTTTTTCTGGCGTTTGCCTTCTCTGCCCTGTTCATCAAACCAGACGCTGGACTTTAAATGGATGAAAGACTTTCAGGTTCACTCTGTACATAAATGTAAAATCTGGTTACGTTGCTGTAGAGAGACTGTAGTTTTTGACTATATATGTGTCCAACAGGACGTACCACTCACATCATGGAAAGATTCCTACAGTTGGTAACTCAGTGGGTTTTGTCATGGAGGCCGAACTGAAACATTGTAGTATCTGTTATGTTAGAACTCAGCAAAAGTCTGAAGGGTTTCTACTCTGTCATGGTTTCCTCTATGACAGGGCTGAGGAGGAAAGAATGAATAATAACAAATTCATCTATGTTCAAGTAAAATAGGCAGGTGTTTAGATAAATTTAAGCACATTAGTTAGTAGACAAGTAGGAAATGTTTAAATTCTTCAAATGGTCTGATGAGGAAAAGCCATTGAGTTACGGAAATTAAAGGAACAACAGCAAAAGGCAGGAAGATTGTGGAGGAACTCTCAACATAGATCATGTGAGAGAAAACAGATTGGATTCTTGCTGATTGCTGCTTCATAGTCTGTTTTTAACAGTTATTTTGGCTCAGAAACATGAGCCTGACATGCAGTACTTTAATCGGACTCAGCTCGCCTCTGAGTGGTTAAACTGTCTCTTCATTTGCCTTTGTTTTTGGTTTTTAATGTTTGATTTACATTATTTAAGATGTACCTATGTGCTGTCAGGATACTGTAGATACAACACTGTCCTCACATTAAGTTTTTAACCCGGGTGGATTCAACTCTGAAGGCCTTCCTTTTAGTTTTGCAGTACGTTTCATTCATTGGACATACTCTATTCCTTTTAGTTATTCTGAATAAGAGCCTGTACATTACCTCAACATGCCGCGCTGTGATTTCTCCAAATTATGTTATGAGAGCGCCATTATCACTTTTCCTCACCTTTAGCTCACCTCCTTAAATTGCAGATGACATTTGAGATGGAGTCACTGCCAAAAGTATCACTTAGTATTTGCTCAGTCTAGTTTCTGTTATCAGCAGTGAATCCGCTCATACAAAGGCCAGTAACCTCCCAGATTCTCATACAAGCACACAAACACTACTGCTGTCCTGGATCACAAAGGCAGCAAGAATTTATATTCATCATTAAAGTTGAGGTCGGTCCCTTTGGTATGAGCGATCCTGGTGTACCTACAGATATAAGCTTAAGTTTCATCTGTATTTAAAACTATTTCTATTTATTTAGCTTCGTTTTCTTTTCAAGCATATGTACTGTAGACTGAAAAAGGCAGGAGAGTTCATTGCAAACCAGGCATGAGAGTATTTTTTTAACCCTTCTGCTGCCTTCCCTATCCCATAGCTGAAGGCAGTGGAATGGGGTCAAATTGACTCCAAAGAGAACAGGTTAAAGCTGCGTTGTCAATATTTGACAGGCTGTGTCCAGCAGTGAAATAATACAGAATTCTGTTTGTTACACACATTGGTTGAAAAGATAAAACCCTGAAATGCTCAATAAAAATGTTTCATGTGGTTTCTGATTTCTAACTCGAGTCCTTTGTTGTTGTACTGAATGAAAGACATTGTACACCTGGGAAAACATACATAAACATTGAACAATACAACTTTTTTTTTTTATGTAGTTTTATTTTCAAGTTGAGGGGAAGCAAACGTTTGATACATTTGCCATAAAAGGTTGCTCTTGAAAATTTATGAATAGTTTGGCTCATAAAATAAATGCAAGGCAGCACACATAGTACTTCTATACTGGTAGATATCATACCTTTTTAATTAGTAGTTTTCTGATTAAAGTGCACCAACACAGACCAGCAGGTCTATTTTATGAGAACAAAACTTCCACGCAACAAAGAAATAATGCCTCAAGTTTTGTTATTTTACAGAGAAATCAAAATGATTGAAACTAAACAGCAGATGGCAGCAGTGGATATTAGGACTTGTTCATTTTTATTCCATTGGTCTCAGATGGAGACAAAACATCTGTACATTTCAGTGGCTATGTTTAGAGTCACGCTCATTTGGCAGAAAATTACTGGTGTACAACTTAACGCTGAGTATTCAATGTGTCCTAAAAGACTGAATTGCTGCTGTAGAACAAAGGAATGTTTGTAGTAAACTCCAGTTGCAGTTGTGAAATAACAGAAATTTCAGTCTCGGGTTCTTTTTGTTGAGCTGATACCTTTAAGTTCTGTCTAAGTCAGCGATGCCAAAGCAGATGGGATTTATCCTGCGTGAAGAAGCAACACCTGCTCTAACATCACCGATTGGGATGTGACCACAACCTTTAAATTCATGTACCGAGGCAGTAAATTTCATGAGCCAAACAAGAACGCCGCACGAAAACAAAGCGGAGAAAGAGAACACTGATAGACATTCAGTTTCTAATGTGTACATCAGAACTACACAACATTTAACATAATGCACCGTGTCCTTCCATTTCAGGCTCACCTGCACTTTCCCTCTCTTTGGATACAAAACATTCTCCCTTAGGCTTTACGACTTGGAAATTACCGACTTTTACAACTTTAAACGTTGTACATTTAGTATCATCAGTGAAATTAAACCTTGTACTGTCAACGTTTAAGACCATGTGCCAAACTATTTCCAGCATTAAGTCAAAACAGCTTCACTGGCAGGAACGGATTCAATATTAAAACTGAATCAAAGCTTGTGAAAAGAGAAAACTCCTCTTACATTTGTTGCAGAGTCAGTTCATCTTTGCATAACCATAAATCCACAAGTGACCAAACTCCGCCTGGGGGAATAAGTTCAACAGTCTTTGTGTGTATGTCACAGTTAGTTTAGATCCTTTGTGTATAGCTTCACGTTTGCACTTTTAAAAAGTAGCGCTGTTGTCATTGCTCAGTGAGGTCTACCTCTGCAATAGAAAAATATTTTTTGTATGTCCTATCATTGTGCAAAATCTCCAGTAGCCTCACACCTCTCCATGCAAAATATGTGTTAAACTTCATTACATTCTTCTATGTTTATTGCACTAGTTACAGTATTCCACACTCAAAAGTTGTGTTTTCATGCAGTATGAGGTCCTTTCTCCAGGGCCATGAAGGACAGTTAAGAATTTTAGAGGGATTATTGGGTTTTATTCATAGCTGATTAGTGTAGCAGCATCATAAAATGGAAAAAAAAATTGAGCAGGAATGGAGTGCAGTGTGAAACGTTGTGGCCATGTTGTCTGATAGATGCAGAGAAAGCTTTGTTTAAACTGCGATCAAATGAGATAAACGAGTGGGTGAAAAAAAGTTTCCTGTACTTCAGTATAATAAAACACTGATTACATGTGGCCGATCAAGTGTAACTAAATCAAGTTTTTAGGACAATGACCTCAATAACTGAAAATGCACCACAGTGGTAAGTACTAATGGTAGAAAAATCTCATCAGAAGCAATTTTCTCCATCTTCAAGCCCACTGACTTGTCCTCAGGAAACAGATGTGACAAAGCAGTCGTTTCATGTGATTGATAATAACTTCTTGGAGACACTGTAAGGCCACTTATGCATGCTAGCTTATGGTCAGATATCCTGAAGCTGTATGTAGAAATTTGGGGTTATAACTCACTGATTCTACAACAATCCACGGCTCAGCTTTGAACAAGCGTGACTCCTTACAGTGTACCATGGGGCTGCACAATAGATCGCAAAAATGTTATCGCAATAAGAGTGTGGAATATTCATATCGCAAAGACGTGCGATAATTTTTTTTAAATTAACTTCCTGTTTTCCACACAATCGGGTACCACAGTGGTTTTCTCTATTTCTCCAACATGCTAGTTTTTCTATCAAAAAACTGAAATAATGCTACTGCTGCTGGTTGAATGCAAGTTTACATGTTATTAAT
>JAQQZY010000020.1:26118280-26128614 GCA_030068375.1 Ostorhinchus rueppellii
CAGGGTCCAGATGGGAGACACCCCCAAAGGTGACTGAGAACAAACAGGCCAAGATCCTGTGGGACTTCCAGATCCAGGCTGACAAGATGGTGATGTCCAACCAGCCTGACATAGTGGTGGTGGATAAACATCAGAAGACAGTGGTGATAGATGTAGCAATCCCCAGTGATAGCAACATCAGCAATGCTAGGAACAGCCAAGAACCTGTGCAGAACCCTCAGACTCCCAGGCCAGAGAACCCAAGTCTGGAAGGAGGCACCGCCCGGGTGGGCAAGAGGAAGATTATTTATATATATATATATATATATATATATATATATAAACAGTTGTTTTTTTTTTTTATCTTAATCGAGCATGAATGTACATAAATGATATTTACATATTTAGACATAACATAATGCCCACAGAAAACTAGAAAACATGTAGGTTTCTGGTATACTCGCTTTTAAATCATATTTACATGATATACATAAAATAAAAACCCAAGAAATAAAGTATATTCACATGGGAAACAATAAATACGTGCTTCCAGCAAACACACTTTTATTTTGAAAGGCTTTGAATAAACTTCCGGTCCTGAGAGTGGAGGAGACCTCACAGTGCAGGTCTGCAAGGAAGGGTCCTAAGAGTGGAGCTCTGCAGCCAGACTGTCTTGTATTTAGCCCTGCCCACAGTCACATTATAACTATATATGCTGACTGTCATACTGATGATCTGTAGAACGGGATTAGGACCCAGACTCACTCTACACACACTGACAACATTACAAAAGGCAATGGATTTCACAACCTTCACTAAAAATACAACAGAGCAGAAAAGACAAATATTTCACCGTTTACTCAAACACTGAAGTAAAAGGCTGTTGTTACACGTCTGCACTGCACAATTATTGCAAACTGCAAAAGAGAAAAGGTGACGATCTTCTTAAGTTAGAGGAAGTGTTTTAATACAAAAAAATAGATAAAACTTGTCTACCACAAACCTGTGACCTCACTGGTCTTAAGGAAACTTTAAGAGGACAAGTCATCTTACTCTAAAAAAAAAAATATCACAGTAACATGAACTAATCCACAATATAAATGCAACAACCAAGTGTATACAACTCTGGAAAAAGACAAGACCACTGACGACTTTTTATAGGTATGATCTGGGGAAAAAGTTGTATTTTTAGTTCATTTCAGAAATTTTAATAACATTTTACCCAAATTCCAGAATCATTGCATGTGTTTGCAGGAAAAAAACAAAAAGTGTTTTAATCCATGAATAATATAAAGGAAAGAAGTCCACTTCTAAACGTAATGCTAATGCCCCTTCACATTCCTGGATAAAAAAAAAAAAAAAAGTCTGAGCAGTTCATGTTTGTTTGATGGCCTGTGACACTGATCTTCTTGATCACATTCAAGTTTTCATTGGAGATCAGGTCTAAAATGTGGAGTTACTTCTTAATTTTTTCCAGAGCTGTATATATACAGTATATTTCAACAGAGAAATGAAACAGTCAGCTAAAAAATGATCTCTAAATATCAATTTTGTTTGCGCACACAATCAAAATACTTCCACTGAAAGTTTGAACGTTACAAACTCATTTGCAAAAGATGACGTAGAAAGCTTAAAGTGTAACACACCTACTAAAGTAATATTGCATTGTTTTTGCAGGTACGACCAAAGCAGTCTCAGGCACTACCAAGCACATTATAAGCACCTTCATCAGTCCAGTCGAACAAAGAGATGAATGAGAACAACTGTTAGCTGCCTCTACTTTGAATGTAGATGACATTTGACTTTGATTTATATGGACTTAAGCCAAACAGAAACAAGAAAAACCACAGAACTCCAAACACACCACATACAACAAACACAGGCTGTCATAGCAGTGAGGAATTTGTTAACCCATATTCTATTAAGCCTCTCTGCTCGGCTTCATGTGGCAAAAAAATAAAATCAACATATGGCTAAAGAAGAATATGAGCACTTGAGAATGGCACAACTAGAGAACTTACACTACTGTAAATCTGACACAAAGGAGTTCATCTTCCATTTCATTTTATAGCTGTACTGGTTCCTCCACAGCCAGATCATAATGTTCACACACATACTGACTGATGTACAGTGTCACGAATCCTTAAAATTCTTCATCATTACATAATGATATAATTCCTCCTTAAGGCACATTGTATATCAGAAAACAAAGGTGTAAAGGTTGTTCTGTGATGTTAAAGTGAATGAGTAGAGATGTAATCCAGGTCTTGAAACAGACCCATGTCATCTCAGCAAATCTACCCATTACTAATATTACATGATCTACCTGGTAATTACACTGCCATCAGTTTAGAGCAGAAAAATCTTACGCAAGAACAGACCGTTACTACCTACCTAAAAACCAGGGACACCTTAAAACACCTGTATTAACTGATCATGAAACATGAAAACTACAGGCTGACTAAAAGTGGGAATGATTATGTACCGTACTGTAAATGTGTTTGAACCCTTCCTTTTGTTAAACACACTGTAAGGATTAATCAAATTTCACTGTGAAGAATGAAGGACAGACCCACAGATACACTTAACACATAAAGCAAGATAGACAAACCTGTGGCACGGCACTGTGACCAAGGTATTAAAGTTCTACCCAAACAAGAAGAGCAGGACTGAGCAGTGTGGCAGCAGTTCCCATCCTAAAGCTGCTTTAACTTCAGTTGTTCTGCACTGGTGTCTGCAATGATCAGTTTTAAAACATTCCACTTTTTGGCTCCTGTGCTGTCACAAACTTCAATCACGATAAAGAAGAATCTGTACTCATCAGCACAACAAAGAGCAGCTACAAGGTGAAAGAGGAGGCATTACTCACACTGCAGTAACTGATTTGTCTCCACACTGTTTGAGGAAAATGCCACATTGTTAATCATAGTACCCTTCAAAACTAAGGCACAAATCTAAATATGGTGTCTCCTCTTTTCATTATTTTCCAAGGCACAACATTGACAAAGATTATATCCTCTAGAGCACAAAGAGAGGAAGACATTAAAAATTAAATATATATATATAACTTACGGTTTCGATACAAAAACTCTTTGTAAGGATCTGTAAGAGTGTCAACAGTTAAAACAGTCCAGCTGCTGTGTCTGTTCTAGAGTGTAACAAGGTTCTCAGCCATGTAACACAGACTGTAGAAGTTGCAGCCTATGCAGCAGAGGTTACAGAAGGAGGACAGCAGCCTGTACAGCCACAGGCGACTGCTGAGGTGTCTGTATTTGACATCAGTCTCACACAGCTTGGCATAGGCTTCACGGTTGGAAGACAGGCCGATATCCTGGCCCAGTCCACACGCCTGCTCAATAAGGTGCATGTCTGCCATGATCTCCGATGTCATTTGGCCAAACCACTGAGCATTGACGGCTGCGACTGTCACAGACACGAAGAAGATGAAGATCTGTCAGAGAAGCAGAAGCAGCAATTAAAGACAAACTCCAAAAAAGAGAGAATACTGGAAAATGGAAATAAAACTACACACCTGAAAGGATTCTCTTTCATCCAGCATGTCACTGGGATGATACACAGCGTAGATAGTGAGGTTAAAAAAGGCACAAGCTGATCCCAGGTGGAGGTAGAACGGGACCAGACGACTCTGAATAAACCCGTATGTGTGTCTGTTCAGGTGGTTGTCCATCACAAAGCCTAGACAGAAAGAAAAAAACAGACATCAGAAGTGCACTGGACCCAGCTTGTGCTTCCAGACATTCGGTTGTGGTGGAAACAGTTAATTAATTGTTTATTTGTTTGTTTTTTACCATTTTGTGCTCTGGATACTTGCAGTAAGACTCAAAGTTAATCTTAATCAAAATGTTTCTAATCTATGTAAGGAATGCAGTCTTTCTTGAAATAATTCATTCATTCATTTTCTGAACCTGCTTCATCCTCCGTAGTGTCACAGGGGTCACTGGAGCCTGTCCCAGCTACTTATGGGTAAAGGTGGGGTACACCCTGGACATGTCGCCATTTCAGCACAGGGCTGGTATATAGAGACAAACAGTCACTCTTACCCGATTAACCTATCAGTGCACTCTTAAATATTGTGTAGCATAATTCCAGACATACCACCCTTAATGCAAAAATGTAGGATTTGTAGTTGAATGCAGACAAAAGACTATATCAATAATAGTTCAGCTGAGCTAGTATAATAAAATATAGACATGAATGTAAATGTTTTTCACCCTCTAATATGCACTGTGATACAAACACTGCCTTGATAGAAACTAAACCTATTGAGATTTTAAGGTGTGTGTGTGTGTGTACTATAGTTGGAAATGAGACACTGTTAAAGGTCTTGGAGGTAAATTGCAAATCAGCTGCTAACAACTCATTCACAGGTGGACAGAGGACATATTATAAGGTAGTAAAATGTGTGTTAGTGTGTGTTTGTGTCACCAACTTGAAATGAATGTAACCCAAATCTGCATTCCCCAGTAGGTGGAGAGCAACAGCAGCTGCAGAAGCTTGACTGTGAACGTGGGCTCCTCATCTGTGGACATGCTTCTTCCTCAGTTTTCCACTGTGATTTGTATCAGCGCTTCCACGGTAGGGTGTAGTCTGTTTGTGTGCACCTGATGCTCCACACCAGAGTCTACAAAGGAAAGGCACAAACATGAATTCATGTCCACACATTTATAGTAGGAGACTGCACAGGGACAAAAGAGGCCAACTGAGGCTCTTTTAACGCACACTTTTAGGCAAGAAAAATGCACCTCTCCTGTACAAACTAATAAAATAACCCAATGAGGAGTGGTATGTTTTATTTTAGTTAATGTTTGAAATTGAGCAGAACAGTGTGTGCTCTGTGGTAAAGACTGGATCTAAACTTCCGCATTGTTGTTAGGGAAACTGAATGGTTTCTTAACCTAATTCAGCGGGCAAATCTCAACCTGTCCAACATGGAATTACCTACCCTTCATGCTATTAGTTAGGAGAACTTCCCTTTTACAGATGAGCTCCAAATAGCAAGTTTAGGCTGAGATTTGAGGCTAAAACTTCACCGCAGACTTCAGTAAAACAGTGACAGCAGCTAGCGACAGACTGACGGGCGGTGACACACCTGAAAGTCACCTTTGGAGAAAAAGAAACTAACGCTAACTTTTAGAAAACTATAACCACATTTCCACTAAACAGTGTACAGGTAAAACAACACATGCTAACAAATAAGTCAGATACAACGCAAAAGAGTACAGTTAGCTGCTACGGCTAGCTAGTAGCTTCCATTAGATACAGTTCAGTTTCCTTTAGGAGACAACTGAAAAAAATACAACTAAAAACTTTAACACTAAAACAAAACTTACAGCATACCTGTGTTGGTAAAAACGGTGTTGAGCTTGTTGTAGATGTGTTGTTAATCTACCTGAAGCTGAGGCTAAACTTCGGGACTGTAGTCTGAAGAAGGCGGAACAAATGTCAGGTTGTGCTCGGGAATCTTTTCCCCATAGACATGTGAAACAGACACGACTGGTTCCTCTTGTCAGGCTCAAACTCCCAGCCACCCCTCCGGGCATTCATGGAGGACTTTATTCACAGCGGTCTCCAAGGGTCTGCCTTTGGTCCACTGGTAAAAGGACACCTAGAGCTGAGTGGGTGTGGGTATGTAGGCTATAGGTCGACCTGGAACTGAGTCGTTTTTAGTAACACCTACAAGAAAACACTAGACAGTCAAATAACCTGGAAATACTCCACATTTCAGGCCCCAAAGAGTAACGTCATGTCTTCTAGGACCCCAAAATGAAGAACATCTACATTAAAACACATCATACAATATCAAGGAAGCATCAAAGTAAAAGTATTCAACAATGTTATGTCAGTAAAAGCACATGTATTTTCAGCAGAATATACTTTAACCCTTTGATGCATGAATTATGAGAACCTTAGTCAAGTTTGTTTTTTTTCCTGAGTGCTTTTATTCCTCTTTAGGCATAATAATAATAATAATAATAATAATAATAATAATAATAATAATAATAATAATAATAATGTAATTTTTTCATGAACCTATTTTTTTGGAGTTACAAAAATGTCCACTCAGCTGGATACTACATTTAATTTCTTAATACAATATCAGGAAGGGATATACTGTGTGCCAACTATGAAACGAAAACATGTTTAATGCTGCTAATCTGATGTTTTCTCATGTTTTAACACACTCTAATACTAGTTATTACCCACTTTTGGAGATGGTATACAAAAAAAACCCAAACTGTTAATTACAGTCTAATAACATCTAACAATTTATTTACACTCAAACGTGCTACTGCAGATCAGGTTTATTAAGAACAGCAAAGGTACAGTAATAGGATGAACTGCAGTGTTTTGGATGATGCATAAGCGTCCACTGTATTGGCTGATATGGAACAAAAACAACAAAACCCATGAATATACAAAACAATAACTGTCCACTGTAGTGACCAGTATACATGAAAGGGTTAAAGTATTAATCTATCTACTGTGGGACAAATAAAGTCTTATCTTATCCTGATATATTGTTTAATGAATCCAAAACCTGTAGTTGAAAAGACATTTTCTATGAAGTTACAGTTTAGGGAACAGTTTGTCAGATAAAATCCTTTTGGTTTTCGTCATTTTCAGTGACTCCAGTTTCAACAACATATTCACTGATTCATGACCTTTACCACAATGCAGTTACGTTTTACACTGAAATTAGGTTTTGTTAAATAAGTGATGTGTTATTTTGATGGAAAAAGCTTCATGCTTAAACTGAATACCATTACACGTTAAACTGTTAATGCATCGAATCCACTATGATAAATCGCTGGGTATCATTGTCAATTTTGTTGTTGTGAATAATATTAACTGAATGATAAGTGAAAACCAAAATAGTAAGGGACTGTCTGTGTTGGCCGGCAGCTTTTTTATTTTATTTTATCATATTACATATGTATGTATATGTATGTATGTATGTATGTGTTTGTGTGTGTATGTATTTTTTTTTTGTCATGTATGTTGTTCTTTGTAAATTGATTTCCAGGGACATAGGGGCAGATAAAATAAGACTAGTCTTCTTTCTGTTCCCTTTTATTCTAGTCCAGAGAATGTTTATATTTACATTAAATAGTTTTTTGTTTTTGTTTTTTGTTTTTGTTTTTTTTACAATGAATGAAATAAAGAATAAAAATGAAATGAAATGAAATTAAATGATACTAGAGATGTAAAATATTGAAGAATTCCAACTGGGTATGTTTCATGTCAAAATTCCCATTAGTTTATTAAAAATGTAAGCATGGAATGGTTAATGCAATATATCACAAATGCATGGGATGTCCAGAATTTTTCCCATCATTATATTTTAAGTATAAAGCAGCATACAATTGAAACACTGTTAAAATAAAAGGTATGTAGGATACCTAAGGAAATACACACAAACTATCCTGTTATTTCTGTGCATTTTATTATCAGCTGGTGATCCAATTAAAAAGGTTCTGAGTCAACTTAAATTTGATTTGACAAAGGTGTCCCTTTGAAAAAAAAAAAGACTTCATACTTTTTGTTTGAAAGTCAAGTTTTACAAGACATTGACATTCTTCTTTTCCACAGTGACAATGATGCAGACGATAGGTTTAAAGTAATAAAATTAAACAAACTATTGTATATTCTTTGAGAGGGTAACTATCCACAATCATACATCTAAATAAAAAATCAAAAATAATTTCTTTTATCTGTATTTAAAAGAATGTTGAGACCATGAATGGACCGGATAGCACCAGTGGGTTCCTTTTATCAAAATAGAGGCTTATAACTTACTGGATAGTTTTCAGAATTGTAAAAATGTTCAAAAAAATGTTATTCTTAAAAAATATTTTCATTGTAAAATAGGAGGTTGTTTTTAACGGTGTATGCACTTGAGGAAGTATACGTACGTAAGGCTGACCATTACTAGGAGGCGCACATAGAAATACACAGAAAGGGACATGACAAACAGTACAGAAGTGCTTCAGCTTGGAAATATTCCCATAAGTTTGCACAAAAAAGAAAACAAAGACAACTTTTCGAACAATATGCACAGCAATCACAGACTGACGAGTTCTTAGAGACACGTAGCGCAGGAAAACAGACCATGAGTGTTAAATTAAGATGAATGTGGAAAAAGTTAAAACCAAATACATTCATGATAATACCGTACGTCTGCTCCTGTTCTTCTGTTTTATATTGGTACAAATGGCTCTGAAAACAGTCTTCATTATGTTGTAGTTTTAGGACATGCTGATGATAAATCTTTGTATTAAACGTTGCATGAAGTATGTGATGTATCCCACAGTCAGTCACCCAATATGAGCTGGGGTCAAAGGTTAAAATGGTTTCAGTGTATGTGTGGCACAGATCTGAGTTGGGGTAAAAAGATAGGACGTGGCGTTCAGTGTCGAGCAGATTTACAGATTTTGTTGTAAACCTCTGGGAAGGCTTCCTTACATCCTAGTTCCTCTCTCAAACGGTGATACAGCTGTCCGTCAAACATCTCCCAGAATTCCTCTCGGTCCATGTACACATCAGCATAGAGCATCTGGAACCTGCAGGACACAGGTGACACATGGAAAACAGATAAACACTGACAGCAAAGGAATGAACAAAGGAGGGGATTGAATCTGAATTATATTACTATATTATTATACTGCATTATATTTCATCTCTCCAGTGTGTGTATATTTTAGCTCTGGGTGGAATCGTTTTGATCACATCATCGTAACTTCTGTCAGTCAGTATTCCCTAAAATATTATGGACCACATAATCCATGTCCTGAACTTCAATCAACATCGTTATCATTATTTAAAAAGCATCTGAAAAGGACTTCAATTTATGAAAAAATGTAAGGCTTTATATCATTTGATTTGTAGTTTTTACTTTTAATTATTATTTCAGTTATGTCGTATTTTTATTCTTTATTTTTTCTTTTTTGTTTACTTCCGGGAAAGAATTTATGTAAACCTTTTTTGGCTTCTATCGTCTCCTGCACAATAGTGTTACTTGCATGATAATTTCTTTTATTTTTTTCATGTTGTTTATGATATACAAATAAATAAATACTAAATATGTGCCAAAGCCGGTGTGTTTTTTGCAGTGTTCTATAGTAACAAAGTAATAATACTTTACTTCCGTACTCAAGTATGTTTAGGGAGAATCTGTACTTCACTGAGTATTTTTTATTCTGTTGACTTTCACTTTTATGTCACTAAATGTCCGAGCTCAGTTGCGTATTTCTACTCCGATACGTTTCTAACGCACTGTAAAATAAATGAACCCATGTAGACATAAGCAGCCACTGGCAACCAAACGCATCTACTGATCTAAAATGTTTCATAACTTCTGAAGCACTAATCCTATCAATATGTTGAAATAATTGGTGTAAAATACAGTTTTTCATCTTTAAATGGTCATCAGATATGACCCATTGGGGTGTTCAGAGGCTCTGTAGTTACCACGGAAACACTGTCATCTTCTACAAAATTGATTCACCAGTAAAACCCATAGAGTTGGATCAATGACATAGGGTGGAAACACTTGTTTTTATGTTCACTTTATGATATTCTTGCCAAAAAGTCACTTTTTCTTGAGTTTTCTCTGTTTTTGACATAATAATCCTCAACTTTAATCAGAGCTTTTATGAACATCTACATGATCAGGAAGTTAGATATAGGAAAATACCTGATTTTCACTGAAAAAAAAAAATCAAAAAAATACAGAGGATAATATAAAAAAATGGGGAAGAATCACTTAAGAAAAGTTAAATATAGAGAAACAATATCTTGGAACTTCTACAAAAGTAGCACCGGGTCTTTATGGGTTAAAGGACATTTGGTGTTTTCTCTGCTGAGATTACAAGTAACTGCAACAAAATCAGGAAGCTGGTTTGACATTGGTTCTAACACATAATGAACAAATACAAATGACAGTCCACACTAGACCTGTCACCAATCTGTGAATGTGAACAGCAGCGTAATGGTCCAAATGACTGCCTTTATTAACATTTACTTGTACTTTTATTTTCACTACTTGAGTACATTTAATAGTAGATTGCTTGATGCCTGGCCAAAATAAAAGTCAGACATGCAATATTTGACTGCACCACCTTTGATTTTGATTACAGGAGACGTTCACTGGATTTAACTCAGTAAATATTTCAGATCCTTCCATGGGTAAATACTGCAGTGGTGAATAATGTTTGAGCTGGAACAGGTTATTGAACTCTAACTGCGGTGAGTGTCCTTTCATGTCTAATGTCAAACAGATTGGACAACGCCAGGACTGATCAGGATCATCAGGTATGTGACAGAATGGTTCAGGG
>JAQQZY010000020.1:26148804-26162425 GCA_030068375.1 Ostorhinchus rueppellii
TTATGTTCTATTTTATGTGCAGGGGCTCAAGGGGGTTTTGTGTTAATGTTTATTTAGGTTCATTTGTCTGTTTTACATTTATGGCCTTTTTATGTTTATTTTTTATTTTTTATTTTTTTTATGAATGTGACACCATTAGTCTAACCTGTAGCAGAACAAAACAAAAGCTGACTGTCACCAAGAACCTTACCTTCAATGACAACTGGGGAGAAAGTAACTCTACCAAAGTAAAAGCATGTCCTAGAGTGATAAGCATACATAAAGTAGAGCAAACTTTCTTGACCCCCACCTTGAAGACCCCTGCAATTCTACACTGCTCCAATAATAGAATAGGGTGTAAGCTGATGAAGAATGTAACACTGCAGAGAAATAAACAGTAAAACATTACAGTCATTATATAAATAAATCTGTCATAAAAATCACTCTAATAAACGCAATCATATTACTCTAGCAGTGTGAAAACACCACAGTGTTAATTTTTTTTTTTTTTTTTTTACACATTTCATTGTTAATTTTGACACTGAATTAAGTAGAATTAACTCTGAAAATTTGACATAGGCCATAGAGTAAATTTTACTCTAATTTTGAGTGGGACCAAACGTTATCTGAAACAGAGTTAAATTCAACTCTCTAAGAGTTAAATTGACACTGTTTTTTGTTGGTTTTTTTTTTTTTTTTTTACTGTGTATGAACCTATTATCAATACTTCCATTTTCTCCTGTCAGCTGTGAAAGACATATTCTACAAAAGGGAGGGTTTAGAACATGTTTCTGTTTGGAAAGACGTGATTAGAGTATGCAGGGAGGCGTTTCCTGTTTCCTCCTAAATGTGGACCATCTGGGGGATCCTCCTGCTCCACCCCCAGCAAAGCCCAGCTCCAAAGCCACCCTATATGAGTTTATAACCCCCAGAGCTGTGACTGTTACTCTCTCCTTGTGTAAACAGCTTGCCCAAACAGAGGAAAAGTGACAATGTTCAGCCCGCCCTGTCCACCATTCCTCCTCGTCACTGAAAACCCTTCCACGCAAAAACACTTCCTCACACCGCGCAGCCCTGCCGCCGCTGCGTCCAGATGAAAACCCAACAGTGCCCGGCCCACATGCGACATCCACTCCTAACCTACAGATTTCCAGCGTAATCACTTCATACCGGATATGCTTGTGTGGTGAGAAAAAGCAGAGCAGCAGAAGATCAGATAACAAGAATGAGAAGAAGAATAGACGCGAGTCGGGATATACTGGCTGAGAACAGAGTGTTTTTCCCAGAGTTTTTCGGGGGTTTGGTTGGAATCCATCAGAACATCACGAAGGAAGTGAAAGTTAATGAAGAGGAGAGGAGATATGGTTAATAACGAAGGCGAGCTTTCAGTCCACGCATCCACAGAACAGCTCCTCGCCCCGACATCCCCTCAGGTAAAGCCGTGTTTATCATTACGCACGGCGCGCGCACGGGACGGTAACATACGTGTACGCATGTGTGTACGGTCCTGAAGGTGTGTTTCCTAAAGTCTTTCTCTGTCACTCTCATTTTCTGAAGTGTGGATGCTGAGTGTCTGCCCTCTCTCTCTCTCTCTCTCTCTCTCTCTCTCTCTCTCTCTCTCTCTCTCTCTCTCTCTCTCTCTCTCTCTCTCTCTCCTGCAGACTGGCTGCTGCTGGAAGTGGAGCTCGGATCAAACTGCAGTGAGTTCCTAGAGGGCACAAGGGCTCCGGAGATGCCGCTCCCCCAGGGCATGCTGCTCTTGCTGGGCCTGCTGCTGGTGACTGCGGGGGTGGTCATGGCCCTGTGCATGGGCTTCACCTACCAACCAGCTCCGCTCCTAGGGATCGGCGTGTCCCTGGGCTTGGGGGGCGTGGGACTGATGGTCGTGGGCTTCTGCATGACCATGAAGAAGCTCCAGGTGGCTGTGCCCGGACACTACCTCCTGCACCCACGCACGGGCACCCGCTTCAGCCCACAGCAGGCCCTGGCCATACAGAGGTACAGTAAGTGAAGACTCTCTAGTAGTGGGAAGTTATTTTACTATTTCATCTCAACCTTTGAAATATAGTGGTGTAGATTTTGTGAAACAGTTTAGGACCCAGGATCCATCTCACCTCGGGATTCATTTCAATCAATTTGGGGGAAGGATTTGACTTGTAAAGTTGTAACAGTATCAGGTCACAGTCTGCATTTGCTTTTGTATTTTAGGATTTTTTTGGACAGAAATGTGTTACTGAGGCAGTCCCTGGAAGCACGTAGCCCATTTTATGTTCTGAAATCATAAAAATATATTCTTTTTTTCCCCAGTGTTCTTTTAGTTGGAATCAAGATAACAAAAGAAAAAAAAAATCCCCCCAAACAAACAATACACCAAGTATGTTTGAAATGAAAGTGACCGTTTATGGCTCTGCCGATAAACGCTTTGGATGGAATTTTCAGAACCGTACTGGCTCACAGGTTAATTCACCATAATGTATATTGTCAAAGAATACACTCCATCACCACAACAGAGTTGTCTCATACACATCAGCACTTAAAACTTAAAGGCATCTAAGAACAGAGGAACAGATGCTGTTGAAGTGTTCAGTAAATGTACCACAGTTGAATATGGAGGAAGAGCTCAGTCTGTGTTAATAGGCAATTAGAAGAGAGGAGATCAGGAAATGGATGAATGTGCTAAAAATATTTTAGCACAACAAAGTAGAAATGATAAGACAGCTGGATGTTGAAACGTCCATCACTGAAGTGTATTGTGGGTGAAATTATTGTGTACTGTGATGTGTAATCTCTGTATGGGTCATCATGATGATTTAATGTGAATTCAACTCCTGTAATGTGTGTTATTTCCAGTTAAATAGTTCCATTTTGGAAACACATCTACCTGCCTTGAAGGACAGTGCAGAGTTGTATTTCTCAGACATAGTGCAGTTTAATTTATGCAAGGTGCATTCAGGGACTCTGAACCCGTCAGGACACATCACATGATTTACTCGTACTTCGCCAAATACTGTGATTAGACTAATTATTCTTAGGGAGCTCAGATCCCAATAAACTAAATATGGGACAAAGAGCATGTTTGTGTAGACAATGTAGGACACGTTACCAGTTCAAAGAGATAGTCCGAGGTTTTCATATAATGTCAATTTAACTTTAACACAATCACCTGTTGAAGTAGTATGTTATTGAAATATTACATCTAACTGGGGAAGTTTAACATTCAATTTTAAGCTTCTTATGTGGTCAAAATGGGTGTATTTCATATCACATTAAGGTCATGATGAATCAAATACTGAAGGACAGGACTCGTCACAGTTGTTTCAGATATTTTTATTTAATCTTTCATACATGTCATCCATCAAGCAATCCCTCCAATTTTTCTTTTTGTTTTTTAGACTGAATAGAAAAGGAAATAAAGAGACAGAAAAGACAAAAAAATATGCAAAAGACACCTAAACTCCAGGAGTGCTACCCGTTGGCGTCTATCATGCAGGCTGTATTCCTAATTTAACTGGGTTCAACCATTTAGGTAGGAGATTAAGGGGTGCCACACCTTTTCAAACTCTCCAAGTTTATCTTTAAGAATGAATCTTATTCTTTGTAAGTGCAGAATGTCTGTCAGCTCTGTTAGCCAGAGTTTAACTGTTGGTACTTCGTTCTTCTTCCAGAAAAGGAGAATGAGCTTCTTAGCTATAAGGAACCCATAAGATAAGAGCGAGGACTTGTCAAAGGTTACGTTTTTCACACAGCTTCTTAAAACGTACTTAAAATGTAATTTTACAGTTGGTTATAAACCTGAGTAGAAGTGCGTATTCCTCTCAATCAAATATGGGACATTGTCTGACATCCATCCATCCATAAATGTGTCTTACTGAAGAATAAAACAGAATGTTAAATCATCTGTTTCATATTTTATTGAATTTTAAACTAACATTTTTTATTAAGCAAAATGCAAATGACAAAATTTCTACCTCTGTAGTCTATGACACTAAAATCAAATGTTAGCTTTATTTCTAAAGCCCAGTCATGCATTACCTTAAATTTACAAGAGAATAACACATGCACAGAAAAAGTGACAAGAGGAAGAGACATAAACTCAACATGTACAGATGGGGCGAGACAGCAGAGACAGAAGTGAAGCAGGCTCAATCCAGTCAACACTTGGGAGGGGGGCCAACAGCAAGGGGAGGCTGAGGACAGCCGATGATCCAGCCAAGGCTATCCAGAGTCAAGGACAGAACGCGACAAAAGGTGGAAATGCACATTTTTCACACCATCTTCCCATCCTCACAGAAGCTTTCCTCCTCTGTCGCTCCATTCAGAGGTATTTGGAGGAGTTTTTTCAGACCCGAAATGAGGATGTCATATACTGTATTGAACCGACTCTAAAGCCCCAGAGGCCGTTTGTGATATGTGATATTGGACTACTGAGACAGCTACACTACAGTTTACTGCAGTAAAGCAAATATTTGCATACTCATGAGGTGATCTAAAGTGGCCGTGGTAAACATTTACTAAACATCAACACCTTAACTTGCTATTGTTAGCGCTTAGCTCAGAGTCTAAGCCCATCGGTGAACAGATGAGGTATCCAGTCTCTGTAATAAATGCATATCAGTCTTACATTATGACATAACTGGTGACTCTCTTTGGTCTCTGCAGAAGGTAAAGATGAACCAAAGCTTCTATCTTAAACAAAAAGTTGAGAGGTTTTAAGGTGCATGTGTTTTTTAAGATACATAAACACACAGATCGACAAACACCAGAACACACTATCCTTGAAGATCAGCGAACAAATGGTCTTGGTCCTCAACAGACCCCTCACATTTATTATAGTTTGACAAAAAGCAGTGAAGTACTTTTGGGATTTTAAAAACCTGGACTTTTGACCCTGAGAACTGGAAAGCAACAGATTTTCTGATTATGGGCTGATTATAGAAGTAGGTCACGCAGACACACATGCATGTGTTTAACAGATTTGTTCTGGCATTGTCTGAGGTAATCTATGATAGCCTGCAAATTTACACAAGGAGGAATCTGCTCATCGTCCAGTGGAAGAGAGACATCACGGGCAGAGTTTCCATCATTAAGGCTTTTTCTACCTTCGGATACAGACTTGATTAAAATGACTGATGATATTTCTAAAACTGAACCTGGAGAAAATGGTTTTATACTGTTTCCAGAAGTCCATGCCCAATACTAGGCTTACAGATATAATGAAAAAAGATGAAAACATGACATTTGAGTTGAGGGGCTATAAGAAATTACTGGAACATTAACATCACCTTATTCATTTGTATTTGTTTCCTTCTGTCAGATAGTTGATTCCATCCGCTCTTCAGTTTACATCTCCTTTTTAACCATCTCTTTTCAGGAGGTTGGACCGAATTCGTCGAGAGATGTCATCAGATTCTGTCAGCGCGAGACCAGAGCCTGAACCGCCGCTCCCATCCACCCCGCCGCCTTGGACTATGGAGCCCCCTCCCTCCTACGACACAGTGATGAAGAGCCAGGAGCAGAGCGAGCAGCTCTAACTGCTGACTCTGGTGGACGTGCTCGCTTTGTGTCGGTGCCTTTTGTTTTCAGATCAAAGTGAGGACCTGGTGAACACTTGGTGCTATGGGTGAACTGGCTGTAACAGGCCTGTCCTGTGCCTTAAGACGGCCTCCCTGATCTCAAACACAGACCTAACATTTGTACAGACTGAGCCCTGCAGTGGCCTCTGTGTCGTCTAAATGTGCACGTTGTAATTGATTGTGAAAGGAATTGAACTGATCACTCCAAGCGCTTCACCTTCTATACTAAAGGCCTTTCTTTAGACCAGCATGATGGAAAGTTTACAACACAGCTTAGGGATTCACGGCAACAAGGCGGCGAGCCTTTTATAGTCACCTGTTCAGATATTTTACTAGCCTGCTTGTATTTATGTGACCTACTACTGTAGCTGCATAGCAGTCCTTTCCTGTTTGTATCTGCACTCTTTCCTGTTATAACATTGCACATTTATTGATTGCTTACTCCAATGCAAAGTGCCTTAACCTGTGACCATAGACTGTACTTAAGACGCCTGTGACAGCAGAATGTTAACAGCTCCATGTTATTCCTCTGTCAGTGTTGTTCTCAGTGTTTTTGTCCTGTCCACGGTTTAAATTGTGATGTCACTATAAACTTGACTTAAATAACAGCTGCAACTTTTCTCTGGGTGGTGTTAGAGAGAAGTAAGGGTTTGTTTATAGAAGAGGGAAACCCTGTGAAGATACAAAGAAATGCATTCAAATCAGGGCCAGACCAGGCTAATGTAAACAGTCATAATTCCACATACTGTTCTCAAGCTGAGTTACTAGCTTTATTTTTGCCAGCAGCAAGGTGACCTATTAGGCACACACACACACACACACACACACACACACACACACACACACACACACACACACACACCTGCAATTTTATACCTGAGCAGGCTGTCTGCAGGCTGTAATAGGCAGCAGAGTGGAACCCTAACTGTCTCCACCCTCACCTTCAAGCCCTGACACTGAGCGCCACACTCACTCCTGACGACAGGTGCTTTGGTTTCAAGCAGCGGCAGCAGTGTGTGTAGTGATGGTGGAAGGGAAACCGTATCGCTACGGGCTCATAGTGGCAGGACTCTGTGTGGCGGCGATGGGCCTCTTCATCATGATTCAGGAGCGACCCCATGTCTACGCCACAATGTGTGCTCTGGGAGTCACCATGGTGTGTGTTGGGACAGTGTGGAGCCTCTGCCAGTGTTATCCAAAGGTACAGCAGATACACAGTGTGTGTGGTTTGGAGAGAAAGGCAGGAAAGAACCTGAAATGTGTGTCTTTTGGTAGGTGATTTTGGCCCCTCGGCTTGAAGAGAAAAACCCAGAGGAAGTAGCGTGTACTTCCGCTGAAGCAAAACATGAAAGGTACTGTTCCCCACACACACTGTCCTACTGGTCCTCAGACAAGTGGGTGTGTAACAGTGGGGTCTTAATGATCCTTTGTGGCCGGTCTGGTATATACTAAGTGATCATCATGTGGGTGAACATGGCGGCAGCAGCAATATAATGAGTCTGAAGGGAGGAGGATCTGCCCTGGTACACTATAGATAGTAATTTTGTTATCTTTACAGGAAAATTAATGGCAATTTAATGGAGTAGCACAAAGGAGGGAGGCGGGAGAAAGAGGAAAGTGGAATAGAAGAAAACAGAGCGACTCTAGCCGCAAGGTTTTCTCTAAAAAGCGCAGACACAGTGAATGACTAACACATCCTCCTCTTCCCACTGTTAATATACCTTTGATTAAAGTACTCAGGCCTCACTTAGTGGCACTGGTTGTTCAGCTCCTGAAAGTAAAAGAGCAAAGACTGATAAAGACACGCACGCTCAGCAAATCTCACAACGCCTCAGAAGTCTAAAACGAGGACAAAATGCTGAAACTAGACTAGACCTTCTATTTCCGTCTCTGCCCCCTCCCCCTCTTTTATTTAATTTCAGGCGTGCTGAGGCTGTGCCAGGTTTCTGTGGCCAAAAGTCGAGAAGCAGCAGACTTCTCTCCGAATCTCTCGAGAGCCAGTGTCGCAGCTGTCCCACGCTCCCCCTGGTCTGATGGAGGGGCCGGCGTCTTCAGAGGACCCCTGGACACCACGCTCCAGGCTTTCAAACTGCACCCAGGCTCCTCTGTTTGAAGTGTCCAATGACCTTTCAACAGAATGACAGCATCGCTCACACATGACGCTGTTTGGATTTTTACAGCTGGTGACTGCGACTGATGCAATATCAAGAGTTTTGTATTAATGTGACAATCTGAAGTGGTTATTAAAGGTGTATGTGTGGCAAAAAGACCCCAGTAGATGGCATTGTTTACTGTATGAAAGATACTGCCTTCAGTGTCAAAACCTGATGTGTGTTTGACATCAGACGCACGTTACTTCACCTCTGACCGTCATCATTTTGTCTGGGTTGCTTTTGTTTAGTATTACACTTTTAAGCTGAATAATAAAAGGAAAATGCATTAAAAACGAGGGGGAAAAAACCCTCAAATTGCTGCAGTTTTCATTTTAATCACACATCTTTTAAATTCATGCCTTCAGATTTGTACTTTTAATTCTGTTTAGAGATGTCATTCTTTCTTCTTTACAGTAAAATGGTCAACCATAACGTTTTCTGTCATGTTAAATACATCTGTGCAAATTTCCAAGAAAACTGATATGCCCTTGAGCAAGGCACTTAACCGTTATTTACACCCCAGGCATCTGAAATGGTCACCCACTGCTCCTGATCTGCAGTGTGTGAAGCATGTTCAGCAAACGATGGGTTAAAAGCAGAGAATCAGTTTAGTGTGTCTTGCATGTTCAGTAAATACAATATGACAGTAAAAAAAAAAAAAAAAAAAAAAAAAAAAGACTCTTTTTAGAAAAATATCCTTGGAAACGGAACTTAACCTGCACAATGTTTTCAAAAGCTGTTTATTCTTATTGTACGGTCTAGTTTTTGGTTTGTTTTTTTACATTTTTTTTTTATTTTAATCTGAAAAATTTAGAGACAAAATTGGTGGTAATGAGCTGAAGTCATAATAAAACAGAGGGTGACATTCAATGAAGGTGTGTGTTACAGTATGTGAGTAATCACTATAATTAAAATACATTAGATGCAAACACACTGCTGCCCACACTACTGGAATAATTTATTTTTCTTTTTTTGAATATTCTTTTTATTTAGAAATGTTGACAGACAAGAGAGTACAATGAGTATGCACCATCACTGGCATTTCCTTTTTTTTTTTTTTTTTTTTTTTTAGGATATGTACATACACACACACACGCACACAATGAGTTTTACATAGCACCCACCCTCCCACCCACCTAAGAAAACATGGAGGAACCTCACCTAGACTAGCAGATAGGGAATACTTGACACCTGACACTTGCAAATCCAAAAAACATAGAATTCATGAAGGTGACAAAATAAATAGAGAATTTAAAATCAATAAATAATATGAATAATATTATACCCGGTGTTATTATTATTGAGTGGACATACTGTACTGTACTTGGATGATGAAGAAAGAAGAAGAAAAGGAAAAAATAATAACAATAACAACAACAACTATTATGATCATCATTATTATCACCATTATAAGTAGATAAGATGGAAAATACGCAGGAGTTATCATTTAGTTTTCTGACACATTCCTCTTGTCCACATCAGTAACCACCTTTGACACTTTATCTATCAGGAATATATCACACTGTCACGGTCATTGTATAAGAAGAGGTAAAAATATACTATTCCATCTCCATGGCCAACAAAGTATAAACAGACATTTCTGAGAATAAAACCTGTTGTGACCAGTAATAAAGAGCATGACATACTAGAGCATGGGAATCTGTTCAGGATGGGGCAGAAACTTGGATTCATGTCTCACTTTGTTCCCATTAAGTTGAAGCAGCATCAGTAAATCAACTTGAAGTCAGATATTTTGATTCCAGATTGACATGGAATAATGCTTTGAGGGAGTATGAAACCTGACTCCGCCACAGTAAGAGGTGTTTTTAACGGAGGACAATCATTCGATACAAAAGCGGTGGCGTGAGGCAGAGAGACGTCACCAATCCCCGCCTCGAATAATAAGAATCAATTGTTCGATTTTTTTTTTTTTTAACAAAAAATCTGAATAGAGGGTTAGAGACGCTCTTACTGTCAGACGCACTGAACGCACCACTGAGACAGCAAACATCTGGATACCTGAGACTGAAAGAAAAAGTCACATCTGGATTTGTGTGATTTGGACCTTGATCCTGGTACCTGACACGGACCTGTGCTGGTGTGGACAATGTATCGCACCTCAGCCTGGATAGGCTGGACGCTGTGCTTTTGCGCATCTTTGGCCGTGAGCGCGCAGGACTACCCCGAGGACGACGAGATGATCCTGGACTTGATCCGAGAGGACGGGACTCAGCCTGAAACCGGAGAAGAACCCTCCGCAGAGTTCCTCAGGTGCAACAAGGTAGCTTCATGAATCTTGATCAGATCAATACAGCTGGGTAATCAATGCATCTGTAATCACTGAAGGTTTTTATTTTATTATTATTTAATAAGTTGATGTCTAACAGTCTATGGGTTTATCTAAGAGGCATCTACGCATGCACCCACCTGCACAACTTTGCACCTGAAGTTTTTATGCATGTGTTACATATCTACCAGTGTTGAACATCAATTCAAGTGAGCATCCTCCTGACCTGCACAGAGCGCGTGCATGTTCCCTCTGCTGTGTTCCAGGCGGCGTGGCGCATGCCCGGTCAGTACCTGGTCATACTGCGTCAGGGTTCCCACGAGTCCCACGTCCAGAGGACCATCAGGAGACTGAGAGCTAAAGCCGCCAGAAGAGGATACCTGCTGGAGATCCTGCAGACCTACTCTGGAGCTCTGCACGGTTTCCTGGTGAAGATGAGCAGTGACGTCCTTCACCTGGTAAGACCTCACCTGTGCACATCAGCTGCACCCTAGGGTGGGGGCCAATATGCAGTGGCTCTCGAAGCTCATGGACCTCTTGAATTCAGCAGAAGCGGGCCAGTTTGATCAGCTGGACTCATCCTGACACTCCGCATTTGCCCCTGCAGAGCCTGCATGTGTTCTGATGGGGTGAAGAGACTTTACTGGGTGGCCCTGAAAATACCCAAACATGCAAACGTGTGAATATAATCATTTTATCTGTAAGACCTAAACACCTGCCAGCAGCCAAAAGCATCTACTAATCTAAAATATGTAAAGTTAGACAACTTTTGACCCACTAATCCTGTCAGTGCTTTGACATAATTTAGATAAAAACAGATTCTGGGTCTTTCAGCAGCATCAGATATGACCCATTTGG
Source organism: Ostorhinchus rueppellii (assembly GCA_030068375.1). Taxonomy (NCBI): domain Eukaryota; kingdom Metazoa; phylum Chordata; class Actinopteri; order Kurtiformes; family Apogonidae; genus Ostorhinchus; species Ostorhinchus rueppellii. The sequence continues at coordinate 26,159,655 of JAQQZY010000020.1, forward strand.
GCATTCAGATGCTCCATCATTTTCTCCAACACTGATTTCCCAATAAAACCCAAACAGTCTGACAAATCACAGTGGCTCAAAATGTTTGTTTTCATCTTTATTTAAGGATATGCTTCACTGAGAAAGTCGCTCTTTTTTTTAGTTTATTCAGAAAAATAACAGATTTTTACAGAAAAATTAAAAATGCAAAGGGTAATAAAGTTAGAAAGGGTAACATCTTGGGAAAAATATTTTGGAAACACCACAAAAATAGTTACAGGTCATAAAGGGTTAAATCATCCTCACAGGTATTTGTGTCCTGTTCTGTATCAAACATGGTTCCACACTGACAATAGATAACCTCCTGAGACCCACCAATGCATTACTGTCCTTTGTAGGGGACACAAGTTTGACAGTAGTACTTAAAAAATGCTGTCCATTGCAAAGGACATTCCATTAAAATCAATACACAACTCAATACAAAATAATGTAATAATGTATCTGAAAAAACAGTTACATTTTGCAGTTTCCAGTCAAAGAGAAGTGTTTAATGTAAAAAAAAAAAAAAAAAACCTACAATTTTCACTTTCCTGGGTTTCAGGAGGATAATAACATCACAAAGTATTTATCTGTTCCAGGCCTTGAAGCTGCCCCATGTCCACTACATAGAGGAGGACTCTTCCATCTTTGCTCAAAGCGCCCCCTGGAACCTCCAGAAGATACTGCAGCCTTACGGTGGAACCTCAGAAAATGGAACATACAAACCACCCAGTGAGTGTCCGTCTCACACAGATGAATGTGTGTATAGGGTTGCAAAGGGGTGGAGAATTTTTGGTATTCTGCAAATTTTCTGGAAAATTTCCATAGAACGTTAATCTGGGGAATTTTGGAAATATTCCAAATAGGAAACTTTCTCTGGGAATTATGAGAATTTATGGGAATTATTGGGAATTTATGGGAATTAACTGGAAATTGGGTGTAATTTAAACAAACGGTATCATATACAAACATAGCCATAAGTAAACATCCATGTAAAATAATACAATTAAAAAACCTGACATTTCAACAGGTTTATTTTTGATTCTTGAACAATGATCAATCATTTTAATTAACAACAAAAGCTTGTAATTAATACCATTATAGATCAAATATATTTATCCCATAACATTGTAAAAAACTTACTTGACTTTCTATAATCCACAGGCTCAACTGTGTGGCTTCAATAGTCTGGTGCTTTGGGCTCTAAAGTGTGGCCTCCAGGGTTTAAACAATCATCTGTGCATGTGATGGAGGAGTGCACAGTGCATGCAGGGGGCGTGGCCTCAATAGCCCTGCAGTAAGCAGTGAGGACTGAGGACTTTACTTGCATTAAATCTGGATATTTTAGCCAAGATTATGCTACAACATATTTTCTGCAACTATACTTAAGTTCCCTGTTGAAGGCCAACCTTCGATTTTGTAAATTTCTGTTTTATTCCCATAAATTCCTGTTAATTCCCTTGGAAAGTTTCCAACTTTGAAAATTTCCAGAATGTTGCAACCCTATGTGTGTATATGAAACACACTAAAGAATTGACATATTGACCGTCCCATCCTCTGCAGATGATGGAGGGATGGCGGAGGTGTATCTGATGGACGGCAGCATCCACAGTTCTCACAGAGAGGTGGAGGGGCGGGTGGTGGTCACAGACTTCAGTAACGTCCCTGAGGAGGACGGAGTCAGAGTCCACAGACAGGTTTAACACACACAATAGAAGAAAGCCGTCACACACTGAACACACTGAGAAATGTCAAATTAGAAGAACCTGTTTCCTGCTGCTTCACATTTTTCACTGTGGGCTGTGTTTTCCAGGCCAGTCAGTGTGACAGCCACGGCACACACATGGCTGGTGTTCTGAGTGGATCAGACTCTGGTGTTGCTCGAGGCGCTGGTGTTAATCTGGTTCGTGTATTAAACTGCCAGGGAAAAGGGACTGTGTCAGGAGCGTTGGCAGGTACAACTGAGTGTTATTTCCACTATCACCACCCACCAAACACAGCCCACTCCAGCTCTAATGCGGCCCACTGGTGTCCACAGGTTTAGAGTACATCAGGACAACTCTGCTTGCCCGCCCAGTGGACGCCGTGGTTGTTCTTCTGCCTTTTACCGGAGGCTTCAGCCGCTCATTAAACACCGCCTGTGGAGACATGGTGGCTAATGGAGCTGTGGTCGTCACCGCTGCAGGGAACTTCAGAGATGACGCCTGCCTCTACTCTCCTGCTTCAGAGCCTGAGGTTACATCACAGAACACATCATACGCACAAGAGCCACATCATCTGTAACTCATGGGTGTCAAAGTCATTTTAGTTCAGGGGCCACAATCAGCCCAATAGGATCTGAACCAGTAAAACAATAACAGTGAAGAAAAACAATTACATTATAAAAATGTTCTCATCTACAAAGTTTACTTAAAAATGTAAAGAACAGGAACAATCTAACATATCTTAAGAAAAATAATTGTCATTTTAACAATGTTCTGCCTCAATTGATCATTTATAGTTTATCGTGTACATTACAACTTACAGATGACAGTGGAGCAAATACACTAAACATTTAGTAACAGGAAGAGTGTTGGTAAAGTCCCACGTACGTCTCCTAAGACAGTTCAGGTTCATAGGCTTTACGAAAGGATATGTCAGTGTAAATATCTTCACCTATCCATCCATCTGTCCATCATCCATCCGTCCATCCATCATCCATCCATCCATCCATCCATCCATCCATCCATCCATCCTTCCATCCATCCATCCAT
>JAQQZY010000020.1:26162525-26172525 GCA_030068375.1 Ostorhinchus rueppellii
GCAGCTCACCTGAGAACAGAGTCCTACAGAATGCCATGGTATTCCTACTACTCTGTAGATGTGGGGCTGTTCTTGTTTGGAATTTTGCTGCTTATGTTAACACCAGTTTTTATGCTAATGAGGTGTTTGTACCGTAAAGTGTGTAAACCTAAAGTTAAACAAGAGTAATTAACAACGTGTAATCTAATGAAACTGAAAAATAAAACTCAGTTACACTTTATTTTAATTCATACAACTTAGATATTTTCATGCACTTGCATCAATGTGTGAACAGTTTGTAAACCTAAAGTTAAACAAGAATAATCAAAAACATATGTAATGCAATGACAGAAAACCCCCTCCATAATTTGAAAATCTGCAGGAATCCTGCTTTGGCCAGGATTTGAACCCCAGTCATACACTGTCTGAAGCGTTCCCTACTGAACTACACTTTAATGGTGCTTTGATCTGACCTATTTGTTATTTCTTTATCTTACTTCTTTTCAGGATGTGACATTTACTTCTGTGGGTGGGGCTTGGGCACTCCTTTTTGCACCCGAAGACTCTCCCTCTTGTATTGTGGGGTCTACCACACAGTGAACAAACCTAAATATAACTAGAGTAACTGAAAAGATATATGTTTTATAACCTAGTGAGGGAACATGAAACCATAATGCACTGACTTTAAGATTACCTGCTGTTATGGGAAACTTGGTAATTACTAAGCACTGACTTGTTTTATAAAGTTATTGTTTTCATCATTTTGTCTTTTATGTTTTTATTTTCATGTGATTCATTTGAATTTGTGTTTTGGTTTTTCATCATCTAAAATGTACAAATAAACTACTCTATGCTTTGTGACTTTGTTTAGAAAGCCACCAATGGGTCTTAGTGGAATTAAAGTGGGGTTTTACTGTAGTTCGTTGAAAGATTTTAACCTTGTGTTTTTAAAAATAAAAATAAAAATAAAACCTGGTCTTCTGGTTCATGAATTTAACCTGCTTCTACCCTCACTCTTAAGCTGGTTTGACTTCCTAACACATGACTCATTCGGGCATGGAAACATTTTCAAGAGGCGGGGTTTCTACTTCAAGCCTTTGTGTAGCTCTGACTATGTAATGTTATGTTAGATCATGTTATCACAAGATCAGCTGCGCCCTGTAACTGTCAGAATGTTGTGACCACAGACCAGACTGGTCGAGTTTGTCATTTGTGCAGTTGTGTAACGTTGTGTACGTTAATGTAAAGTATAAAATGTATAATAAACCTCACAGCCAACTTGGTTAGTTTGGATTGCAGCCTCGAGTAGTTTAATGACCGGGCTTCCGTTTCCTGACAGAACAATTTTAAGTTGTAAATAGAGAGATTTTGTCAGGTTTGAGACATAACGTGCACCCACACCCCTTCCTAAAGAAAAGGAAGTGTGGCGTCATTCTCTCTGGTCTGAATTTAGTCTTAACCTAATGAAGTATGAGGACAAAAGACGTTTACTCATTATATTTTAGTTTTCCTGTTTGACAGCTTTCGAAGATACATAACAAGAATAACAGTCGTTGGTTCCTTTGGAGGATCATCTTGCACTTTAGTACATGAAAACATCGTTTTCAGAGTTGGATACAGCAAGGTTCCCATTTTAGATTAAAATACCAGCCGTTAAAAGACTTCCAGGTCTGGACTTTAGTAAGTTATAGTTGCTTATAAGAGCATGTTAGATTAAAATTATTTTCAATGAGACAATATTAAATCCTGTAAAATTTCTTAATAAAAACCAACAGAAGAATGCACCTACTGTTCTGTCCTTACACAAGGTTACACTGATGTTGATATAATATAGTGCATTATCTAAAAGCTCAATCAATAAGGTACATGTACATAACTACATTGCACTGTAAAAATAAATAAATAAATAAAACATTGAATCAAATTTACAATTTTAATTCAATAGGTCACATAAAAAAATTGTTGAGTGAACCAAATTAAATTATCTTAAATCTAATGTAATGTAATTTAATTTGGTTCATTCATTTTTTTTCCTATAATGTGTGAACTATTGAGGAAAAAAATGAAATTGATTCATTGTTTTACTTTTTACAGTGTTGGGAATGGGCAACCTGTGGGACACAAGAAACAACTACCAAAGATTTTGTGTGGTTTTATTTCACTTAAACCTTAAAAATGCAAAATGTAAAGTGTTTTTCATTATAGAATTCAGGAGAACCAATGAATGTATCCTATGTACAGTCACCGACGACAGGAAATAAATGAATAAATAAACAAAATGCCTCGAAAAACAAAAACACAATTGTCTTTTTAGAATAGTGTGGTCGCCAATGCCAAGAAAAATCATTAAATGTCATTTAACCTATTTATTTATGATTTACATTTTTTGTTGTATTTATTAATATTTGTTTTGTTTTCTTACTAGTGTTTTGATCTGTTATTTTCGTTCTTTGTTTTACGTATGATTATTGTTGTTTTTCTTTTTTCTATTCGTATTAGAATTTTGTTGTTACATTTTATTATGTATTTATTTATTTCGTGAGTCAGTTATCTTAATGGGTGTGGAAATTGTTGACACGTTTTACACAGTGTGTTAGAGTGTGTCTCTTTAAATTGCCATGTTCAGAGGATTAAAAAATATTATTATTATTATTATTATTATTATTATTATTATTATTATTATTATTATCATCATCATCATCATCATCATCATCATCATCTTCATTATTATTACTGCTACTACTACTACTACTACTACTACTACTATTATTCCCGTTTTTATATATTTATTTATTTAGAGGACATCTATCGTTTCATGTGACATGGTGCATTCAAGGACAGCCCCCGGTGACGCTGTGTTTCAGTCCGTCACTGAACACAACCGCAGGGACTCTGTTCGTCTGGTTTCACTGATCAATAGCGACTAGTTCAGCTCATACATTTCAACATCATGCTAAAGTAACGTGCATTTATTTTCACTCGGTTTGTTTTTAGTGGAGTTTAGTGAAGTTCCAGGACTGCAGACTTCATGTCCAGCAGAGGATGAACCCGTGAACGTCACAGGTACTGTAACAAAGTTCAGTGCTGTTTCGTCTTCAGTGTTCAGTCCTTAAATCTCAATCGAACCGACATGAGTAACGGAGTAAAACCGACCGAACCATGTTTCTACTTCCATCCACGTACTTGAACATCCCCTTAAAAGCCTGTCGATAATTATTTTGACACTCGTCTGTTCTATTTGGGTGTAAATAATCTGTGGGCTAACACTGTTATGTGACAAGAAAGTTTCCACAGAACGGCATTTGCAAGTTTAGTCCAAAAATCAGTCGAACAGAGGAGGAAGTGATCGTAGCTGAGGAAATTGCATCTAGATTTTGAGTACTGAGAAGATAATATTACCCAGTCCAACAGTCCGTGAAAGGATGGCACACATGAGTAGAAACATACACCCATGGGACTTATGAGAAAGGCTCATTTCTTGTAAAAATGTTAAAAATTTTCCTTTCACCTATTTCCTGAGAAATGCTTTATATGTTTAATCTAGAGTGCTTAACAAATGTATTAGACCACCTGCCATGAAAAGAAGAAAAGAACATACCAAAAACTTGTTTCAAATTAACAATTTCATTATTATTCATTAAGAAAATGACCAATTGGAATAACAAAATAGTCTTTGTTAGCAAATAATAACAAAAAATGTCCATATTTAGTGTGTCCACCTTTGGTGCAGATAACAGTTTACATTCTTGCTGCCATTGTTTTTATGTAGTTTTGCACAGGAATGCAAGATAATATCTGGAATTGTGCAACTTCATTAAAAAATTATAATTTGCTGCAGCATTTCCATTTGCATTTTTGGAAAACATTAAATTTGAAAATGTATGGATAGCAACAGTAGTTCTATTTTAGCATTAAAGATATGGTTCTGAAAGCTCTTGCATATACTGGTGGATTAACCATTATAGAAACATAAAAAGATATTTAGGTAAACAGAAATACTGTGAAATTATGGCAGCAGTGACAAACACCTAAAACTGGGTGGTGGTGGAAGAATACATTTGTAAAGCACTGTACATGAGGCATTTGAGGAGGCATTCCACATGAACAGATGCACTAACCCAGGGGTGTCGAAGTCATTTTAGTTCAGGGGCCACATTCAGCCCAATATGATCTGAAGTGGGCCAGATCTGAACAATAATAATTGAGTAATGCATAAATAATGTCAACTTCAAACTTTCCTCTATGTTTTAGCATGTAAAAAGTAAAATCATATTTATATGTTTACATTTTTAAACTCACCTTTAATCCATAAAGACCCAGTGCTACTTTTGTGTCAGTTCCCAAATAAATGTTTCCCTATTTCTCCCTTTCTTAACTGATGTATCATCATATTTTCTAGTATTCTAGTACATTATCTTCTGTATTTTGCTTTTTTTTGTTTAAATTGTGTATTTTCCTATATTTATTTAAAAGATCATATAGATGTTCATGAAAACTCAGAGAAAAAATCAAAGTTAATTATATCAAAACAGAGAAAAATTGAGTAAACTTTACTTTTTCAGCATAGATATCACTAACTGAATGTAAAAACAAGTGTGTCCATCCACTGTCACCGATCCAACTCCATGGGTTTTTCTGGTGAATCAATGTTGTAGAAGATGACGGTGTTTTCATATTCACTATAGAGCCTCTGAACATCCAAATGGGTCATATGTGATGACCATGAAAAAATTATAAATTGCATCTTACACCAATAATTAACATGTATTAAAAGGATTAGTGGCTCAACAAGTATTAAACAGTTTATATCTGTAGATGGTTTGTGTCACTGGTGGCTGTTTGGGTCTTTATGGGTAAAAAAAAAAAAAAAAGTGAATAACATGAACATATATACGTAATATATAAATAAGTGTAATTTTAACAATATTTGCTTCATTTTATAATTTACACATGTACATTACAACTTACAGATCATAGTGGAGCTACAAATACACAAAACATTTTGCAACAGGCAAAATGTTATTATTGCACTTACTTCTCTTAAAGATGTTTCAGGTTGTTCATACTTGTTTAGGTTATTCACATTTTTGTGAAAATAGTATAAATAATTTAAACATCTTCCTGCAATGTAACTTTTTTTTACACTGAAATGAAAAGAAAAATTTGGAGTTGTCATTATTTATAAGTTATTATTATGATAGTATTTTACTGCTCTGACCCACTTAAGATAGAATTGTGCTGAATTTGGACCCTGAACTAAAATGATTAATATCTTCAATGAAAGTTTTGCATTTCATAAATCATCCCATGGGTGTGGATCCTTGCATAGGCTGGTTTTGGTTTGTGTCGCGTTTGTTTGACACCCGTGGAGTAGCTTATAGAACAGCTTTTGGGCAGTTTACTATTTAATTCACCAATGCCTTCAGTGTAAAAATGACTTTTAACTCATTCACTGCCAGGCGTTTTCAGAACAGAAACCCCCAAACTGCCAGGCGTTTTAGAACATTTTGACTGATTTTCAAGACTCACAGAAAATCAAGTTCTAGAACTACATAAAAATGGCACCCATCAAAATAAAGTGTAAAGTCTATTCTTTCATGTGGAAAAAACATTTGTTTCCAGCTTTTTCAGTTCTCAAGTTATTGTACTTAGAACACAGGGTGGCTTCGCCCAAAATGCCTGAAAGCTAAATACTTCCTCAAAGTTGCGCCAGGTCGTTTCCTAGCAACCCCCCCAATGAAAGCGGACTTCAGGAAATAAAAAAAACAAATACTATATATATAAAACAAAAATGGGATAGTGAAAGTAATAAATGCCTCTCAGAAGACGCTTGGCTAAAATACTGTGAATTTCAGTGGAAGATAACACACTCAAATTCATGGAGATCATTTGGTTGGAAGTGTCTCACTAGGTATTTTATTACACCAGCTCAGTACTATAGAGCAGGTTCCGTCAGATGTTGGAGGTTGTGTCACTCACAGGAAGCCAATCATTATCATTTGTTTTGGGCTTGCCCTAAAATTAACTATTTTTGGCACAAGGTGTTTGTGGAAAAGGTAAAAATCTTTGGAGCTGAAATCACATTCAATTGGGAAGAACTTTTTTTTGGTCTTGTACACTCAGACAACTTAAGTGTGAAAAATAAATACTTAATTGGAATGCTAGAAAGGCAATTACTAAAAAATGGCTCAAGCCAGACGTGCCATCAATAGATGATTGGTATGATATAGTTTACGAGATATTTGTTATGGAAAGAATCACATATTCATTGAGGCTTCAACAATCTAAATTCAACAAAATTTGGAAGCAATGGAAATTGTATATCTCTGGGAAACGCCCCTCTTTTGTCTAAGCTTATTGTTTTTCTTTCGAATTCTTTTACATTGTATATATGTCTATGTACATGTGTGCGTGCGCATGTATATGTGTGTATGTATATGTGTGTATATATGTATGTGTATGGATATGTATGTATATGTATATGTGTGTATGTATGTATATGTGTGTGTATATATGTATACACATATATTTCTTTCTTGTATAATGACGTACTGGATACAATTATCACTTAACAGTAACATGATAACAGATTACACCCCACCTTTTTTTTTTCTTTTCTTTTCTTTCTTTGTGTGTTTGTGTTGTTGGAGATGTTATAATTTGGAAAAAAAAAAAAAAAAAAGAAAGCCGACTGACACCAAAACAGCGTTGGCAGACAATGTTCGGCTTTGAAATGACGCCAAAACATGTCAATGGCAGTGAATGAGTTAAATGAAGAGTGAGAGGCCATGCATCTGAAGTGTTACAGTGTGTTGGTATCTCAAAGCTCCAAAACTGAAACCTGAATTTCTCCATTATTCTGGATTTTTAGTTACACACAAGTTAATATAGCATCTGTGCTAATGTTTTAGTTCTGTAAATTATAGAAAGTCATGAAAATCCAGTTGCTTTCAACACCCAAGAGAGTCTTTTTAATGTTGTCTAAAGTATTGTGAAGCTGAAAGCTGGAGTTTTCATTGGACCGCAGATTGGAGAACGTACTGGTATTCCTGTATCCCTTCAAAGCTCAGCTCTAGAAGTACAGCTTGGGATTCATTTGTGTATGTGCTGCAAAATTTTCTTGGCAACAATAGATTTCCAAATTATGATCAAATACTAAAGTAAATGATAAAAGCACATGAACAGATGGTCCACAGAATCTCGCTCAAATTGAATTTCCTCCACTTAACTCACACCTGGATATTTTTTCTCAAGCAGTTTGGGTGGTGACCATGAGTATCATGAACAATTTCATCAAGATATTTCTGAAATGGAAAGAAGGTACCAGAGTCACTTCAACCCAAAGATGGCCCTGATAATTGTTGGTTTCCACAGCAGAACATGGCTGAAGGTCTGAAATGTTTGCCAACAATTTAAAGTCAACTGATAAGCACAAATACTAAGGTTTGTTTTTCAATGAATTTGATGTAGAAAATGTTAGCCTCAGATTGTGAAGACACAGTAAAAGGGACTAGCACAGGATGGGGAAATTTGTATTTTTTACATAACTCAAAATCCTGATGTGGGCGGAGATATCTGATTTGTGAATTGGCATCTCCATGACTTAGTCAAAGCTGGATGTTCTTTCCAGTACCAGACAATTTTTTTGTTTAGTATTTAGTATCCTAGTAGTCCACTGAATCTGATATGGGAAAGTGTTGATGACACTGGAACAAACAATAAACACGACATTTAACATCCATCCATCATCCATCCATGTGCCCATCCATCCATCCATCCATCCATCATCCATCCATCCATCCATCCATCCATCCATCCATCCATCCATCATCCATCCATCATCCATTCATCCATCATCAATCCGTCCATCATCCATCCATTCATCTATCCATCCATCCATCCATCCGTCCATCATCCATCCATCATCCATCCATTCATCATCTATCCATCCATCTGTCCATCCATCATCCATCCGTCCATCCATCCATCCATCCATCGATCCGTCCATCCATCCATCCATCCATCCATCCATCATCCATCCATCTATTATCCATCCATCCATCCATCCATCATCTATCCAGCCAGCCAGCCATCCATCCATCCATCATCCATCATCCATCCATCCGTCCATTCGTCCATCCATCCATCCATCCATCCATCCATCCATCCGTACATCCATCCATCATCCAGCCAGCCATCCATCCATCATCATCCATCCATTCGTCCATCATCCATCCATCCATCATCATCCATCCATTTGTCCATCATCCATCCATCCATCATCATCCATCCATGCATCTGTCTGTCCATCCGTCCATCCATCCATCATCCATCCATCCATCCATCCATCCATCATCAATCCTTCCATCCATCCATTCGTCCATCATCCATCCGTCCATCCATCCATCCATCCATCCATCCATCCATCCATCCATCCATCCATCCATCCATCCATCCATCTCCAGACACCTCCTCTAGCTCTCCCAGGGGGATCCTGAGGCGTTCCCAGACCAGCTGACAGACATGGTCCCTCCAGTGTGTTCTAGGTCTTCCCTGAAGCCTCCTCCCAGCAGGACATACCTGGAACACCTCCCCAGGGAGGCGTTTTGGAGACATCCAACACAGATGACTGAGTCACCTCAGCTAATTTTCCCTTTTTTTTTTTTTTTTTTTTTGCACTAAAACAAAAACTACATTTGGAGTTGTCATTATTTCTTGGTTACAGAGGTAGCATTTCACTGGTCTAACCCACGTAAGATCGCACTGGTCTGAATATGAAGCCTCACTAAAAGGATTTTAAGATCACTGATTGTTAATATCATCTGTATACTTTTTTTAATCACACAAATCCATCCCATGGACCAGATTGGAACCTCTGGGCTGGTTTTGGCCCACGGGCCGTATGTTTGCCACCTGTGCTGTGGCTCATGTTTGCGTGTGTTCAGGTGATTACAGTGGGGGCAGTTAACTCAGCAGACCAGCCCATGGCACTGGGGGCGGGGGGCACCAACTTCGGCCGCTGCGTTGACCTGTTTGCACCTGGTGATGACATCGTTAGTGCCAGCAGTGACTGTAGCACCTGTTTCACCTCGCGCAGTGGAACCTCACAGGCTGCTGCTCACGCTGCTGGTATGCACACACACATACTCAGTGGTGGAAGGTGTACAGTGGTCACACACTTTACATGTTGTAAATATATTCTCCTACCACAAAAGTAAAAGAATGTGATATCAGCAAAATGCACACACAGTATGAAAGAACACTCACTGGGGAGTGAAACAATCAGTGTTTTACTATTACATGTGATGATTCTGGATTTATTTACTGCTGCAGATGTTTAAGGTTGAGCTCATTTAGTCTACTTTTCATACTGTGTTGTTCTTTGATCTACAGTATTTTAGAATCCGACAGAATCATCCTGTTGTAGCGCCAGTGTTCTTTCAGTCACATATCTCTAAAAAAAGTCTACTTTTCATGAGCTCATAGCACAGCCCCGTTTTTACCTTTACACCTTCATCACAGTAGAATTTCAATCAAATCCACTGATGTTTTAGAAGAAGGTTGAATTTTCCCAAAACATCCTCAACCCCTTCCTTTGAGGTTATGATGAACATGCGAAATCAGGAAGATACTGAAGAACAGTAATCTAAAAAGTAACTGAAGTCCTTCAGATTTGGGATTTAAGTGAAACAGTTGATAGAAAAGTACTAAGTTAAAATGTTTTGCTTGTACTTGTGTAGGTATAGCCGCGGTGATCCTGTCAGCCAATCAGAGAGCATCACCAGTGCAGGTCCTGCAGATGATGCTTCACTATTCCATCAGTAACACCATCAACCTCCTCTCTTTGCCTGAAACGCATCATGTTTCCACCCCGAACCTGGTAGCCGCCATGCCTCCAGCCTCAGCAGCCAACAACACGAGTGAGTGACGCGCGCACGCACACGCGCACGCACACACACACACACGCACACACACACACACACACACACACACACACACACACACACACACACACACACAC
>JAQQZY010000020.1:26193470-26215867 GCA_030068375.1 Ostorhinchus rueppellii
TCAAAGTGAGAGAAACAGACATAGCACAAGCTATCTGCAATATATGCAACGCTACAGTACCTCGCGGGGGAACATCGCCAAAAAATTTCAACACGACAAATTTAATCAGGCACTTGGAAAAGACACACGGAGGACCATGTGGAGTTCAAGAAACGCAGAGAGGAGAAAAAAAAGAAAAGCAAACTCCGAAACGGATGCTAAAGCAAACAAATTTAGACAGTGCTCATCCATATAGTCGGGCATAAGTATATAAGTACATAAACAAGTAATTTAAATATTGTTCCTCACGTCATCGGATCGGTGATTGGTTTATTTAAACTCACTGATCGGCACAAAAATCGTGATCGTGTAAAGCCTATTGAATTTTACATGTTATGCCATTACAGTATACAGTCATGTGCAAATTATGGACTTCAATCATTTTCGTTACAGTGTAAATAAATCAGCATCTAAAATCCTACTGATGATGCCAGTGTAATTGTCTGCTTTCTCATCATTCAAACTTTACTGTCCTACTGTTCAAATCAATCCAATACCTTCCAGAAGTTCTCAGGCACATAGTACTGCAGCTTGCTCTCCATTAAGTGTCCAAACAAAGACTGGACCTGGTAGAAGACACTCTCTTCTGGTTGGTCAGTATCATCCTCAATGGACAGAAAAGCCTAAAAAATTAAGAAACAATAAAAAAATTGGTTGACTTCCACCATGTTAACTGAGTGTGATGCAAAGACCAGGTGGCCTCAAATAAGTGACAAACACCAAACAGAATCCACTTGTACCTCTGGAAGGCCAGGCTGCATGTACAGCTGCTGGAACACAGCGTTCATGTAACACGTAGCTCCACCGTTCTTCAAACCGACAAAACCTGAGACTGACCGGCTCTCTACAGGAGGAAGATACTAACAGAGAGATCCAGATGTTTTAGACCTCAACTGTCACTGAAATCCAATTTACACTAAAAATAATTTGGAAAAAAAAAAACCAAAAACTTGACTTTGATTTGTGTCTTACATCAAACTCCTTGCAGAGGGAAGGGTCAGACTGGTGATGCATGGACAGTAACTCTTTGGTGATGAGACGGAGGTTTGAGAGAGAGCTGTCTGCGAGCATCACTAGCACCTCATACGCTGCGAGCCTGCTGCTGGCTGTGCTGCATCTGACCAAACACACCGAAAGACATGCAATAATTATCACTAACTCCTTTAACTGTAGTTTCCCTGTGAATTTCAAGGATAGAAATAAAATGTAAATAATGGAAAGGAAGAGAATGCTGTACTTTGGGTGAAAGTCGTGCCGGGGAGTTGGAGAAGGAGTGGGGTTGGAGCTGTTGATGATGATGCGTGAAGCTCGAAAAAGGAAGTCATCCAACAACTGCTGGATCAATGATGGGCCTGGGAAAACAATTGTGCGTCACCACGTTACATATTGGATATGCCAACTGAATGAAGTGAGAACAATGATGTCCGCAAAGACTGGATATTAGCAGGAAAACAGTTATTGAGAGGAGAAAAGGCAAACTCATTTGATGAGTACAGAGTTGTTTTCATATCAGTGTACTTTGACCTTACCAAGGTGTTCCTTCTCATTGCCACACAGTGAAAGCAAGGTCTTTATGAGGCGGAGGTGTCCTGCCAGGAGGATATTGTCCGCCTCACTGGTCTCCATCTCAGAGCTCCAGCTGGGTTCAAAGTTGTCAAGCCAAGAGATCTCATCCTCTAGCATAGTGGCTGCGCTCACTTTTAACACCTCCATTTCTGAAGCTAGAGAACAAGCAGGTAAGAAGACAGAGGACAGAAGAAACAATGAGTAATTGCATATTTTACTTTCCAAACTAATAACCTCATATGACAGCCCCCCTCTGGGACCAATTATCATGTTTAAATGAGAGTGACTAAAAGGAGACTTAATTAGCTTACTAGTGAGGTCATCCAGAAGCTGGCATCTTAAGTCAAAGTACTCAGTGCACTGAGACAGCAATCTGAGGAGAAAGAAAACCGTCAGCATAAGACTCCTGTATAGGCTTCAGTGATATTGATCTTCTGTGTTGCTTAAGTACCTCTGGTTGACTCCTCTCATGACAGATGTGGGACTCCATAACGGGAGCTGTGCAGTCAGAACAACTGAAAGGAGGAACAGATTTGGTTTCTGGATGTCAGGGAAGGCTGAGGTGTCAGACTGGCTCAGGGTGTACAGCTGATCACAGGCCACACGACGGATCTGACCCACAGACAAAGAGAGAACACAAGTATAAACACCGTTCACTGCATTGTTAGGATGTATTCCTGGGCAGCCTATTGAACAAAAAAGGGTGTTATTTACCTCCCCACTGGGGGATCCCAGCAGAACATCAATGATAAAATCATTGACAGAGGGAAGGTTGTAAAAAGAACCTGAAAAAAGAAACCAACAACAGGATTTAGTTTCACGGAGTGGTCTGACTAACCAATATAACAAAGAAATAAAAACTTTAGAACTAACCAACAATAATGAAACAGCACACGTTACTATCAAAATGAACAAAGATTGTGGGTGTTTTGTCTGGTGTGTTATTGTTCCTGCATTAATCTTACACAGTTGCTGACAGCGTAACTGCAGGCAAGTAACCAGCAGTGACAAGGCCTCACGGGCAATGATGGCATCTTTGATTGAGACACTCTGTTGTCTGACACATATCCCAGCATGCAACGCTGTAGGTGTGGTTTCACCCTCACTGCTGGAGCTGCAGTTACTCCCTGCAAATACACAAAACATTTGTTTTGCTTTCATTTCTTTTAGTTTTGGTTTGCAGCAAATACTTTGACAATGAGCTGTTGGTATCATATCATCTGAGGGCTTGTTACTTACAAAGGTGGAATGTAGTTGGACAACATAATTAACATATACATTTGACCACACCTAATCCTTCCCAGTTTTTTTATGCCTTCAAAGGAAAATAAGATGCATTTTCATCTAAAAACAAAGAGTCCGTTCAGTTTGATCTCCATCTTACCAGTACTGCTGACTCTGGTGCGGACTCCCTGTGGCAGAAGTGAGCTGTGGGTCTCTCTGATTGGCTGCGGACTGCCAACCAAGTCTAACCGCCCAGCTGCAGCTGCCCAGGTCAGACGCATGAAGCACGCCACAGTGGAGGTGAAGTCCCCCACTTCCATAGTCTAGAATGAAGAAAATAAATTGTTAGGTGGTCAGAGTTGCTGCTCAGTTCATTGGTGTGAAATGACAAAAGAAACAAGTAACAGAAGCAAGTAAAGTAGAAACTGAAACTAATAAATGTACTGTAAGCACCTGTATAGCTACACGAGCAGCAGGTATGATCTCCTCGACTCTAATGGAGGAGCGCTCAGACAGAGACATCTGTCTGTATGAGGACTTCTCTGGAGTTCCACATAGTGACAGCTGTCGCCCAGCACGTCCTGCATTTCGGAAAGGACGGGAGGAGAGTGCTTCGCCATCCCTGATGACATCATCATCCAGAACTGAAGGCATGCTCTGGCCAACCAGCAGGAACCTACAAACAGAGCATAATAAGTTTGTAGTGCTGGCTTGTCATGCAGCGCGCAATAATGACCCTGTGTGATATGGACCTGGCCAACTGAAGACAGATGGAGTAGACCCCCTGTCTGGTCTCATAGTCCACCTCTGATGGAATAGAATCTCTCTGCATGACGTTCACCACCAGACTGCAAAAAAAAAAAAAAATCATAAAGAAAGACCATGGTCAGAATAAATAAGGTGAGGTGCTTCACTTTGGATTAAATTGTGTACTATGTGACCAGTACTAACATAGTCACACATTTTGTCAGGGTACTTATGAAACAATAAACCAAACAACCAACAGGTAATATCCTTCTTTGAAGTGACTGTGCTCTGTAATAATACCTGAGGCCTCCTGCTTTCAAGAAGTTCTCACAAAAGGACTTGCTGCTTGTTTTGGCCATTTCATCATCAGATGTGGGCATGAGCTTTGAACTTAACACCTAACAGAAAGAGAGGAGGGATGAAAATAAATGTTGAAGCCACCAGTCACCACAGTTTAAATCAATTTTTTTGTGTTTCAGGTAATGGGTTGTGTTGGACGTTGTACGTACCTCCAGATTGTATAAAACTCTGAAGGTGGACATGCCTGGGGCCGAGGATCTGAACAGGGACTCTAAAATGGATGCAGCACTGGGTTGGTGCTGCTGCTTGGAGGCCATAGATGGAGAACGAGAACCTGAACCCTGACCGAGGGTAAAGAGAGTTTTCTACAGCAGTGAGAAAAAAAAATAAAAAAAATAAAATTAAAAAAAAAATCAGTGACACAGATTTGTAAACCATAGGGACTTTGAGAAAAAGATCAGTATAGAAATTAACACTACTGATGTTGGACATACAATAAAAGGTACACTGATGTGTACTCGTGTACCTGGTGGCTCCAGACACTGGATTCTTTGGGAACAAAGTTATCTAGGGCATCCTGCACTTCTGGATCTGTTGGGATGAGCAGTAAAAGCTTCCTCACACGTAGAGTGATCCTGGATGAAAAAAAAAGGCAAAAGAACTTCAGCTTCCATATTTAGTTCCACTAATAAGCTGAAAAACTATAAGCAATATGAAATGTGTCTGTACCACCGTTCTAAAAAGCTGGGATGTACCTATTGTACCTTTTATAACTAGGTACTTTTCTACACAGCAGACAAGACAAAAGTTTTGAGATAGAGCGTGCCATCATTTATAAATGAATATAGAGCCCCAAGATATCCTTTCCTTTAGATGTGTATACATGGAATATGTTGGTGATTTGTATCGTTTCTATTATTTAATCAATTATATAATTTGTTAATCATAAATATATCTGTATTAAATGTGTTACATTATAGTGATCATTTTACTTTCCTTTTTAAGTGATTTATACGATTTGATGTTAAAACTTAGTAAAAAATAGTTTTGTAATTTTCCATCCCACCTGGATTCATCCAGGTTAGCCAGCTGGTAAAGCATCTCGAACACATTACACACCAGTGCCATCACTACACCTGGCAGTGATTTCTCCTGCAAAGAGACAGACCGACACATTGTTTTAGAATCAACACTTGGAAGGCTCTGTGTAAGTTTGTCTATTTGTGTATTTGTGTCAACCTGCTCCAAGGCGTAGGCAGAGTTGAATACAGCAGAGCTGGAACTGCTGGAGGCAGAGGCGGAGGACTCTGAGCTGCCAGAGGGAGTGCCAGTGCCTGAGCTCTTCACAGTCAGGGTCTGTTCATCACTGAAGCCAAGCTGGGACAGCAGCTTCTGGTCCCGATTCATGGTCAACTAACACATGGTGGAGAGGCAACGAAGGAGGGAAGTGAGAAAAGAATAGGGAATGAGGTTGTTGAAGGCATTGTTTCCCCTGCCACATAAAAGATGCAGTGGTCCAACCAGCAGTAAACAGGTGGTGGCACCCTGCCTCCAAGAATTTGTGGACCAATTTGTAATTTGACATGTGCACTGGCTTCAGGGGAAGCACATGACAAGGAGAGGAATAAAATACTTTGATGGGGGGGATAAAATCATCTACATATTTAAAACACACAAACACAGATTCCCTGCATCTTACAGGCCCTTTAACACTCACCACACTATCATTGGCAAAGATCTGGACATTATCCACCGGACAGCTCAAGTGCTCAGAAATCTTCCACCGGATACTTCCTATTGTCTCATTACTGTGGGTCTGGAGGACACACACACACACACACACACACACACACACACACACAGTAAGACAACCAATTTTCTCTGCACATGTAACTCAATACCACAGTTCCTGCTAGAGTTCCAACTTAAATTTTACTTTTCAATACCATTATGAAAGCAATTTAAGATCTACACTATTTCATGTCCATAGTGGTAAAAAGTACAAAGCATATCAACAAAGTCCAAGAATTACTTCCAAAGTAAACACATTCACATTATATTTTAATTATTCTTTCTTTTTTGCTGTAGGTACAAATGTTTTCTGGGCGTTGCTTACCAGAGTTCACATAGTTGGTTGGAAATGTGATTTTTGAAAAACTTCTCGTACAAATGTGACAGAATATTAATCAGTAACAGCAGGCATTTATAGACTTTAATTCAGTATCTCGGGGTGTGGCCATAACAGAACATTTTCCAAAACTACTGCATATTGACAGAAGTAAACTAATGATAAAATTAACTTCATAATTCTATCGATTTGTAAGTACAATACAAAAAATCTAATACAGAGTCTAAAATATTTAAATACAAATCTAGGCTTATATGCATTTTCTCAATTTATTATCATTATATTAAACATTT
The DNA here is from genome assembly GCA_030068375.1 of Ostorhinchus rueppellii. NCBI lineage: Eukaryota > Metazoa > Chordata > Actinopteri > Kurtiformes > Apogonidae > Ostorhinchus > Ostorhinchus rueppellii. The sequence continues at coordinate 26,199,768 of JAQQZY010000020.1, forward strand.
CCAACAATCTTAGAATTCTCTGAGATCTGTAATTTATGAAACGTAATAAAATATATTTCATTTGGTCACCAGTTAGTGGTGTTCTCTTATTCCTTTTGTGAAGTAAACATTATGGGTTAACATTTATTTATTTATTTTCAGAATGAAATGACAGTAAATGAATATAAGTCACTAAACATAACATGAATAAAGCTATGAGCAATTTTACCAAGCTACCGCAAAGACATTCTCTGAGTTACTAAGTTTATTCACATATTGAATCTGTTTAGCACTTGTATTGTTGCACTAACTGAAGTGGTGGATCTGCAACATGTGACAGTCTGATACTGCATTGACTAGAAAACACCAAACAGCATAAAATAGATACAGTGTATTTACGTAATATCTGTAATTTAATATTATTTTAGATTTTAAAGGACTCATGGAAATGCTGAACACCATAAAGATGCGCTTCAAAGCATTTTGTTGGGCTCATAGCATAATTGCCCAAGTTATATTTTTGGCTAAATTGTGATATCTGCGTAATTTTAGTCAAACACTGCTGATTCATTTCATGCACATATTACTATTAGACTAAAAATATGACTTAGAAGAAAATATGATTTCAAAAAGTCCAACAGTACCTCCAAGGTGAAAGTGTCTTTGGTTGACTCATAGGTGATGTGAAGAGTGACAGGGTGTCCGTTGAACGAGGCCCCATGAGGTAGAATAGTGCGAGGAACTGAGTACATATCCTATACGGGAAAAAGTATTTGATTAGAAACTAAACAACCCCCAACGAAAATATATGGGGTTTTTGAATATTACAGAAAATACATTGACTTTATCCATCTACTTCAATACATGTAACTGTTTCTCACATATTTACTGTAAAAAGAGTAATATCCAAGGGGACAGACCCTACCTCTATAGTGATGACATAGCGTTCAGCCAGTAGCAGCAGTCTTTCGATTATAACCAGCTTAGTGGATCTGGAGATGAACATACATGTAGGTTTTAACCCGATTTTGAAAAGTTTACTTGTTAAAATCCAGGAAAGGGTACACCTCAACACAAACACATATAATTTGTGAATAACTATATTCTTACCCAAACCCCCCTAGGTACCTGGAAGGTGATTGTACAGATGTGGCCACTGTTGGCATAGCAGTGGCTGTCAGCATCTTGGTTGCCCTTGTAACAGCATGAGTTAAAGTAGGCCCACCCAGGGCCGAACTGGCAGCCTGACAGAGAGGAATTTATTTTCAGAATTTGACTTTGTTGCATGATACAATCAGACAAATCAGTCAAATATCCAATCACTTACTTCTAGTCTTTTGTAACAATCAGCAATGAACTTCTTATGCAAAGACACCGAATCCTGAAAAGAGGTTAAGTTATTATTATAAATGCAAAAGGGGAACATGCATGTTGCTTCTGAGTTGGCAAAACACATTATATGGCTGCTAGAAAAGTGATTCTGACTGGTGTATACACACATATATTCATTACACTGACCTTCTTCATTTTTGGATTGAGGTTGGTGTAGCTATATGTGATAATGAGCTGGATTGCTTCATTGGCTATTTCTTCATCTGGAGTTTCCATGGCGATGCGCCAGATAAAATCCATACCTGCCAGGTCAAGGCGTTCCACACACTGAAATGAGGGATATTGTATATTAAACATGAATCACAGCTTACAGATATATACATGATGCTTGTACTTCACTTTTCTTAAACAAAACCCAACAAAAAAATGATAGTATATATATTTTTGAAAATAGAAGTAAAAACATACCAACTGAGTTCCCTGACGTTTCAGGCGATGGTCACACAGATTAACATTCTCAAAGAATGTCTTAAAAAGATTGAATCCTGTGAAAGAAACTTAAATACATCAGCTTTTGTATTAGATATTGTTTTTCTCATCCCGAAAGACTGCTGAAACAGTCTCACCATTCATAGTGATTTCATAGGGCTCCAGTTTTAGGATCTTCTCTTTGAAGAGCTGCTGCTGGACATCACTCTCCAGGTCATGCTGTCCTTTGGTGAACCATTCAAAACACATCTGTGTACATCAAAATGTAATGTTAGGAGGTAATCAGTTGAATATTAGGCAGTGAAATACACAAACACAATTTTCTTGTGTGTGTCTGAGTTTAAAAGTGTTTCACCCTTTATTTGGTTCACTGATGTCTCTAATTCTGTTTACTCATCCAAAGACAGATGACTGGAATCACAAACAGATAGTACAAGACAGGGTTGCATCTGTTGTTGTCATACCTCTCGGTCAAGCTCACAGACATCTGGCCCAGACACCAGGCATTCCCAGAGCTCCTTGGCCCTGTTCCAGACCAGGTAGAGACTGGCCTCCTGGAGGAAGAATGCCAGGAAGCGCAGGTGGCTGTCCAGATACTAAACATAGATACAGACAGACAGATGTCATTTTGACACTCAGACACACAGTCCACTATCAATGCTGTGCAGTTCAATAGACATTTTGTGCACTGTGTAAATATGCTACAGTTCAGATTAGAGGAGTGATATTTTGCTTTTTAAATGGAATTATGCATTTTAAAACATTTCCCTGTGCTCTACATAAACTGTAAATGCTCTGCTTGGGTCTAAATTCTTCGTTAATTCAACTCCACAGGTCCATCTTCAACCCTATTTCTCAATAATGACACCTTAAAGGTTGTTTTGAGCGCTGGCCCTTTAAATACAAATGAGCCACTTCATACCCCACCCCCTGCAGGTTGTTGACTGTGCTTTTTATTCCATTCAGCCACTGATGTTTGTTAATACAATCAACAACTGAACATTTTAGGTAACTGGCTCTAAATTTGGACATACTTTCAGTTTTTACCACAACCGCTGCTGCTGATAAACAATTATGTCATACTTGGAGAAATGTTCATTGGAAGTCTGAACCTTATATGTGCAAATATTGTGACGTAACTAGTTATACATATAACAAATTAAGCAGGAACTGAAACAGGTTGTAGAAATCCATTCGATTTTTGCTGGAATGAATATAAAGATAGGTTTGCAGCACCTGGAGGCTTCAAATGCAAACTGTTTAAACTAGAGTCCACAAATACACAAATAAATGAACCAAAGACTAATAAAAGTGGGTTTAGCTAAATATGACCCCTTTAAATTAAAAAAAAGAAAATTGACACTGCTAAATAATTGTTGTCTTTCACAACTGCAGTACCAAATTGTCTTTCCTTAGGAGAAATACAACTTGGAACCCTAAAGAAGGGTGTGGAAATGAAAGATAAAATTTGAGTCAAACAAACAAACCTCCTGGTAGGTGTATCGCCCATCCACCATCGTTGAGCTTGAGAGGCCATTATTCCCTGCTGCAGTCACAGCCAATCGATGGCAGCACACAAGGGACCCTGTGATCAACTTAACAATCTCAAAGTTCTTCTTCAGGTCCTGGATGATGCTCTGCAGATTGACAGGAAAGATTACCAAAGCAATATTACACCTCTGATGATGATAATTGAACACATAACCATGTATGTAGGATAAACACGGTTATGTATTATGAGTACATGGTTAATTATTAAAGTATTTATCTTACCTTGTCTTGTTTCTGATATGTCTGCTTGATGAAGGACCTAGTGATCTCATGCAGCTGTCGGAGAGCAGGGACAACCCAGACGGCCTGAGGACTGCTTTGCTGAGAAGCCTGTTCAAACCAAGCAACCAGATACTTTGATTTTTGCTAAAGTAGACCGAGCAACCAATCGCATGCTACAAAAACAGAGGTCTATGATGCTGTTTATTAACAAATTTAATTAATCAATGGTAAAACAATAGTCCTTATTGTTGTGTTGGAGTCATCACCCACTGTTTTTGTAGCTGAGCTTTTATGACATTGGGAAAAAGAAAATCAGGGCCATGGATATGAAGCATAAATCAAACTGATAGAAATGTCAAACTACACTAAAGAAAATTCAAATTAAATATATGCTTCTTCCCCAACCAAAGTCAAACTCAAAATCCAATGTCATCTGTCTTTACAACTCTGATATCCATGGCTCTGATTACAGTTCTCTTTGCATGAGTAAACATGCCAGCACTCCCACCAAAGCGGACCATTCATCCAAGAGAAAAATCACTCGTTTAAGTTAGCCAGCACTCACCCACAACAAGATCAACACCACTGTTTAATCATAAAATCAGTGCCAAAGCCCTCTTAGTGAGGCAAGCAGAGAATTAACACACACCTGTTTGAGCTACCTTGTGTTACAATCAAGTGGGAAATTATAAACCTGTGACCCATGACATCCCTTTGTGGTCAAGCCCTCCTCCACAATTGGTTTGCAGGCGTGAAGCAGCGGGATTGGATACGGTTTGGTCAGTGAAATTATAACGATATTGGTTTCTTGTCTTACTTTGACCAAAATGTTAGGCTTCTTCTTGCCCCAAGTGCCAGTAAGAAATGAACTTTGAGTCTCGCTGCCTTTACCGTCCTCCTTAGAGTGTGTCTAGAAACATATACTTCACTTTAGCGGAGGTAATTCTACATGTCTATACATGTACCCAAAAATAGTTGAGACAAGTAAGTTAGATGGCCCTTTCCCTTTATCATGGCAGACATTCTGAAATCATGTCAAAGCCAGAGGAGCAATGGTACATCTAAACATGAATGACAACGCTGATATTCAAGTTCGTTACACTGAAACATCAGTGTCCACAAAGCGCAAGAGGAGGAACGAAACAGATGAATTAACAGACATGTGGAAAGACTAGATGAAACACATTCCTTTCAGTCTTTAACTTTCACTTTCCTTTACTTATGATACTTCAAGGTTCATTTAAATAAAGAATTTCTCTTAAACATATTGAGGGTTTTTACTATATACCAAAGCATAGTTTGCCATCCTTTTTTCCAAGATATACATGTTAATATGAGTTTGGTTTTCACACTGAAAACTTGCTGTATCCTTCAGACATTGACTGTGGAATTAGTCTGTGGGCAGTTTGACAAATGTGGGACATAGATGGTGCACTAAGGACACAGTACAGCACGAAGGACAAGGTGACTTCAGTGATAGTGACAATAAAAGTAAATTCTGGAGTAAAGGTTGACAGGAAAAATGTTTTTTTATTGGAACTTGTTTAATGAAAAACTAGCCAGAGGCTGGTCTTGTCTAGAACTTACTGTGGGCCACTGAGGGGCCAGAGATGAAAACAAATAATATGTTAGTTACATTTGACAAGAACATGCCAATTTTAGAATAAAAATGGCACAGCTGGCATAGAAATGCAGGGGCTTAACAGTCTTTATGTTGCCACAATTTAGAGCAGCACAATAAGAATCCAGCTCTGAGTTTCATGTGTTTACATGTTAAATAAATGATACATTCACTGACTCAGAGCAGTCAAGGGAAATGTATCCGAGAAGGGATGAAAACTATACAAATAGAAAACATGCTCATCTTTTACCATCTAGATCTAAACACTTTAAGGTATTCACAAAGTCACCTACCAAATTTTTTTTTCACAGACATCAGTGCATCTCTTTGTCAGTTATGCTGCTCACACACAGATAAACATAAGCAAAAACAATACCATGCTTCATTGTGCAGAGTAAAAATTAACTGCATTCACCACGTTACAAAATCATCTTAAGCATTAGTGTCACAGCTGTCTTACCTTCTTTATGTCCTCAATACATTTAATGATGTAACTGCGTTTCACTGTCTCCTTGACAGCATAAGCATCACTCAGGATCCCCAAGTGCTCCTCTAATGCCTGTTGAACAAGACTGGTAGGCAAGGTGGGAAGATGTGCCAGCTCCCAGAGCACCTCCAGCACCTGAGCAGACAGGTTCATTATGATGAAACCTTATATATAGTAGAATTATTTTTGGAATAATTATATTATTTCTGACAGGTACAGACCTTTCCTGTTGTAGTTTCAGAGCGAGCCTCTCTGCCAATTCTACCGATCAAACTAAGCAGCTTCTGTCTCACCCTGTCGCTCTCAATCTCCCAGCTCTGAATAACATGCAGACATAAACATTAATACAACACATGGATATAAACACTTTTGTCTTTGGAATCATTTCATTTGAACACTGAAGAAGCATGAGAGAAATCAACAGAGACAGCACTGACCTTCTGTATCAGCACAAAGAGGTGGGTGAGCTGATCAAAACTGAACTTTACAGCAGCAGCAGCGATGATAGTGTGAATGTTTTCAATCACAGTTGACGACTGGCCTGCCTGGAATACCAAAACCAGAAGCCGGTAAACAGGAGGCCACTTGCACACTTACACAGAAACCTATGGCTCCAAACAAATACATCCCACATCAAATCTGTCAACACATCTAAGCTACGAGTGTAGTTTATGCTGTTTTTATCGTCTGGCACTTCTGGTCAATAACAATTCACAATAACACAACGTATGCTAGGGCTGCACCATATTGGTAAGATTTGCGATATAGATGTACAACATTGCTTTAACAATAATATTGCGATATTTCTCATTCAACTAAAGAAATACCAGAAAATCAGAAAAGTGTTCCTCAACAATGTTAAAATGAGCCTATTGTTTGTATGCCGACTCAATTATTTAGAATTTAAGACAAAATATTGAACTATTACAATCATTTCCACAGTTCTGTCCAAAAACCTGCTGATGCTGCTACCACAGACCTTCAGACACAAACAGTCAAGTATTTTGTCATTTTTTTCCACATAGAAAAATGTGTAAATGACATGGATGTATTTGATAATAACAAAAGTGCCAGAGTACCACCATGTAAAAGCTTTGACAAAATAATATTCCATTGTCTGCCTGGTTTGGTAAATACTGCAGATAAAAATAAAATCTGTAAATAGAAGTGTTCAGGCCTTGGCCAAAGTTGTGCTCTGAAAATATTCACATCTTTTCAACATTAATACCATGTAAACTTACATTCAACCAGGAGCAGTAGCATCATTTCAGTTTTTTTGCTAGAAAAACTAGCATGTTAGAGTGATAGCGAAAACCACTGTGGTACCCCATGGCATGTAAAACAAAGTTAATACATATAAAATAAGATAAATTATTGCACGTCTTTGTAATATGAATATTGCACACTTTTATCACAATAACAAATTTTTTTTTTGTGATATATTGTGCAGCCCTAATGTATACTACATTATGATGTGTGTACTGTCTCTTACCTGTATTCTCCAGATCTTGGAGAGTTCATCCAGTGAGAGTTTACTTCCAAGCAGCTCAATGATTCCCTTAATTCTCTCACAGTACTGAGCCTGGTCGATGTTACCTTGAAAAGAGAATGATTTAATGACTGAAGGCAAGTACCTTTTTCAACAGACTGACATGCTCAACTGATTTTTTTTTAATATCTTGCTACAGATTAATGTAAATGATTAAAGCCACGCTGCCAGTCTGTGTTACACATGGTTTGTAAAAACTCAGTTTGAGCTTGTGTGTTTTCTTACCTTCCAGTGCTATTGACAGGACTGAGTTCTCAACTAGCCAGTCCAGGAGTTTATCTGTGTCAATGGCATTTTTCACTGTCTTAGACACAGTACTCTCCTCTATAAGTTTTGTTACCTGAGAGACAAAAAAAAAAAAATCCCAAAACAATTTAAAATTAGACCCAAAACTGATTTAAACATCCAGAAAATTGAAATGAAAAGTAAAATAGCTGACCTCTTTTAGGGAGTTCATCTTGGTGGAGAAGTGGGGAGTTTTGAGCATGCGTAGTAGTGTGTCCAGTCGTAGGTCATCCACTACAGTAACCAACTCTCTTTGGAACCTCATACATAACAGTTTGATGGCTGACAGAAGGTCTGGGATGCTTACAAGACGCTAAAAGACAAATTGAAGACAAGATGAACATGTCAAGTCATAATTGCATTGTTGAAACTGTTGGCACTAGAAAATCAACCCTAAAAAAAAAAAAAAACCCAACTTAGAAAAAGTTTCTGTTAGAGACGGAGGAGCACAGTTTCTCCTACAAATCCAAAGTAAGACAACTACCTTATCTTTAAGGTCTTTTTCTTCCAGGTTCTGCACATAGGTGATCATCTTATGGATAACTGGATCAAGCATTGGCTAGGAAAAACAATATGATAGTTCTTTAGTCCTCTGAGACAATGTGTAAGTGCAGCAGCAAAGAGTAAAAAAATAAATTAAACAAACAACTGTATAGAACATTGGCATCATGTAGACATGCAACTACTGGTGGGTCAAAACATGGTATTTGAAATCTCTCCAACGGGATATTTTAGAGACAATTTGACAGATTTGTGTTGCTAAATGACCCATATTTTTTTAACTTTCAAATGTATTTTGCTTTAGTTGGACCATAAGGCATTATCCCAAACCAGGAGCTACTTTATATTGAAATAAATGCTGGAATGGCAATCAATTAAAGTTTGCTCTCTGACGGGACATTACTGTTTTGATCCTGGTTTATATACAAGAACAGGTATTCAACATGAGAAGACACAAACTCTGGTATACAGACTAGCAGAAAAAAATACACTGTACATGTACAACATAAGGGGCAGCAGTTATAGTAATAGTTACATGGAAAGGACACAAATAATCAGACAGTGCTTAGTATATTACCATTACATTTCCATATATGTGTGAGCAGATAAGAAAGGTCACCTGGACAAGGCTGGAGTTGAGGTATTCTGCACAAACTCCAAGAGGTTGAACCAGTGCTGATACACACTGCACAGACAGAAGGAAAGAGACAAAATAGTACATTCGCCACACAAGCAAAAACAACATTACCTCATCATTATCAGCTGTTTTATGACCAAGTGAGAAAACATCCATTTAATTTTCTCAGCCCTTTTTTACGGGAGTAATAATTTAATCAAGTTTTCATAGTTGTGTGAATTCCCCATGGGTGTCACTTTTGAAAAATGCATACACAATGTTCTAATATTTCCCACATTTAAACTTTACGTCAAACCTGGCTTAAACTGCCGCTGTGGTTTCAGAACCTATGTATACGGTTAGTTAGGTCAACTCCGTCAGTAGTCCAGGTTAGTAGTTGTTTCTGTAGAAGACTCTTAACAAGAGGTTTCCATGGCTAATGTAAATGAGCATACTAGATTGACTAGCTGTTGTGCTTCTCTGCATCACATTGGTATCGTTTCATTGTTCTCCAGCTGCAAAAGACTGGTTCACCATGCAATGCTTCCCTCTTTCATCCCTTTAACCACTTTCTTGAAAAGATTAGCACTGCAATATTTCTTCATACTCTTGTCTTGATGTTTAAAAGTAGGTGTAAGCACACTTCTTTCAGTCACACATCTCTACCTGAACATGCAAAGTCCTGGCCCATAGTTCTGAACACTACACATACATGTCCAGATAGCTCTTGTAGCCAGAAAAATCTTCCCACCCCATATGGAAAAACCCAGCTTATCCAACCTGAATATGGTGTTTAATATGGCCTTTCAGATAATATTTTCAGAAGTGGAATACTGGTGTGCACGTAGACAATGTGACACTGTTTAAGTGTGACTGAAAGCAAGGGAGTGCCAACAGATGTGAGTTAGTTTCCAATATCAGAGCACAGCTGTCATTTTTCATTCAGTGCTAAATCACATCATGTTAATGAATGGTTTATGTGTTCCTGTCTTTTCCCCCTTCTATCTATAATCTCTGAGCTCAGTCCGTGCAGCTCCCATCTCCTCTACCTTCCTCTTCTATTCACTCAGTGAATCCCTTCTCTGCACTTGACTTCCTGTTCAAAGCAGACAAATGAATGAGTCACCCCTGGGAACAGGCATAGCAGGGAGTACTCCTCCCATTATCGTTTCTCCTTTCACTTTCAGTCTCTTTCTCTCCTGTGTATGTATGCATGTTTGGGAGCTGAAAGCCAACGCACTCTACTAAGCTCCCTTTGCCACTGACGAGCGCAACAGTAGTCTGCCACCAGTCTCTGCTCTATTAATATGCTAATGGTTAGCAAAAGTGCGTGTCCACGTGTGTGCTTGCACACTGAATCAATGGCTACGCGCTGCTGGGGTTCCGGCCAGGTTCCCAGAAGGAAGCATCAGTACAAGGATGCCTCAGAACATGTAACACAACAGGGCATTTCAACCATCACACAGTGAGAGAGGATGAGAGACTGTGCCTGTGTGTATGTGAGAATCACTACGAAGGGAAGAGAGAGACATTCACCAGCCTGCAGCTGAGAGCAGAGGGGGTAAACATGATGACCTTTTGCCTGTATACGCTGTCAACAGTACATCTCTCTCATGAGCAGGAACTATTTTAGTCACTCTTAATACTGTGATGGTACTGTATGACAGACCATTAGTAAAATGATGAAAGTCAAAAAGGTTTATCTTACCGCAATCTCAATTTCCTCTGTGTTGAGCTTTGCCTGAATGGCAGTGAATCCTCCCAACTCTCCAAACTTAACAAAAAAATAAGAGGATAGAAGATAATATCATCACTGACTTAACAATGTATACATGTATTATTTCATATAAAAGGTAACTGCCCAGTACTCACTCTATTCACCAAGTCAACCAACCAACCATGAGGCTCCTGAAAGAGAAAATTTTGTTTTCCCTCGTGTTATTGAGTAGGAGTTCAAGATTATAGGATGCACACAGTAACCTGCACATACTCAATACATTCTCTAACAGCTGTTATATGTCAAACACACATGTTGTCCAAAGCCCCTGTGGATCCATTGCATAACATTGGAGATAGGAAACCTGTTTGTGTGCCCAAAAACATGACAAGGAATAATAAACAAAGACTAAAAAGGAAGTGTATATGTAAATAATGGCAGAGCTTCACATAGTTGCCAAAGAATCTGGATAAACTGCCTCATAAACAACAACATTTGAGGACAAATGAGGCCCCTTACTTTCTGATAGGTGTTGCTCGGGGAAACTGCAAACATATTAGCCTCTTCTCCAAATACTTCAGCCCAGTTCCTCTGACAGGCCTTCATTCGATTCTTAAAATGGTATTCATTGTCAGGGTTGAAGGCCTGAAACCAACAAAAAATGTAAAGCAAAAAGCATTTCTTGATGACTCTATGTCCGATTTCAAATGCAGGTAAAACAAGTACTGCTTAGATGGATGCAGGAATATGGACAAAAGGATTCATACCATGGTCAGGACTGCCATTAAGTTTACAGGTACAGGATCCTGCTTGACTCTCTCAGCAACAAGTTCTACCAGCAACATCAGCATGTTGTAGATTCCCTCATGAATCTCAGTGCCCCATTTGTGCACTGCACTGCTGGTCAGCAACTAGCAACCAAAAATGAGAAAGGGATGAGCAAAGTGACTGAAAATATTACTACTACTACTACTACTATTGTAAAAACAGGTAACGCTAATTACAGACCTTTTTAAAGGCCTCTGGCATGCACCGATCGATGAATCGTTTACAGTTCTCATCAGCATCAGCAAGACCTGTCAGGAGAACAAAAAGTTGGATCAAAACATTTAGTCACATACATGAAATTGCAAATAATTTGCTATGACAAATAAGATACAGATTGAGCCACGTAACGCATCTAAAATAACATGTGAGAAAAAACAAGTGATCCAAACAAAACGCACCACCCACACAATAACGCAGATGGAGATTTACATTAGCACAGACTGTTGGGAAAGAAAGAAGATTTTCATCCCACATAAATTCAGTCTTACCATGCCGCGCAAGGCAGGTGGACGCAATGAGACATTTCCCCAAGGATTCTTCCCTCTTGTAAGGTATTGACCAGTGATCAGTAAAGACTCTGCTCTCCAGCTCATACAGATTGGTGGTGGGGAACTCCATACTGCCTCCAGAACAGTTTCCATTCTCATCATTGTTTCTCTGTAACACACATGAAAAAATATTGCCAACATATTGCAAAGTCATGTGGTGAGCCATCATTTCTACAACTATTTTATAAGATACAGCAGCCGTTTCTGTTCAGTTGTTTGGAGCTAGGATAGCACACATAGCCTCTGGTAGTGATAAAGTCAGACAGGACGATGCTTGATTCATTTCTCCCTCTGGGAGAAGCATAGCAGTCGTTTGGAAAATGTGACCTTTTCCCCATGTCCTTCAATTCTGCATCTTCTTGTCCTCTGTCATCTTCCCAAGCAGCTTAAAAAAAGAAATCCAGACAGATGCTCATTTTCCAGTTTTGCACTGAGCACTTAAGCGTGAAGTATTGTGACATGTAAGACAGCGTGTGAATTTCATGAACACCCTGCCACAACATGGCATGCTGTCATGTTAACCAAACACCAGACATTTAAAGCACAATAACTACTTGTGTTGTGAATATATAAAAGTACATATAAATTCACTTACAAATAAGTTTTCTATTCATGATTCAAAATGCTGCATATTCTGTTGCTTTGAGAAAACAAAATATTAGCCAGTGGTTGTACATTCTAGTAGAGTGCATTGTTAAAGAAGAAAAAAAAAGGATTAGTGAATTATTTACATCATAAATGCCTTCACATATTCATGAAGATTTAGAATATTAATGATTACACTCCAGAACTTCAACCCCTTAAATATGGCTGCCTGGTGGAAAGTTTTAATGACAAATCTTTGCTGAAAACAACCAATGATTCATGTGTAAAACTGAGGCTTCCTTTGCTTAACCCTAGGATTCAACTCTCACTACGTTATAAATGTTCCAAACTATTACGAATCATCCCCCCCCCCATTTTGGCTCTGGGCAGCATAATATGAATATTAATAAGAGAAGATTTAGTTAGGTCAACTCTTATAATTTTGAATATATCTCCACATATTACCATGCATAATCACTGATGTTCAGTGCATGTTTTCCTGTGCAGCGCACTGATAAATATTGGATATAAACTGATGGACTAGGCATTAAGAAGAGGAGAACAGGAAGAGGTACAGGAAGGAGAAAGAGGTATCATATTTCATCTCTTCCCTTTCTAGGAAAATTTCACAAGACAGAAAGATGGATGAAAGGAAATAGATGGAGACCCAAGCCAACACTGATCTTATAAAGAACTAAGTTGAAATATTATGTAAAAAGAGAAATAATTGCCTGCAAGATTATGAGAAAAGAACTGAGTCATCAAATCCCTAAAGAGCTGACTTTGATTTCAACAAAAAGGTAAAACAGAAAAACTTCCATTCCAAAAATGAACAGCAAATATTAGAACAGACATCCTGAAAGGCTGCAAAACTCTGCATTTTATATCATCGCAGGAATCTTTAAGGAAAAACTTCAGGTCTCTAGGGCACAGTAGGTGGCTGAACAGGACGATGAAGTAACTTAGCCCTGTTCTGTTACTATGCACCCCACAACCCTCCAGGGACCCCTGGCTAAAGCTGCAATGTGTTTGTGTGTGTCAGGGAGACTGCAGGGCTATATTTAGGAGTAAAACATTGGGCAAACAACCTATGACATGCTTAAGCACAAATACAGCAGATAGAAAAAGAGTGAAATTAAACCCATTCAACCTTGAACATTTATATAGATTTAAGTTTTATAACTTAATGTATGTCACGTTAGACACCGACTCATTTTAAGCCACATTTTCTATGCAAATTCTGAAAATAGGTCAAATATAATACATCATCCCTCCAGGTGGTCCCCAATGCATTCATTAACTTAAATCATTATTAATGTGGGTATGTAGGAAAAATTATTTTGACAGCTCTTAAACACATCTAATGACTTCAGAGAGGAAGACATGACAGAGTGTGTAACATTACTGCAATAATTAGCATATTTATATAGTAAGGTTCATTATTTATAGTGACATGACATGCAAGTATGTGCTACTTACTGCATATGCTGAATACCAACTGTTGTTTACACTGTATCTACTGAACAGCTGGGATCAGAAAGTGACCATGGTGATGAGAGAGACCAGGAAAAGCAGTCCACAGGCATATATATATATATATATATATATATATATATATATAATAAAAATGAATGAAATGTCGATGCAACATCGAACATTAACTGTTAAAACCGTGGCCCTGTTGGCATGAAACATGGATCATGGGGATCTTAAAACACAAGACTTGATTTAGGTAAACAAATTAAACTTTGTAGAGTGAATCAAGTTATTTCAAAGTGTCTGACAGATATTTGACTGACTTATGTAAATAGCTTCCCCTTAGTAGCTTAATAACACATAAAGTCAACTTGGCTGAGGCGGCCTATATCTTTCTATCAAATATTATTTTGCTGCCAAAGAACCTATGATTGCCCAATAAACGTCACATAGGATGTTCTTTACATTATCTATAGGAGTAATCTAACATTAGCATACACCTATTCCTATTGCAACGTTTAAGGTTTAGGTTATCAAGAAGCTCATGACAGCCATACTAGTAAAAGGAATTGCGAAATCGCTTCCAGTCCGGTTCGGGTGGACTGCCGACCCAGCAGGGGGCAGGGGCGGTTGACGCTGTCAGCCTACCGACCTGCTAATGTTAGCTAACATATGCAAACTACACTGAATGCATTCAATCATCTATCCGCATGCAAACTCCAGTAACTGTGGCTCAGTCCCGCCTGTCTAGTTAAATGCCGTGGTGGCAGCCTGTGAAGTGTAGTGTCTGAGCTGTAACTGGTGGTCCAGCTGACTGGCGCGTTTAACTTGCAACTAACGCTAACATCAGCTAACCACCACAACGCTGGGTTAGCTAGGAAGTTTAGAAATTGCCTTTTACCTTTCTGATTCAGAGTGAAGTTTATAGCCTGTAGACTAATGTTAGCAGATAGCTCTCCAGTCACACTGAGGCAGGAGAATAGTGTTCATACGTAACAAGACTATTTCACTCCCTTCTCTGACAGCTCACGTTGGGTTCGGAGCTCCTAGCATAGCAGCGGCTAAGTGCAGCTAGTTAAATGGGCGAGCCCCAAGTTACAATTAGCCGTGTTCTCCTCCCGTGCTGCTTACGGATACGCATGTTACTCTTACCTCACTGTCCACTACATCGTGGTATGCAGGTGGGGGATCAAATCCTCCAGTCCCAGTGCGCCCGCTATTTTCCCCGTCTCCACTCGAACCCAAGCTGGGGGCAGGCCCACTCTCCATCGGCTCATATCCATAGCCGAGTCCGGGGCTTTCGTTTGTCAGAAGCGCCACTGCCTCGTTGATGTCGTTCTTTGCAAGACGGAGCGCTTTTCTGATCACGTCGGGATCCGGGAAACCCATACAGAGGAGCGTCGTTATGTGCTGCTCCTCTTCGGTCTCCATGATGGGGTGTCTCCGTATTTCAGACTAATAGTAACGGGATGTTCGGCACAGCCCTGTAGCAGTGCACGCCGCCATGTTTACAGTCCGCTGCTGCTAGCCTGCCTGTCACGATCTGACTTCCCACAACAGCGCCGTCACCGGTCTAATGCCGAATTTCGTGAATCTACTAAGTACTGCATGCCCCTCGCGGGAGCGCGCAAGGTGACCACTAATAGTAGTATACAGTTATATCAATAATAGGTAGAATAATGGTTAAGTCAATAGTTTAACATAAAATAAGGCTACAGCTATACAGTCTATTTTTTTCTTAATTTGAGAAATCTTAAAAACATGTTTCACCCCTCTTTTTGTATTCATAGGGTTTTCTCCAAGTCTGAAATCTGAATCTAATTAATCACAAGCAAACAAGGAATGCATATTTTTAGCTGAGGAGTGAGTGTTGCTTCCAAATCCACAAGCTTGGGCCATAACCCCACGTGACTGTATGACTGCTATGATGGAAGTATTGAAAATAGGTCTGTGTGATAGTATAGGTGCTAGAGGGGTGAATGTGTGCTCCTTTTGCATTTATTTTAATATTAAATATAAGATAAGATAACATAACATAACATAACATATGCCTTTATTAGTCCCACAAGGGGAAAGTCTAGGTTTACAGCAGCGAAGCACACGAGCAAAAGAAGTGCAAAATCAAACCTAAAGACAAATCAAGAACGCTATATGTATTATTTACAGCTGTGCACAAGCTATTATTACAAGGTGTGTTTGGACAATATATGATACTAGACTATAGTGTACTATAGTGTCAACTAAAATAATTCTGGAAAGATATTTCTAAAATATGTTAACTTTTTAAAAAATCAGTGTTCTTGGTACGCATTTA
>JAQQZY010000020.1:26216412-26226627 GCA_030068375.1 Ostorhinchus rueppellii
TATAAAAACTACCATTAATTTGGATGGTAGTTTATACAGAAATGCAGTCTAGCCTTCAGATGATCTTTTCCGACTGGATTTTTCGAGCTTTTTTCTTGCTGAGAAGGAGAGTCTAAGGACAGGGGATGCCCAGGACATTAATCCATCTCCTTCATCTACTGTATATCTGATTGTTGTTTGTCTAATTCTGTAAAGTCCTGTGAGGCAACCTTGTTGTGATATAGAACTATACAAATAAAATTGAACTGAATTGAATTGATGATCACAGCAGTAATGAAATTGGAAATTGAAATATATGCATTGTGTGCAAGTGTCATAAACATATGGGCTGAGATCTGACTTGTGAAATTCAACATTTCTCCACAGAAAAAGGAAATGATCAAATGGAAATTATAGTAATTTTAAGACTGTAAAGTCTTCTATACCGTCAATAAAAATCTTTTATTTTTTTAGTTTTCGTATTTCTAACATGAGTTTCATCCTCACACCAGGGCGTGGCAGTGGGCGCGAGTACGGTTGGTGGATCTCGTGGCGGGTAGGCATCACGTGGGCTCATGTGAGCTCATGTGACATGGTTAAAGCAAAACAGGAACAAAATGGCTGCAACTGGAGACGACGCTGCTGCTATGGATAGCATCTCCAAGGCACCAACAGCTCATTCAGCGGCCTTAAACCCTGCCGGAACCTCCAGTGGACAGGGAGAATGTACGGCGGAGGCTACTGAAGCCGCTGCATCTGCACCTAAAAGGCCTCACACTAACAGTAAAGTATTTTATTGGTAGCTTCTGTAGCTTGCTAATGCTAAAATTTGCATGTAACAGATTGTTTTTGCTTTGATGTGTGGGTCATATTGCAGGTTTATCAACACTGTTAATCTCTGCTCCTCCTCCTCTGTTTTTATATTATGTTCGTTGGGATTTTAACGTAATTGTTTGATCTTGTTGCAAACTGAGTTCTGATTTCTGCATGTTATTTATCCCTTTGTGTGAACAATACGTAATGTTGTCATTTAGAAATTAGCTATAACAGTTTTTGTAATGTTAAGGTGATGGCGGTGTGGAGACAGCAGAGGAGGCTGTGGAGCCTGCAGAGCCTGATATCAATGAGTTGTGCACTGATATGTTTGAAAAAATGGCCATCTTCCTGCAAGGAGAACTAACAGGTATTTTAATGCTAAGTACAACTGATGTCTTTTAATATTTGTCCTTGAAATTGTCCCGTTTCATTAGTTCTATCCATTCATCTGTATCTTCTATTTCTTATTTTCTTATGAAGAGACTGAACAGGTGCTTGATTAATTGATAAAACACAAAATGAAGCAGCAACATCAAAATCAGTAAACGTCAAAACATTTGTACATTGAATGGAATCCTCATCCGGGGCTCCTCCTTGAAATACATCATGTCTTATATTTTACTGTTTTTCAATGCTTCAATTTGTTTCCCTTGTTGAATGAGTTTGTCAAATTACAGTGCTTGAGTAAAGTGGGGTCAGGACCTAAACTTGTAAGAAGACATTGTGAATAGCTGTAGTATTTGTATATACATTTACAAAATACTGATAAAAAGAAACTGTTTCATTTTAGAAATAAATCACAGTAATAATCACATTTGCTGAGTGAAGTGGTAGCTCACATTTTTCAACATTTCATAATAGGCCTCCACTGAAAAATACCAGTACCTAAAAATTTACCCTTTGAGTTATTGATAAAAGGGATTGGTAGATGGAAAAATACTGTGAGAAAGATTTCTGTTGTTTCACTTTTTGTGCATTCAATACCGTATGTCTCTCTGTTTTGGAATGATTTTATAAATACTGAAGCTGACTTGTGACTAATAATTGATTATGACCTTCTGAAAGCCTATGTGGTGGATAATTATATTTGAGAAAATATTTGACGATGGTATTAATTTATATGAGGCTATAACTCATTGTAATAAAAGACTGAAAAAAAATAAGACCTACGCCAACCAGAAACATTGTTTTTGTATTGCTGATTGATAGTTCATTCAGAAAAAGAGGATTTTGAGTATGTTTCCTTGGGCTTCAAAGCCTTTTTTTTTTTTTTTTTTTTTTTTCAATTTTCTGACATGTTACAGATCAACAGATTAGTTAGTGAAATTATAATAAAGAAAACAAAACTGTAAATTGCAGCTTGGTTATCACAAATATTCTTACTATTTTGTAACATTTTAGGTACTTGTGAGGATTACCGTCTTTTGGAGAACATGAACAAGCTAACCAGCCTGAAATATATGGAAATGAAGGATATCAGTATCAACATCAGCCGGAACCTGCAGGATCTTAATAACAAGTGTAAGACATATTTCAGCCCAACAGTAATACCAACACTTGAAAATCAAGTTGTTGTGTGTATATATTGTTTTGCTTTTCTAGTTTGAGTTTTGTCATAAATGATTAGGTGGTTTATCTGTTTGCTTAGATGCCAGCCTACAGCCTTACTTGGACCAAATAAATCAGATTGAAGAACAAGTGTCTTCACTTGAACAAGCTGCTTACAAACTGGATGCATACTCCAAGAAACTTGGTAAGAAATTCAGTGTGTGGTGTACATGCATTAAATTCAGCAGTATATGTTAAAAGTAGAGGTGTGTAATCCCAGGTTCATCAAGTCAAATTCCTGCCACATATTGGTTCCAACCCGTTCACTGAACACACGTGATTCCACTAATTATCCCATCTACCTGGATGAGGAGTTGTGCTCATCAAAATGGGCTGGTTCAGTGAACAGGTTGGAAACAATATGTGGCAGGCATTTGACTTGATGAACCTGGGATTACCCACCTCTGGTTAAAAGGGAATAATTGACTGAATTAATTGATTGTTAATTTCTCTTAACAATGACAATGTGTTTGCTTAGTGTGTTGAATGGTATTTCTTACTGTGTCATTGAGGGCATACCTCCAGGATTATAATTGTATCTATCTCTGGGTATTTGTGCTGTAGGCTAATAATAGTACACCCACTATTGGCTCGCTCAGCAATTGTTCAGCTTTCCACCAGCAGATGGCACTGTGATATCACAGATCAATCCTGACTACCAGCTCATGTTGTATCTGGCAAGAGGTGTGTACTCTACAATACTGTCTTTCCTTCTCTTTACAGAGGCCAGATTCAAAAAGCTGGAGAAACGATGAGGAGAGGAAGGGCAGACTGAAAGTTATGGTGCCTTTTCACCTTCTTTCACCCTGCTTTGCTTTCTTCTCTCTCTGCCAGCGGAGCCAGGAGCTGCAGGGAGGATGTGAACTGAGACTGAAACAACAAACAGTCAGAGCCACTTTGACACCTAGAAACGGCCGGGAAGGAAGCAGTTGAAGGCAAATGAATTAGTGCTGCGGTGCTTGACTTAGATTTCACTTCAGTATCACTGTTTTTGACAGCAGTCTTGTCATCTGGGCATATAAGAGAATACTGTGTGTGTCTAAAACCTTTTGTAGATAAACCTCCAGTCCCTCGTTACCAGCATGATGGTGGTTAAGTCATAAAAACAGCGCTACTAATCTGTTTAACAAAAATTAGTACCACATACAGTACATAATTAACAAAAAGCATGCTTGTAGCTTTGTTTTAATCATGTCTCATCCCTCATTCCCTTTCACTCTAACAGATTAAAATTGACCTCCCAACAGTCAGAGTAATAACAGCCTGACGTTGTTTGTTACACATCTGTCAGGGCTGTGTGAACTGCACTATGTAGCGCTGTTAGAGGATGTAGTGTGTGTGTGTGTTCATTGTTACAATAAGTGAGTTTGTCTGCAGTTTGAAACAAATATGAGATTTGATATGGATCAATTATTGTCTCATGTCTTTTTAGGAAAAAACTTTTTAAATAAATTGATTATTTACATGAGATTAGTTATTTTCAATTTTTTTTTTTAAAAAACTTTGGGGCTATGATTTTTTGTTTAGTTTTGAGTATATAAGGAACTTTAAGGAATTGACTACTTTTAGCTGAGCTTTATTTAATATTAACGTTACTTTAAGTTTTGCAGGTAGTGTGAGGAAGGCCTTTATTTATAGATGCTGATAGAGGCTAAAAGAATATATGACAAATTAGAATTTACAAATACATTGCTCATGAAAGGTTCCATAATGTGAAGAGCCATGAACATCAGAAAAACAAAAAGATGCTAATCTTATGTGCAATTCTATTTTCTGCTGTTCATTAGAGTTTTTGTGTTTTTTAAAACTTTTAAATTATTTGTATCATTGAATGAAATAATATTTCCGCCAGTAGTTATTGTTTCCATTAATTAAATGACCCTGGTGTATGTGTCTCTATTGGAACCAACTGCCTACACATCTCAGGCTGACTTCCTGACAGTAGATGGCAGAGCTGCACTTTGATATGGGTTTGATGCATATGAAATGTATCAAATATTATATATCTGGAAAAAATGATGGGCTGTAGGCAGAGGTTTGAGTTACAGCCTTCCTAAGAAAAAAATAAAAACAAAAACCCCCTGCAAGAGACAGACCAATAGATGGAAATGGATGACACATGCTTGACAATTCATAGGAAAGGTTGAATGTCTAAGTAAAGATGTGTGTGATGCCCTCTGCCTCTTTTGTTTCCTCCTCTACATTAGCTGTCTCAGAACACAACCCAGAGCTCTTTTTGCTGTAAGCAACAGATTATCTAAACTGATAGGACCTCCTCCATGGCTCCCTCCTGTTGGGTTTGTGTGTGTTGGGTCATGCACAATGTGTGTGTATGTTTGTGTAAGACCTAATCTAAAACAGGTCTCTGTCATTAGTCCAGTTGAGGCCCTGGCGCAGAGGGAGCTCATTATTCATACTGTAACATTATTTACTGTTGCACTGTGATCCTTCCATCTTCCCCTTTCACTGCCTCTTTCCAGGGCCTTGGGGCATAAATTCTACTCCCCTCCCATAGGCTCTCAAATCAGGATTATTAAATAATTTTGAGCTGTTTTTAAAAAGCTAAATATGAGTGCCAGGAGAAGTCGAGCGCAGAGTGGAAGGTAACATACTAATCATAGGTAAGCTTTTTTGTTTTATTCAGTGTTTGGGAAGTACCGCAAATCTGGACCATACTATACCATTATATAGTTTGGGTATGGGAAATGATTGTGTTTTGGACTGTGTTTATATACATGGTTTTCAACAAAATCATTAAACAATACAGGACATATAGAAACTTGTATATTGTGCAGTTTCTTACAAAAATATATTCTGTTTTTTATGAGGTACTGCCTACAAAGAAGAGGAGGCACTAAGACAAAATAAGCATCTTTTAGTCACTTCTACAGCTATTAGGTTGTAGAAGAATGACTGTCACTGAAGCTGTGTGCTTCAAATTTCCAGTTGAGCCCTAATAAGGAGCGTGTTCCCATGCGCCACTGTGTGTGCATGTAGAGAATCAACCCTGAAGCATCATTCATCAGGCACGCTAACAGTGGGAACAAGTGAGGGAATGTAATGATTTCATGGCTTTGATAATTGAAAATCTGTTTTCCACTAAGTGGTATTATTTGGTTGTGTACAGTATGTGCATGATGTATGGGGTGTGTCTGTTTCATACAGTGTAAGTTGGTATGCATGAAATATAATGGAGTATGTGATGCAAGTAAACATCAATAATTGCTTATAGACATGGAAAATTACCTTTCAGAGAAGTATATTGGAAAATGTTACATTTAGAGTAGAGTGTGTTCCTGTGTTAGCTGTTAATGTTAAGTGGGTCAAACTCAAGTATTCCAGTACATCTGGTTTTTATAGAATACCAGTACCACCCGGTTTATCACTTTTTGCCCTCTTCTTGTTGAACCACCATCAGTTATGATCGAATTGACCAACTACACTGTCGCACTTATTGACCCACAATTGTAAGCTCATGGGTCAGTACAAAAACATACTTCCTCTGCTTTTCAGAAAACATGTTTTGCTCCCTTTCTCTTTTTTCATCCCCATCTACAATATTAATGATAATTTCCAGTGTTGAAATACACCACAAATATCAGGGGGCCATGGGCAGACAATAGGACCTCTGCAAAATACTGTAAAACTGATCATGCAAACCACATTCCCTTTTCATCATGCACTACTGCAAACACACAGAAATGGCAGAAACACAGCATTAGATATAGCTTAGTGATTGTCACATGCAATGCCAGGTTATATATCAGTTACATGGGAACAATTGTGATTGAATTACATACAATGTGGCTTCAACTTATAGACATAATCAACTTAAAATACAGATTACACAAAATGGGCCAAATAGGCCTAACTCAACAAAGGAATTATCCCAATTCAGATCTTTGGGAATGATAGGACTTGAACCTGATTTGGTCTGACAGACCTCAGGAGATTCCAAGAAATATTTCTGAGAGCATATCAAACATATGTCCGTCATCAGCTGCTGTAAAGGAGTTGTTTTCTCCATAAGGGTAAAGTGGAGACTGGACCAGTTAACAATAACAGGGCAGGATGCCACACCGCAGTGTTGTGTAACTGACAAGCAAGCACAAAGTTTGGGAAATTTTTTCTTGTCTTCATGAATGAGAGAAAGCAAGGACACTCAAAAAGTAATTTTCTAACCACATTTGTTCTGTGTTTTCCAGCAATGCTCAAAGTTAGCATTTCACTTAATTGGGTAATGTCAACAAATCTAGAGGTATTGTGAAATCCCCCTTTATCCTTTTTGTCTTTCACTCACTTTCACACACACAAAGACCATGATGGAATAAACAGCCCCCCATAACTGCACTCCAAGCTGTTAAAATACCCTCCCATGCCCCCGTAAAGCAGTGACACAATAAAGACAGCCAAATGGCCTTAGATAAATGCCAAAGAGGTTCATGTTTACATCCATTTCAAAGCAGCCAATAGATCTGGGAGGTATTTCTGTGCAAATATAAGCCACATGTGAGATCTGAGGGACTAAGTCAAACTTTAAATACCTTCTACGAAAAGGGCCCGAAAAGCCACATGAGGTCAAGTTTTGGCACAGCAATCACTCACTTCACTATACTACTCACACCTTCATCATATACTGTGCACACATGCAAGGATACAGGATCACACACAAAACCTGCACGTCACATCTGACCCCTTTGAAACTCTAACCTCAAAGAATGTGTCTCTCAGGTCTACAGTTCTTGGAATACTTGGTCCAACACTACATTAATACAATCCGCTTTGATTTTAACAAAACGTCCACACTGTCACAGCATTATTACAAATCTAAAATGAGACCAGATGGGATTGTGGCACAAAACCGGAGGTGCTGAGTTATTCTGGATGTGAGACCGAGATTGGACGCTCCCAGCAGGTGGAAGACGGAGGGTGGTAGAGTCTGTCTCCAGCGTCTCTCCTCCTGGGGTTCAAAGAGGACTGAGCATCCTTTCTCCAGGAAATCCTAACCAGCAACACCTGACAACTGTCCTGTTAAATTCTGATTAAAATATGATATTATTTCAGTCCTGGTGTGTCTCCCAGGGTGCATCTGTTGTTTCTGTTCACATTCTTACTTTCTCAGAACACTCTTCCTTTCATCTCTGTGGACTAAATGGACTCGGCATCTCTTAGACCCCCCCCCCCCTCCATTAGCGTAGCACTCAGACTCATTGGCACCACAGTCATTTGCATGTGTCGGTGTCTGTTCATGTGTATGTTGCATTCATAGTTACACATCACACCTGCTCATTTCACCCACAAAACTCTACACCTTATGTCATAATATGCAGTCTAATCATGCCAAAGCTCATTCGGTTGAGGGGGGTTTTATTACATGACGTAGGACCAAGATTACTGAGGGACATGAAGCAATTAGTTCTGCTTTACAGCAGTTGCACGCTTGGGAAAACATTTGAGTACATACGCGCCTTTTTGTATAACTTTAATTTTGCGCTTGATACCTTTAAAAATAAATCCATGATGGCTATAAATTACATTCCGTGAAACTACAAAAATGTCTAAATATAACATAGAACTCAAAAAGATCACGATCTTCATCTTTATCATTACGATCGTCTGAGACCCCCCATGTGTTAAAAAGGGATTCATGAGATTTATGGCTGAGGATTTTAACATGTCTTGTCTTGTTTAGAATGAGTAAAATGTCAGTAGTTCTCAGTTAGAAAATGTCAATATTTCTTCCGTGAAATCCATGGATTGTGTGGGCATGCATGTATGTTCCCTTCGGCATGTTTGCACTAACTCATCCAAATGAGTAACGAGTGTCCGGAAGTGATAAAAAGAACAGCGTCGAGTCATCTTGTTATGAAATAACCCCAGGCTGGCCCAAAATTAAGAAGAACACAACCAGAAAATAAGTCACACAACATTATAATTATATTCTCAGAAGATTTAGTAACAATGAATGATTCAGCTATAGTGAATATGCAACGACCTCTGCGTCTGCTGGTCCCCTTTAGCTTTATTTCTCAGGGAGCAATTTAGTGGCAAAAACATGCCCTAGTTTTAAATATAGAAATATAGTTGAGCAGAAGTAGATCTGTTCAGAAGAATGGTCCAGGACATTGTTTAGGTCTGATCATAAAGTTTTGTCTTTTCTTTTTTTTAGAACTATATTTTTTATTAAACATACTGTAGAACGACACAGAACACAAACCATTCCTTGACAGTATTACAGAATATGTACAACAGTGTAAAAAACAAAACAAAACAGAGCCTAGGAAAGAAAAATAAGTAATTAATAAAACCATGTTGGGGTCCAGACAATTTAGTAATGTCAATGAATGAAAAATAAATGAATGGACAGTTAAGATACTATAACATAGTGTGGGGTTTCCCTCAGTCAGAGGTATCTTACTATAGGTAACCACCTCCTCACAAAGACATCAGCTTTTAATTGTAATTGAGCAGTTAAAGCTTTCATTCCATACACTTCCCTTAACTTCTGTTTCTACTGGGTCACTATAGGAGGCTGTGAGTTCATCCATTTTATTGTCATCATTTTCCTATAGCAGTCATCAGGAGTAACAGGTACTTTTGGTCTCTGGTGTTAGATCTTCAGGAGTTAGATCTAAACAAAACTGACTTGGGGTGAAAAGTAACTCATCCATCCATCCATCCATCCATCCATCCATCCATCCATCCATCCATCCATCCATCCATCCATCCATCCATCCATCCTTCCTTCCTCTGAACCCACTTCATCCTCACTAGGGTCATGGGGGTCACTGGAGCCTATCCCAGCTACTTAAGGTGGGGTACACCCTGGACAAGTCACCAGTTCATCACAGGGCTGACTCTCACATTCACACCTATGGACAATTTAGATTAACCTATTAACCTATCAGTGCATGTCTTTGGATGGTGGGAGGAAGCCGGGGTAACCGGAGAGAACCCACGCAGACATGGGGAGAACATGCAAACTCCACATAGAAAGGTCCCACCAGTGACTGGTGCTGGAATCGAACCCAGGAGGCACAAGTGTTATCCACTGCACCACTGTGTTGCCTGGATTTAAATCAATTCCTAAAATTGTATCTATTTCTCTCTTTACCTCCTTCCAAAAAGGAAGCATCATTGGGCAGTCCCAAAATATGTGAGTGATCGTAGACCAGTCCACATTTTCTCCAGCAGTATACTGTAGCTGGGTTATCTATGAATTTGGAAACCACCGAAGGCGTCTTAAAAAGCCTTGTTTTCATCTTCCAATCAAACTCCTCCCACATGTTACTATTGATACCCTTATGACATCCAGTGCATATTGCTTCCCAGTTTTCATCCTATATTATAATATTTAACTGTAGCTCCCATTTATTTTTGATATCAAAAGTATTGTCTGGTACAGTATATCCAGTAACACATTTCTGTTTATATATGGGAAACATGTTTTTGTTGGGTAGTTGATGTTTAATTATATTAATAAAATATGTCTCTACATTTGTTGGAGCATTTTTAATTATAATCCAGTCTTTAGGGCCTGTAATGTAGTGTCGAATCTGAAAATACCAGAACATATCAGTTTGGATCATAAAGTTTTTGCTGCCACAGAGGATCAACCAGCTATTAAATCCAAGGGTTAGGAATAGAATAGAATAGAATAGAATAGAATAGAATGTCTTTATTGTCATTGCACAAGTACAATGAAATTGGGGGTACAGTCGTCCCAAAGTGCAATAATAAAATACACACACACACACACACACACACACACACACACACACACACACACACACACACACACACACACACACA
>JAQQZY010000020.1:26271651-26285150 GCA_030068375.1 Ostorhinchus rueppellii
CTCTCCTCTCCTCTCCTCTCCTCTCCTCTCCTCTCCTCTCCTCTCCTCTCCTCTCCTCTCCTCTCCTCTCCTCTCACAATGCTCTTATTTGTTTTTCCTCATCAGTGAGTGAATCCTCATTGAGCATGGCATTCCCATTGGCTAGAGGCCAACCATGCTCCCCCTCACCACTACTAACAACAATCCACACATTATTAAGCCATTAGCCACTGACCTCTGGCTTTATGGGTAGCCCGGGCCTCCGATAGGCCAGAGGAGAGCCTAAAAGATGAGAGCTGCCACATAGGACAGTAGGGTCTTTGTGAGATGAAACAAAAGCTGCGTTCAATTAAAAAATAGATGAGTCTTTGCTCCTTTCCTCCTACTAAGTGGTTCTGGAAGTCTGCCAAGTCCAGAAACAGCTTGGTTTACTCTACTTGTTATTATATGGGAAGTAGACGTGTGTCTTTATTCTGATTATTAAATATCATGCAAATATCACCTCAGACCTAGCCTAAATTTGTTATTTATCCCAATGTGTTTCAGCCACAAAACAGGTGTCAAGTCTATGTTCAGTATCGTATTTACTGAAGTTATTTTAAGTTTGAGATACAGATACAATCTCAAGAAACCTCCTGCATAGGTGAAAGGGCATTCTGGTCAGAGGTGAAATGTGATCAGATCATGACCTCTGCCATGGGCTCCTTCACCATGGGAACAATTGGGACCCAGAGGTTGAATGACTTCCTGTATAGTTGTAAGTCTTTCTAAAAGAGAGAGAAAAAAGAAAGATGAAACAGTCAAAAGTGTGTTAGAGCTGACTGTTCTGGCAAATGTCTGTCTGCCAATAAATCACTACTCCATCAGGCACAGCGCCAAATATCTCTCACCGTTCTCTTTTTTTCCTTGTAGACATTCAATATATTGACTGTGGGGATTTGGGTTAAAGCAACTAAAGCCTATAGGCCAAAAGTTGCTCGTGAAGTAGCCGTCTGCTTTGGCTCTGTCTTTCTGCAAAACGGTACTTGCATCCTTCAATTGGATATTTGAGAAGCACTTTGAGAATGAGGCTTTCCAGACTGTTCCATGGCATTCCAGCACAAGCATCTCCAGGTGCTGTGTTTACTTGTTTTGTCTGAAATCAACCACAGTTAAAGTCTCTTCTTCTTTGTCTACCCAAGAAAAGATGTTTGTCTACGAGGGTGCACTGGTGGTGTGTGGTATTCTTTTCACTTTGTGTCGGGACTGTTTTGCGCTCAACTCTTATGTTGTCAGCACTGACTCCCCACAAAAGGAATACAAGTTAAAATCTGCCTCAGTGCTGATTCATAATATGTCGGGACCTTTGGCAGACTCAGTCAAGACATGTCAAGTGTTATTAAAGGATAGTTCATGGAATTAGCAGTGGTGACACATGTACTTTGAAGGAGATGTAACAGCAGGTCTGATGTAAGAGCAGGAAGACTTAATACCCACAGTCCTAAAAGCATTAACACGGCGAGTTGCAGTTGTTGCTAAAATAAACTCTGCATGTATTACACCGCAGAAACTTTCAGTCAGGAGCTGATTTTGCTGCAGTATTGAGTAATGCTGCTGACAATGAGCAGAACACCTTCCAGTCATCACATACTTGCTGAATATACAGTAAGCAAGCATTTGGATTCTCATGCTTTGATTTGGTTTATATATTCTGTGTTTTTGCATTGGAAATTGAGGAGCATATTTGTTGTTTTTGTATGACTCACAGGGAAAAGTGGATAACCAAACAAGAAACCTCAGTAAGGAAGTCTTAAAGTTCAAATGAGACATTCCAGCGTGGACTGTTTAATTGTGTATTCTCATTTCGCTGCACTGCTGTTGCCACATGTCTTGAGATGTTTGGCAACAACAGTGATGGATTCCCCTGACCAACAGGATGCTACATAATCTTCCACAACTGTGTTTAGAAAGCAAAGTAATTGTGAAACTTTGAAAAATTCAGAACATTCTGTTGTCTTAAATTCTACAAATACAAACAATGTTCAATTAAATTAACTATAGAGTTGGAATGAAAACATCTGCGCTATGTGGTCGGGGCTGTTATTTCATAGCAGGTCCCAAACTCTGCCAGGACTAATGGAGGCCTTTGTCAGGTGAATCGACATGTTCTGTTTGTATCCGTTTCTTTGTGGATGTTCTTCTGTTACAGTATGAGTCTGTTATGCGTGCATCCATGTGTGGGTGTGTGCACACATTACATTCCTCTTGGTCAGCCGTACTTGGTAAAAACCCTT
This sequence comes from Ostorhinchus rueppellii, assembly GCA_030068375.1. Classification (NCBI taxonomy): domain Eukaryota; kingdom Metazoa; phylum Chordata; class Actinopteri; order Kurtiformes; family Apogonidae; genus Ostorhinchus; species Ostorhinchus rueppellii. The sequence goes on from JAQQZY010000020.1 coordinate 26,273,904, forward strand.
CTAATTTATAAATGATTAGTCACAGAGTCCGGAGAAACAGAACAGAAATGATCTCTTAACAGACTTCATGTTTCAGATATCTCTGTATATTGTTTCTATTTGTCAAACATTTATTACTTGTGGCATTTCATCTGGATTCAGAAACCTTCTAAAATATGTTATTTGTTAACCTCTCTAATCCACTGACCCCAGATGGCAGATCCATAAAATCTTCTAATTAAGTACTTAAGCTATTTTTCTGGGTACATTTCATAAATTACTTAAATAATTCATTGCGACAATCATGCAAAAGAAGCATTTCCCATATTTTCAAGTTGGTACAGTGGATTGTTAGCTAAACATAACAACAAACCCTGGGTGATGCAGAAGAGTTTTCTTCATTAATCAATAAATACATTTCCTTCCATTTCCTTCCTTCCATTCTTTAGTGTCCATAAAGATACTAAAGAATTTTGCAGCAGAGGGTTTCTGCCACCACAGGAAAAGCTCATCAATGCTTCACTTATAGAAAAACAATAGGGAATTCACAGCAAAACCAATAATGCCAGAGTCAGCATACTTTCATGTAAAGTGCTCTGACTATATAATTTATTCCAGTGCTTTGTCACCCATTATGCATACAGTTACAACAGGACAGGAGGTTTTAAATGCAAGGTCAAGACAGTTTATGGAGTGGCAAAATTAATCATTCGTATAAATTTGAACTGGTGTCCAACAGTCTGTCATATACTTTAGGTGCGACAAATGTTGTTAAATCGTGATGATAAATGACTAATATAATAACATCACATGGGTAACATTAATGCTAATTAATCCAAGATGACTCAAGTAAGCGACTGATGCCACGTACACACAAACACTTGCCTAATGGACTGAACTGGTGTTTAAAGGACCACTATATATTTATGAGGCTTAAATGAGGATGCAAGAAAGGCAAACTGCCCCTGGTGCTCATTTTCAGCAGACGCCTTCCTGACTCACACGTCAGCGTTCCACTCATACTGTTTCCTGCATTCATTGACAGGTGCAGGGATACACACATGCAAGCTCTGACCAATACAGCAAGCTCAGCTGTTGCAGATAGCTCTGGGGCAACAGCATGTCAGTCAACTCAATCTGCAGGCAAACCGAATCAGAAAGGCATTCCAGACTTCCAAGTCACTCTTGGATCGCTCCCCCTGAGGCTTTAGTCATCTCAGCCACCAAACTCCAATTTGACCCGGATGGAAGTGGGTCATCAATAATCACAAATCCCCCGTCACTGAGCGGAATCCAGGGTCCATGCATGCGTAATGAAGAGTGTCAGACACACCCTTTTCCCTCATTTGCTCCCTTTGTGTCATCAGTGTAATGGTAACAATGTGTGGCTGGCTAAGAGGAGGGGAGCGGGACCTCAGAGGAGCAGAAATGTCTTAAGTTCTGTGTGAGTCATCCCATTAAAAAAATCAGCCCCCTTCTGTTTTGTATTGACGCATTATAAAAATGTCAGTGCGACATACGTCACAAGGACGGATCGGTGGCTAATATTCAGGGACTAAGCTGAAATGCACTGTGGTTGGTGAAATACTGAGACGGGATAGTATGGCGTGGGCTGCATGTGCCAGGCATGCACGCCTTCTCCTTTTACTGCTGGGCCCCGGTTCAATAACGCAGGAAATGCTTTGATGTTAAGACACATTTTCTATAAATGATGGTGACAACGACTCCACCAAATCCTGCTCCCACTTCGTGCTGCCAGGTACATGTAGGAGCTAAAGAGCATTACAGCTACTCACCTGTCTCACTGCTGTCTGACTATAAGAGGGTAAAGCCCGATCTAGTGCGGTTGCTCAGTGACAAGCCAAACTTGGTAGGCTCTATTTTTAAGGGGGGGACTCTGAAAACTGAGTGGGTTACATTCTTGCAAGAAGAAATACTTTATGCATGACAGTGGATCTAACTGTATTCTGTTTATTTGTGCTTATGCAGACACCTCCAGTGTAGTGTGCACCCTGAAGGTTAGTTTGTAGTACTTTGTGGTGAATGGGAAGAGCTGTGGTAAACTGATCTTTGTTTAAATCTGAGCAACATTCATCCTCAGCTGCAAGCAAAAGCATATGGCCCACTTCTATTCTTAAAGCTGTGTTTTTCCAGTGATAAGCTCCGATTAAAGAACTGCAGTATGTAAAGAAATCTGATCACAATAACATAAGAAGGTGAGAAGTCCATGACCCACTTTTCTATAATCAGGAGGGGAGAGGACAAAGAAGCCAAACCTCTTAGAAAAGCCAAGCAAAGTCATGCATAAATTCCTCCAGCATGAAATGGTCCAAGTCTGAATCCAGCATGTGGATCGATTTCAAGTCAGGCATTGCAGATGTCACCATGTCTGTGTTGTGCATCTCAACTGAGCCTGTTCATTCATCCATCCATAATCATTCAATACCCGCTTATTTTGCTCAGGGTCACTGGGAGAGTTGGAGCCAACCCCAACATGAGTACACCCTGGACAAGCTGTCATATTATAAACATGATGAACACACTGACAGGCCCTCCACGGCTCAGTACTTGGTTCCAGTTGGTGTTTCTGTGTGCAATTTGTTGTGTGGCTTATGTCCTGGTGCCTTGGATCCCTCTCGCATGCAGCTCAAGTGAAACTAGTTGTGATTATGTGCGAATCAAATCTCCAAAGGTTCATTTAAAAACAGTTCAATTAGATTGTTCGCTTTTCAGAAACTTCATACCATGATCTGTTTTAATAAATAGTTGTGACACAAGATGATAAGTGATGTGGCCTTGATGAGAGAAGACTGTGCTTCCAGTAAGTGTTTTGAAACCACCTGCTGCTGCCAGATATCCAACCTTCAAACACAGCTGGGTCAGTGTGTGTGCATGTGTTTGCCTTTGTTCATTTGTGTTTGTGGGCATGGATGTGCACTTGCATGTGCGTATGTGTGTATCAGAGCATCCAGCTCATGCATTCCACATGGATGGAGTCAGAGCTTTGGAAGAGACCCTGCTGCTTGGACTATTGAGTGTGTCAGGGCTGTGAGGGAAACAAGACGGGAAAAAGAGAAAGTGAACTCTAGGCTGGCTTTTAGAGGAATACTTGGTATTGTGCCACATACACAAAAGAAAAGCTCCCCTGCAAATCTTTCTCGACACTGGAGGCAATTTCCTCTTGTGGTTCACCCAGAGACTACTCTATAACTCTGGGACAGCAGTTGTTTGCACATGTACAGGTGGACATCTGAACCAAGGACCCCCAGCCCACAGCCCCGAGGACCTCTGTTGGAAGCTTCCTTTTAATCTCCCTTTTCCAACCAGCATTGGTCTTCCTTTGGCCCAGAAAGCCTCTGTCTAGGAGGCCTGATTACGCAGAGGCTCAGAGGTGGATAACAGCTGGATCTCTGCTATTACACTGTGTCCTTGTGGTAAATTGCAAGCGTCATTTAGCAATGCATTTATAAGAGTCAGCTTTTTTTTTTTCTTCGAAGCCACTATTATTGTTTTCAGGTGATGAAAGACAAATAGTAGGGCTTTAAATTGCAGCGTGGTAATAATCAGGCACAATCATATGATAATGAATGTTCAATCATTTAATTTTATGTCTTTATGTCACTGTGATTACCATGTAATTGCCAAGCACAGCCAGCCAAGGAAAAAGCTACTTGGTAGGCAAAAATAAGTCTATAAGAGTAGTATTAGATTGAAATTTCTGCAATAGGGTGATAATGAGGAAAAACATTTAAAAATATAGACAAAACACCAAATATTACTGTAAACTGAATTATTTAAGTAGATACTTTACAAACAAATACATACGTACATGCATTAACTACAAGTGATTCCTCATAACAAGTTCTAATATTCATTAATATTAACATATTTGATTTAATTATTAAGGGTTTATTCTGATAGCAGCCCATAAAATTGTAAAATCATAACTTATGATACTTCATCCCTATCAGATTATCACCGCATTGTCTACATATTATTTTTTAAATTCTAATAATGATTTTACCTTTAGCTGTTTACTGTATTTTCATCATATAATTTTGTTGTTGCGATGCTGTGGACCCTCATCCTTACCCTTTGTTTTGGCCCCTTATTATACTGTTACAAGATGTTTTCACAGTGACAATACACACGTTAGTCTAGCAGATGGTTCCATGGGAATTAAAATGGTATTTCATATTTCCCCTTATGATCAAACCATTTTATACTATTGCTCACTATAACTATGTGGTGTGGTGGTCCCTGGAGAAGTGCATATACTCTCAGTTTTTGCCTTTTTAAAGTTTTTTTTTAAATTTTATTTTAAAATCGTCCAGAAAAAAATGTCCTGTTTTAGAAACAGTGACATATAAGACTACTCTGTTTAGTTTACCCAAAAACCCGTCTGTAGTATTTCCTCATTATTATAAAATTATCATGGCTTGATCAGAAGCAGTTTGTAGGTTTTACCTGTCACACAAGCACCTGCATGAATGTAAATGTATTCAACATGAGACAAACATAGGCTAACGTTAGCCTTTCATAACGTTAGCCAAACAAAACTCTTCTCCTCTAAATGTGCCGTCATATGACCAGTAGTTTAAAACAGTGACTCATTCTGAAACCACCTTAAACTCACCTCAGAATTCTGTATTCCATGAAAGTAGGTTCCCTCAATACATGTCACTCACTTGAAATACGTTTATTCTGCCGTTCTGTTCGCATTTCCAATAATTGCACATCTTTCAATGAGACGTGCAGTGACCTGTCAATCAGCTTTATTGGCACTGGCACCTGAGGAGGTGTCCAATCAGGTTCCACAGGTGGCTAACACTAGTTACCAATACTTTCCTCGGCATGACCCGCCCTACTCTGCCTCTGATTGGCTCATCAGTCCTCATGCCTAAAGTTAACCAGTCTAATCAGTGAAGGCAGTGAGTACTAGCCAGTTAGAGGCAGAGTAGGGCGGGTCATGGTTTCACCATCCTAGGAGAAAAAAAGAGCAAGATTACTCAGATACAACTGAATGGTGCACATCAGGGGGATTTAGAAGTGGGTGTACATAATGCTGACTGAAAAATAAGTAGGTATACGCATATACCGCTGTATACCCTGGACTACACCACCACCATGTTATTACCAAGCTGTAATGTAAAGTTTTATACCAGCCAAATGACACTGGCAGTTACTTTAATCTGTGATCCTGCTGTGTAAAATTGACCTGACTTATTGGATTTGTTATGTTCCACCTATATTGACATTTGAAATTTAAAGGTGGAAAAAAAGAAGAAACATTTCCAAATACTGACTTACGCTTAGTGACCCTGGCAGGTGAAATCTCAAGGGAGGAGTCTGATTCAGATGTTTTGTGGTGTTAAACCTGTGTTGTGAAAGTGTAACCGGCTCCTGAACCCAGCTGCATTAGCATAGTATCGGACACTTTCAGCACATCTGAAACATAAACAGTGGGGGGTTTTTTCACCTTTAACTGAACTCGCGAACTCCTGTCATCTTAGGTTTGTTCCACAGGATTTTCTTTTTCTCTGAAAACACACATACACGTTGGCTTTTTACCTGGCGGGTGACTCTCCCAACATCAAACTATACAGCCAAACCACAGCACAGCAGCAAATCCACCTCCCATGAGCATTGGTCTTTGATCTCCATGTTGTCACAGCTCGTAGAGAACGCACGTACAGATGCAACCCAGAGCAGGATTCAGCCTCATGTTTTTACAGCCTTGTGAAGGAGATGTGATCCTTCCAACATCAGTCCACAGTTGTGCATAATTCTGCTCGTATTTAAGTACTTGGGAAAAATCAGCCTAGCACACTGTAAGTGCACGTTCTTTTACAGTGCTACATCACATACTTTTTCACATGTAAAATCAGTGTTCCTACCTGTCACCTTTTACTGCTTTGATCCTATTCCTTGTTTAATGTGAGCTGTAAATCAGTAGCTAATTGGGGCACATTTTTTTTAATGGAAGAACCGCATGACCACAAAGCAAAGCCGAATGGATCACCATGAATGGCATCAAATTATATGCAGTATTCTGAATACTTTAAGAGCAGTCTAATGGTTCTTGAGGTGCCTATACTTTACATTACATCACCTAATTAGTGTAAGTTAAACTTTGCTGTGCGCTCAGTAATGTGACAGTTTGACGGCCGTATTCATGTGAGAGCCAAGCAGCTCTGGGTGTGTCAGGTTTAAAGTTTAAAGCAGATTTCTCAACCAGGTTAGAAAGACTCAGAGTTTAAATTTACACGAAAACCATCTGAAACAAAAGTGTAAAAGCAGCATTTTGTTCTCACTTTTAACTCTGCATTTAGACAAGTTTTTCTGGATGAAATTTGTGCACAAATGGAAACCCAAAAGTGTGTGAACTTTCATGTGTATTGATGCAGTAGGTGGCAACACTCCCAAGAATGCCTGCCTAGAATCTTTTTGCTTCTTTTCTACCTGTTCACAAGTTGTCCCACCAGAAGAGAAGAGAGAAGTCCTCCCAGGTCACATCCACAGCTGTCTAGGTCGCCTCCTCTGTATTGGTACGTCAAGAATTTGTAGAACGTAGTTAATTCTTAGTCTCTGTTCTCTACTGCTCTCTATCACGATTCTTATCAATTGCTGAAAGGACTCTTGGATGTAAATTACAGCGGCTAGGCTAAGTTCAACCTCTGTCACAGGGCTCCACATGTTGTTTACTTGTTTTTCCGGTCCTGTCACATGCTTGTCACTTCATTTCTATGTGATGAGAAACTCAGTTTTGTGCTTTTCCTCCTTAAAGCGTGGCATACACTGTACGATGTTTTCAATTGGGGTATTCAGCTGCAGCTCATTCTGTGTGAGTGAATCACAGGGGTTAAAATTTCGCAGCTCACGATTCCTGTTCTCACGCTATACGATCCGATGCTCTGATGCAATCTGACCTCTCACACTACACGACACGTTGGAGTCGGTCGGACCCTTGTGTTTGAAATTGCAATGTAAAAAGAAGAAGAAGCCAGTAGTGGGAGATGCTTGGATGCTCACAGACACTTTCCTGAGACTCAGTGATGCTCAACAAAGAAAAACACATCGCCCTGGCTAGAGATGGGAATCGAGAACCGGTTCTTTTTGAGAACTTCGTTGTGCATGCGCGATGATGTCACACGTATGCTGCATTGTTTTGGTCAGAACCTAGCCAACATGGCTTTGAAACAGAAACGTTATAAACAGATGACACCAGGTCCACTTGGTACACCATCAAAGCTTTGTTTTCTTCTAAAGGGTGGAATCCCTCCAATATGTTCAAACATTTGTCCACGCAGCATGTGATTAATACGTTCAATTCCCTATTTAGTATTTAGCGGCTTACCTAGCGGCAGGACACAATCCGGGGCCACTTTCGGTTCTGGTTCAGCCAACCAACGTCGTATCCCCTCAAATACAAGTTTCCAAAGTTAGAGAAAAGGAAATGAGGTGCACAACAATGGGAGACAGGCCGGGTCGAACCGGCTCACGTCGTAGAAATGCGGCAATAGAGGAATTAGTTAAAGGTCTAATTTCACTTTCACTATACGCCCCCCCCCCAAAAAAAAATAGGCCTGGCGTCATCTGTTCTTATTGTTTGTACATATCGTTTGTTATAGTTTTTTCTGTAGCGATGGAAATATAAAAGACCAGTAATGCAAACATACCTGTTTTCACTCTTTTATTCCCGCACCCAATGAGAATCGATAAGAGAATCAATAAGGAATCGGATCGATAAGCAGCATTAATAATGGAATCAGAATCGTTAAATTCTTAGAGATTCCCATCCCTAGCCCTGGCAATTTGTGCCATTCTGTGTACAGACACCAAGAAGAAAAGGTGACGGCGATATGTACGGACAAGGAAATGGCTTGGTTTGCTGGCGTCCAGGTAATACTGTGCTGCCATGCTGCTCTGTTGTCTACTTTTCTCTTCCGTATCTATGTTCACGCATGCGTGGTGTGACAGGTTGAGGTAAATCGGCTCGTGCTGCTGCTTCAACAGTGCGACAGCCTCATGAGGGGCGACCAGGATTTCAAACAAGTTTGATCTTCATCTGATCGATCGGGAGGTGGTCGTGAGGTGTTAATCGCTTCTCATTTCCCCAAGTACACTACAAGATGAGAGATGCACGATTGAGCCAAAACTCAGCGATTGAGCCAAAACTCAGCCCGATCTCCAAAAGAGTCACACAACTGAAAAAACGGGCAAAATGAGCCAAAAATCGCACATTGTATGCCCAGCTTTACACGGTGACGTGAGGGTGGAGCATTTTTAAGATTTCCACTCTGAAGGATGTTTTCACTTTTTTGTGTTTTCAATCCCCCAAAACACTGTTACCATCTAAACCAGGGGTGTCAAGCATACGGCCTGTGGGCCAAAACCAGCCCACCAAAGGTTCTAACCAAGCCCGCAGGATGAATGTACAAAATTAAGAAATTGCACTGAAGATAGATATTGCAATTTGCTAAGAATGTCAAATTGCATTATGAAAATATTTACATTTAGAAACTATTGTCACAATAAAATGTGAATATCCTGAACAATTATAAACAACTTGAACATTTCTGAGAAAGAAAAGTCCAATTTTAACAAAATAATAGATTTATGGTGATCTGTACATTGTGTTAATAATAAGCTGAGACATAATGTTGTCGAAACTTTACTTATTTTTCTTGAAAAATGTCATATTTCACATGGTAGTTCAGGTTTTCCATATCTTCACATTGAAACAAAGTGAAAAATCTGGATTATTATGTAAAAATAATTATGTCTAGTATTTTACTGATCTCCCCGTGGCCCTAGTGAGGATAAAATGGGTTCACAAAATGGATGAATGAATGAATTGTACTGGTCCGGCCCACTTGAGATCACATTGGGCTGAATGCGACTCCTGAACTAAAATAAATTTGACACCCCTGATCTAAACAATATGGACATCTGATCAAATATTTTGCATTTTTCAGCCCCAGAGCATTATCGTGTAAAGTGCCCCTTAGTCTAAGTTAATTTACAGTGCAAGCCACAGTGTTACTAATGTTGCATTTTACTGGAAAATCTGTGTAAGTGTATGGTTTTATGATAAAAGAAATAACAATTTGAAAAAGTATGAGAGCACTCCAGTCTTAACCCAAGATAAAATAGGAATTTTGATGCTGAAATAAGGGATTTTCACTTCAGCTGATTCACGCTTGTTTTAGTTTAGAGCTAGTCTTAACACTTAAAGGCAAAACAACTTAATTTGGATGAAAAACAGACTCCTGTTTCTTGGAAGCGAATCACCTACTTCCCTCTTTTCCCAGTTTCCTCTCACTGCCCCCCCCAGGTATCCTTAACCCGAAACCTTTTTTTTCCTCCGCGTCCTCTGACTTTAATTTTCCCAACTCTTTCCTTCACTGCACCCCAACATTCTGTAAAGATTGCCACCATATGTTTCAGAGAAGAATCCCACAACATGTCTGGCTCAAATGCTTCTGGCTAAGACACATGCTGGGCCTCTCTGGGCTCAGTAACCTTGGCAACTGGTGGTGTTCAGAGCTTTACCTTTACATCAACATGGCACCAGTCCCACGTCACCTGATGTTTCTGCTTTGTGTCTCTTCACCTCATGCATCCACCTCCCTCTGTTCCTCAGCATTCACACCCCATCACTGATCCAGGTCTTACTTTCTCTGTCTTAACTTAAAACCTCTTCGCATCTACTGGACATCTTGCCTACAATGACCGGCCAAAAAAAAAAAAGCAATAAGTCACCACCTGGATTTAACTAAGCACACAGGTAAGAGCCTTGCACCATCTACTTACTGCAGTGTTTAATGTGCTTAAGATGGCAATAAGATATTTAACCTTGACTAAATAGATGTAGCTGTGTCTCAGAGAGGTCAAATTATTGGCCAGCCTCAAGGAAAGAAAGCAACTAAGCCCAAAACTACGAACACTGGGTATCTGTCCAACACATTATTGGAGAAGAAAGAAAAAAAGTTGAAGAAAAAAAGGGGTTGAAAAAAATCTTGAATGGTCATGACTGGACATCATTTAAACATTTACTGAAAATAAATGATTAAAAAACAAAATCAACAGTAGAACAAAGGTTGAAGAATGTGTAACAAAGGTATTAAGAGCATTTCCACATGCACAATGTTGAGAGAATTCAAAGGGTTGAGACTAAACAGACGCTTGGCCTTAAGAAAACCACTTATCAGTGAAGCCAATCGGAAAACAAAAGGCTTCAATTTGCTTGAGAGCATGAAGATTGGACTGTGTTTCAATGGAAAAAGGTTATGTGTCTGATGGGTCCAGACTGATCCTGTTCCACAGTGATGGGTGTACGGGTCTAGGCTCAGCAATGTTGTGTCCAAAAATAGGGTCAGGTGACTATGTGAATGTACTTTCTCAGTCACTGCCCCCAAACTAGAACGAACTACCTTTGCCCATAAGACAAGCTGACTGAATTTCTATTTTTAAATCGTCTCTTAAAACACATTTTTTCTCTTTGGCTTTTAACTCAGAGTGAGAGGTTGGCTTTTATTATCTTTATGTATGATTACTTATATTTGTTTATTCATTCTTTTGTGTGTTTTATTTGTTTTTATGACTGTGTACAGCAGTTTGCCCAACTGTGTTGTTTTTAAGTGCTTTACAAATAAATTTGATTTGATTTGATTTACTGAATGAGTAGGTTGGAACATCAGTGGATTTTTTCTGGATTGTTTTTCTTCTCTGATGACATGAACATATTCCAGAATTTGTCAGGCTTAAATTGTGAGAGAGTGGTTCAGGGAGCATAATACAGGATTTTCACACATGGACTGGCTACCACAGAGTCCAGATCTGAACCCCATTGAGAATCTTTGCTGGAAAAGAGTTTACACAGCAATGCAACACTCCTGTCATCAATACAAAATTAATGCAATTAATACAACTCTGGAAAGAAAGAAATATTGTAACATTTCATAAATCTAAAATCTAAATGCAGTATTGTTAGAAATGAGGTGGCAGCACAGGGGGCAGTAGATCCCCTCTGCAGAATGTACAAAACACAGAACACTGGAGTTCATCACTTTCCAGGCATGTATTTAATTAGCTTTTGCATTTCATACATACCTTCACTCCCCTACATTCACTGCCATTATTACCTCCACCAAGGAGGCTGTGTTTTACTGTGCGTTTGTTTGTTACAGACTTTGTTTGTTAGCAACATAACTCAAAAAGTTATGGACGGATTTTGATGAAATTTTCAGGAACTGTTGGAAATGG
>JAQQZY010000020.1:26297764-26308710 GCA_030068375.1 Ostorhinchus rueppellii
TCCTCTCCTCTCCTCTTCTCCTCTCCTCCCCTCTCCTCACCTCTTCCTCTCTTCTCCTCTCCTTTCCTCTCCTCTCCTCCTCTCCTCTTCCTCTCTTCCCCTCTCCTCACCTCTTCCTCTCTTCTCCTCTCCTTTCCTCTCCTCCCCTCCTCTCCTCTCCTCCTCACTTCTCCTCTCCTCTCTTCTCCTCTCCTCCCCTCCTCTCCTCTTCCTCTCTTCTCTTCTCCTCTCCTCTCCTCACCTCTTCCTCTCTTCTCCTCTCCTCTCCTCCTCTCCTCACCTCTTCCTCTCCTTTCCTCTCCTTTCCTCTCCTCTCTCCTTATTCCCTAATTCTTCCACTTATCTATTATTTATCACCCATCCTGAAAAAGACCAAAGCTCTCAAACTTTTGGGTTTGAAGTTTTGTTAGTTCAGGTTTTGTTAGTCCACATCCCATATTCCCCGCTTTCTGTCCGTCTTTCTTCCTGTGGAAATGGGATCATTTAGTAAGAGGGTAGATAAGCCAAGTGGACAGGGTGAGTGAAGGTTTTTTCTAAGGTCTGACGCACAGAACACTCCTTTCCTGACAGCGCCTTTTCACTCAGCTAGACACAGGGTCACAGGTCAAACTGAGCCATTCTTTTCATTTTATCGTCCTGTCTGTGTGTGTTGTCTTTCTCCTTGCCTCTGATAACCAAGAGTATCTCCAAACTCACGATGTAATTTCTCAGTGATTGCTGGCCAACAGAAAGGCAGTACTCCCCAGCATCTCCCCCACTGATGCCCTTTTGATCTCTGATGGATGCCCTGTACTGGGAGGATGATATTACCACAACAGTTTTATCTACCCTTTTCTCTTATTGAACTCACGGTTCCCTCCTCCTCATCCTCAGTTCATTACTCATCTCACCTTTTTTCCTAGCCTGGCAGACCAAACTATACATGAACTGTTTAGTCTGGAATCAGACCATTGACAGAGCTGAAGCCTGTGGGTGGATTCAACTGTTGTCATTCAAACTGTTCCTGCACGTAATAGGCCAGGTCTATGACCAATCAGAAGCCCCATCCTTTTATCTACAAGTGGAGCCAGCTGGTATATTAGACTCTTACCGTAGCTGCTAAAACAGCAAATACATCCTTCTTTAAAACAAATGACTTGAGTGCTTCTTTCTGCTCAACTTTGAAAGAAAAGCCCAAATCTAACTCTAACAAAATCAACGACAAAGCCGATTCAATGCGTTTTTTTTAGCCACTTACATCTTTGTTGCTCTCTATGGTTGTTCTGCTATCTCGCCCTCGCACAGCCCTGTCGTCATCAAGCAAAGCCCACCCCAACAACTCACTACACAGACAGAGTCTTTTGATTGGTCCGATATACTTTGTGTCGGACCAATGATGGGCCCCTACCATCTGATGCTAAACCACAAGCTAGGCAACAATATTTTCTTCCGCTCGGTGGTCTAGATTTTTAGGCTACTTTTTCCCTCTCTTTCAATCAATCAGTCAATCAATCAATCAATCAATCAATCAATCAATCAATCAATCAATCAATCAATCTTTAATTACATAGCACTTTTCATAGTAAGTAAAGAATGAGAATTAATGACATTCTTGTGGTTCAAACACGTTCTATATATATGATATCAACTGGTATCACTTACAGTAAAGACGTAGCACAAAGTGCTTTACATATAAATTAAAAATGTAAAAATTTGTACACCCCACACACTCACACACACACAAGCATGGTTAAAAAGGACTGACTGAGCATGAAGGCACCAGGAAGTGAAAGAGGAGGCGTTGTCACAGGGAGCCACTGACCCCGGCAACCTGGCATCACCGACACAGTGCTGCATCCCAACCAGTGAGAGAGTGCCATGACTGCCACCACACTGCGGCAGCACAGACCCCCACCCACCAGGGAGGAGCAGACCCCAGGGAAGGAAAGTGCCACTGCCGCCCTCCGGCACAGAGGGCCCCCCCTGATAAAACACTGGAAAAAATGTAAAAATAGGTAAATAAAATAAACAGTAAAAAGATAGAGAACAAAAATGAATTAAAAGAATCTAAATATAAAACATATGAATATAATACAACTATAAAACAGTAAAAGGATAAAAACAGAAGCACTAGTTAAAAGTCAAATTAAGAAATAATGATGAATGGGAGGTTAAAATACAAGACATAAAAGGGCATTAGTTAAAAGCCAAATTAAAAAGGTGGGTCTTGAGCCTGGTTTTGTCTATATTGTCTCTTTAATTTCCAGGAAATGCACTGAAAATTTCATGGGCAATTTTCCTCTATGACCAAAGAGCAATTTCTTCATAAATAATAATAACTGGATTGGAATTTTCTATCTCGCTCAGTGGTCATGGGTGTGAAAGCAAAGGTGGGGTCGCACACTAAACTTCTCCCAACTAATTAAAAAAGATAATAAGATGGAGTGTTGACAACATAATAGGGTTTCATAAATTCATGAGATTTTGAAAGGTTGAAGGAGCCAAACCAACTTGATTATTCAAGTGATTTCTTGTGCGCTTACAGATCTTTTTTTCATTCATGTTTTACAGCAGGATCCTAATTAGAGCTACGGAGGGTTCTGGCAAGGAAGAATATGATGAAACCGCACTCTGCACTATAATCAATCTGCCTGCGTGGTGAGCAGTATGAACTTGACCTTATGTGTGTGTTATGTTTCAGCTCATATATTTATCAATGACCTTTGGGGAAATGGGGGTTACCAGGGCTCATTTCCCCAAAGTGGTGGGCCCACAGGGAACGCTGCAGCTAAAATATACACACAAACCAAGACGCAAGTAGCACACACAAGTTGTGTTACATGTACAGCACTAAATATGGTCTCGGTAAGTATGTGCTGAAAGTGATTATTCATACAGACTTGGGGAAATGGATCGCATCACTTGTTTATCAGCAATCATGTCAGTTAGGAGTGTGATTTGTAGTTCTTCTGGTTGAATTATGTGTGTGCTCAGCATGGCATGCCAACCCCATTCTTTCTCCACCATCGATGCCCACCCGTCTGTATCAAATCTCCGTCTCCTTCTTGTCTTTGCTTCCCTTTTCCATCTCCCCTCTCTCTATGCACACAGGAATGTGTGATATGTGGACCAGCAGACAGGGTGTGTAATATTCCTGCTGAGCTCCAGACGCAGGAGAGGTGGTAAAAAACAACCCGCCTGCCACCTCCACTCACGCATCCTTCATCACCTCTCACTCCCACTGACCCGGCAGCCATCCCCATCCTACCTCCATGCTCTCTTACCTCCCATTCCTGTGCATATATGATACTATAGATCTGTCAGGAAATGTAAAAATAAAACTAATCACATTGTACTCAATGCTAAAACATCCCTCATTCTGATTATTTTGCCATAGATAAGCCTTTTGAGGCTTTGTTGATCTCAGGAATGTGTTCATAATTTATCCGTGAAATCAGTTTAAAATTGAGAAATTATGTGTGTTTGATTTATAAGAAGATAACTGAAGACAGAGATTGAGGAAAAGAGGGATTTTGAGTCAGATAGAGAGTAGTGCAGAGGGTAGGAAGGAGGATAATGCTAAGGAGGGGTGTGTGGGTTGCATAATGGTCTGGCTCAGGGGTTACTTGTGGTAAGAATCCAAAAGAAACTGCATAGTTGATCCTTTTAGGATCTAACCCATGGACAGAGGGATGAGCTCTGAGAGAAGTCAGATGAGGAGCAGCCCCTTGTACGCCTTGCAGTCCCACACTGTAAGAAGTTAAGTAAAAACAGGGAGTGACAGATGAGGAAAAAGAATAACTGTACAGTCTTGCAAATAAAAAAGTGAGAGGCCAAAGGAGTAAAACAGGCCGAACAAATTCCATCCAAACATATACACGTCAGAGTGTACTAGTGTGTGATGGAGTTGGATATTGATGCTGCACATGTGTTTATAAAAAATGTGGTTGCAGTTTTTATGTGCTCTTTATTTGTTATATACAGACAGTTTGTTTTTAGAGGGATGCCACAGTCTCTCCACTTCCCTTCTCACTTCAGCTGTCAGAGATCCTGCTGAAAACACACAAAGACGCTCCAACATAATGATTACAAGCACATTTAATTACACAACCATTTCTGTAGACACTCCTTTAAGTATAAATAAATTAAGCGAGGAAACAAGATGCTTGCATTATTCCTTTAACCCTTTGCCTGTGACCTTTGACCCAAAAGAGGTGAGAGGTCACACAGATAAAGGATAAACAGGGTAGGAGGGTGTATTTGTATAATAGACGGCTGGGCTGACAAAACAAGCCTTGACAGTCAGCTGACCACAACACTTATCTCAATTCCAACCATATCTATAACCAAAAACCTCAAAAATGATTTAGAAATGATAATTCATGTGCATGACTGAGGTTTACTCTGAACCAGATAAGAATTTAAACAAACTAAACTCAGAGACCCTGTTTAACATGTGCCCTGAATGACCTGATCATAAGTGGACACAGTGCATCACTTTACATAATCGTATGACTTTCGAATGGGTCTGACCTTTCAAATGACCTGTTGTGATCTAATTTCACTTTACTACTCTGCATGCATGTACATCCCCTCCATATGCTAAGATCAGTTTTTGGTAAGGAAACCTATTAATAATATTTCATTCCAGCATTTAATGCAGCTCAGGCAACAGGGTATTCCATTTTGTCTGATAACAGCATGAAAAGTTAAAGGACTGATCTTTTGCTTTTTAAAAAAAATGAAATTATGCATGTCAAAACATTCCCCTGTGCTCTACATAAACTGTAAATGCTCTGCTTGGGTCTGAATTCTTCATTAATTCAACTCCACAGGTTCATCTTCAACCCTATTTCTGGGTAATGACACCAGAAAGGTCATTTGGAGCGCTGGCCCTTTAAATGCACATGAGCCACTTCAAGCCCCGCCCCCTCCAGGTTGTTGACTGTGCTGCTCTGTCCCATTCAACCAACAACTGAACATTTTAGGTAATCGGCTCCAAGTTTGGACATATTTTCAGTTTGGACTACAACTGAATGGTGTGCTCAGAGAAATGTTCATCAGAAGTCTTGACCTCCTAAACTATGGAATGATCAGCCTCTCCATATCAGACAGACCTCCTCTGTCTGTTTTTAAATCCCTTCTTAAAACCTATTTTATTCTCCTTGGCTTTTGAAACCATGTGACATGTTTCTAATGTATTATTCTTCTTCAGTTGATTTATTTGGTATTGGTTTATTGTTCTTATTTTTTAATTTGTTGTCATTTTTAATTGTACAGAATTCATGTTTTTAATATATTCTTGCATTTTACTCTTTTATTCTTTATTTATGTATTTTTCTGTACAGCACTTTGGTCCACTGTGGTTGTTTTAAAGTGCTTTATAAATAAAGTTGGATTGGATGGGGTGAGATTATATGTGTAAATGTCATGATGTCACTAGTTATAGACGTAACAAATTAGGAGGAATTAAAACAGGTTGTCGAAATCCACTCGATTTTTGCCAAAGTGAATATAAAGATAGCTTTGCTGCATGTGGAGGATTCACATTCAAACTTTTACGAACTATTAGGGTCCAAATATCAATCAATCAATCAAACTTTATTTATAGAGCACTTTTCTTACAAAAAAAGCAGCTCAAAGTGCTTTACATAAAACAATACAGCAAATAATATACATAACAGAAATACCTGTTCTCCCACATATTCCCTACAAGTGCATACACGCATAGACACACACACACACACACTTAAAACACAGGTTTAAAAACATTGAGGAATAAATACACAAATACACAAATAAATGAATCAAAGTCTAATAAAAGTGGGTTTGGGAAAATACAATACCCTGTTGCATTCTCTGCCCAGATAGTTTGTGATCCTCACAATCTAAAATATGGGCTGTGGATCGCATTTAAAGGTTTGTTTCATTCATTAGAAAATATATAAGAAGACAGTTCTTTGTCCATGGTCAGTGTATTACCTGTTGGAGGTGGCGGTTGGTGCATCCCTGGTTTGGAGAAGCAGGCAGTCGGACTTGCTCTCAACAGGGGAAGCAGTAAAATGTATTTCAGCCACCAAAATAAAGGCCCAACAAAAAAGCGGTCTCAGAGCATGATATACGCAGAGCAGTTTCATGCTCTATTTTGGCATCAGACAGCCCTTTGCAACGGAGCAGTGAAGCTGGTGCTCTCTAAATTGTCCCCAGACCCCTTCGACAGTAACTTTAATTTCACCCCACAGAGCATGTGAACCGCTCATCTATCACTGCCTCAGTAGTGTGATTACATAACCTCCTCTGCAGAGGTACTGAATGATGAACTGTTACAGTTAGTTCAGCTACAGTTGAAGTCATGCAGTTGAAGTCACTTGGGTAAAGTTGTTTCCACAGATGCAAGAAACCTCAGGCATTAGCAGACTCTCAGCAAAGACAGGAAACACACAGGTGGAAATCCAAGATGGAGAAAGAACTGAGCCCAAGCAAACTTAGCAGATGGTATTAGCAGTCTGCATTTTAAAAATGTAACCACGAAATGATACAGTAGCTCTGAGCGAGTGCTACAGGACGTAGATGACTATAGCACACCACCGCAAAGCAGTTGAACAAATATGCCTTTTAAATGATTCCACAGAGTTTTCCTGGTAGTGTGATACTGTTCACCAGTGACAAGGTCAAAAAAGGGCCAGCGCTCTTTCACCACAATACTTAAAACATATAATACACAGGGGAGGGATTAAATATAATGTTGCTGAGGCTCTAAAACAGTATATGAAAAAAAATTTAGCAGAGGTAAAATTTATATGGAAGAAGAGTGAATTCATGATGTAACCATACTGTTGTCTTTACAAGACAGTGATGATTAAATGGGTCTCTCTCTCTCTCTCTCTCTCTCTCTCTCTCTCTCTCTGTGTAGGTGTGTGTGTGTTTGGGCGAGACAGAATGAAATGTAATGACTTAATTGAAAGCTGATAAGGGGAGTTAAGAATAAAAGAAGTTTTTCTGCAAAGACTGACTTCACCCAAACTTTACAAGTCATGCAACAGGAATTCTACAAGCTCCTCTAATAAATTAATGTCTTCTCCTCTCCTTTTGGTATCTGCTTATTTTCTCAGCTCAAACCCTGAGCTTTATTATGAATATTTCTTAGACTCCAAATATGACAGTTTCATGATGTTTTCCTGCAAAGCATTTTCTGTAAATAGACATGACCAGTAGAGTAAATGCTCGATCCTTACGTAACTGTTTCTGTTTCTTTTTCTCCTGTAGGCCCCTATCTGGAAGGCTTCTAGGTCTAGACAGTGACTAAAACTGAATCTAACTTTTTGTGGATTTACCGCTTTGCATGTTTACAGTGCTCAGAAGCGTACAGTCATAACTTACGCGGAGGTTCTTCCAATAACTGCACAAAAAACAACAAGTTTCAAGGGATGTCTGACCTTTATTCACCTCCTAGTTTAAACCTCATGTTCATAAGACGGCTGGGGACAATACTGCAGTTGTTGCAGTTCTAAGTTCATTCCAGGGTATCCATTTGCTTGTCTGCTCTTCATTAGGATGCACCCGCTTTGGCCTCCACTTTTCATTTTATTGTTGTGTTCTCGTCAAATCTTGAGTGGCTTTAAATATATTAGGAATAGATGACATCTGTATGACTGTGTGTATGTTGGACTGCAACCAAAAACCCCTGACCCCCGTCATCTCTCAGAGGAATCCATCTTCTCTTCATCATTAATGACAGCAGACACTTCTCCGAAACTGGAGAACCGCATTTTGCTCTTTCCCGCTCCCTCTCCCATCTCATTTATTCTCCTTTTTGATTTAACTGTATGAGAGGGCGCCTGGGTTACAAGGAGTTTAAGCCTTACATTTTCACATAAGGAGCAGTGGGGGATGAGGGTACGTGAAAACTACAGAGGAAACTTCAAATAATGTAAAAAGACATACAGTAAGTAAATGGCGCCCTTGAAAAACAGAGGGCTGAACATGAACACGGTTTTCCCAGGCTCTGTAGAAACATCAGACAAATGTTCTGGCCTCTGTCACACACAACGGCACGCATGCACACAAGTACACTCTGCACAGTAGATACAACCAAGAATATGACATGCAGTATAAATGTGTGTCCATAACTAAAATATCTTTTATGTGCATTACGTTCTGCAGAGGATAAGGGTGAAAATGCTTCCTTATATGGAGCAGCTTTGGTCGCTGAGGTGTTGAAGTCATGGGGCCTGGACACTGGGATTAGTTTGATCTATATGACTTGAGTGATTTGGCATCCTGTTGAGTGGAAGATAAGAAATGCTTGTGTGTGTCTTCTTGTTCTTGAGTGTGCTCATCCACAGACACCATCAAGCAACCTCTTATTGGACTAATTACAAGAACATACGGATCAAGCGTTTGGAAAGTTTAGTAAACACATACACACAATGTAGCAGACTCGAGCACAATTGAGAGGAATGTGCACGCACAGCCCCTTCTCCTATAATAAGGCTATAAACAGGAGGATTACCAGACCCAATTAAAAGTAAACCTCAGTCTCTGTCCACACATTCTCCAGCTGCTCTGTGGCAACCCACGATTCAGACAGGAAACACTTAGCATTTGAATACTGAGTGGTTTCATGTGTCAGTTACAGATGGGCACACAAACGAGGAGTTTATTTTCCAAACACCATGTTCTGCGTTAAAAACAGGCTTATTTTTCTCATTTAAATGTATTGGATTGATTGTGGGTTTTTTGGTCAATTCATTCACCTTGTTTTGGAGCCATGATTTGATTATCAACATTATCAATCATGTCTTCAAATGCAACGTGACGTTTCTTAATTCAATTGTGGAAAACAGCACAGTGCATGTACCTTGGGCCATCATACAGTGGATGACAAGGGCTAAACACATTGCAACATCCCAATGCGTCTCAGTTAGGAGAAAACAGCTGCAAGTACAAAAATGATGCAAATTCACAAACTCAAACACAAGCCTAAATGAGGTACAAGAGCAGGGACATGGTGCAAATGAACAAAACGTGCTGCAAGAAACAAAAACAAATGCATAATCAACGAATGCCCTGCAAATAAAGAAACGATTCAAACCAAGAAAACATCTGCAAACAAAAAACACTGCATAACCAGTCACTACAACTGTGCTCCAAAGCTGCAGGGGGCAGCATTTATAGACAACAGAGAATCAAATAAAAGGCCTATTACTACCAGGGCTGCACAATATATCGCAAAAATATTATTATCGCGATAACATAGTGTGCAATATTCATATTGCAAAGATATGCAGTAATTTATCTTATTTTATTTGTATGAACTTTCTGTTTTCCACACCATGGGGCACCAGTGGTTTTCTCTATCACTCTAACATGATAGTTTTTCTATCAAAATACTGAAATAATGCTACTGCTGCTGGTTGAATGCAGGTTTACATGTTATTAATGTAGAAAAGATGTGAATATTTTCAGAGCACAACTTGAACACTTCTATTTACAGATTTTACTTTTCTCTGCAGTATTTACCAAATCAGGCAGCCAGTGGAATATAGTTTAGTTCAAGCTCTTCCACGGTGGTACTCTGGCACTTTTGTTCTTATGGAATACATCCATGTCATTTACACATTGTTCTATGTGAATAAAATGACTAAATATTTGACTGTGTTTGTGTCTGAAGGTCTGTGGTAGCAGCATCAGCAGGTTTTTGGACTGAATTGTGGAACTGATTGTAGTAGTTCAGTATTTTGTGTTAAATTCTAAATAATTGAGTCACATACAAACAATAGGCTCATTTGAACATTGTTAAGGAACACTATTCTTAGGTGAAATTGGTATTTCTTCAGGTGAATGAGAAATATCGCAATATTATTGTTACTGTAGTGCTGTACATCCATATCACATATCGCAAGTTTTGCCAGTATCGTGCATCCCTAATTACCGCGGTACTCTGCAACTTCAGTTTGTTCCCACTGGAGTTTGAAACCCTGTCAGTCAGCTCCATCTCCATCTCTCTCTCCATCCTGTGTGTCTCTGCTTTGAGCTGTTCTGCTGACAGTGCCCCCTACAGGTTTGGCGCACTTCCATTGTAGTCATTGTTTATGCAGCGTTTTTTTATTTGCAGATGTTTTCTTGGTTTGAATCGTTTTGTGCTTTGCATCGTTTCTCTACTTCCAGAGCATTTGTTGATTATGCATGTATTTTGGGTCTTATGGTACATATTTTTATTTGCACCACGTTTCTCTTATTGTACCTCATTTAGACTGTGTTTGAGTTTGTGAACTTGGATGGTTTATGTACTCGCAGCTGTTTTCTCTGACTGAGACACATTGGGGTGTTGCAATATGTTTGGCCCTCGTCAGCCACCGTACCTTCAGGCACAGTAATCGTTAAATTCACTGTGTTAGAACACAAGTGTGAACATGATTAGAAGAAGAGAGAAGCTAGTGAAGTCAGTCCAAGTATGAATGAATATGAGGGAGCATTTTTATTTGTCACTATATTCAGCATTTTTCATATAGATCTGCAAAAACACATCAGAAGTGAACCTCTGCTTTTAACCCATCACTAGAACATACAGGAACTCAACACACTGTAGACTAAGAGTAGTGGGGGCCTTGTCAGGTGCCCAGGAGCAAATGGGGGTGTTAAATACCATGCTCAAGGGCACGTCAGCCAACAATTTCTCTGCTGGCTCATGGGATTAAATCGATCATGTGTCATTTCTCCACAGTGCTGTATTTACCATTTGCTGGGTGATCTTCCAGATGTTGGCAACAAAAACAAAAAAATTACTTTTCATCTCCCACCATTAACTTTTATACATAAAGATCAAATGTAGAAAATGTGCATGCTGCAAACAAGTTAAAGACGGAACCATGGAGTAAAACTCTTTCACCAACTTTGTGTCAGCTTCTAAATGAGTAAGTGAGAAAAGGTGAATATTACTACTTTGTATCACAACTGTCATCAAT
>JAQQZY010000020.1:26322884-26336899 GCA_030068375.1 Ostorhinchus rueppellii
ATCATTCCCAAGCTATCCTGAAAATTTCATCGAAATCCGTCCATAACTTTTTTAGTTATTTTGTACACAGACAGACAGACAGACCGACAGACTACAAACAGATAAACGCCAGCAAAGGAATGATACAAGAACCAATCGATTAAATTTTGGTGAAGATCAAACACTACCTTGGCGGAGGTCTGCGCTCTCTGAGTGCTTTTCTATTTATAAAAGTTTCAGTATGAACTGGTTATTATTTATTCTCATTAAGTACAATAGTACAAATATAATCTCTGGATATGATTATGATAACAATGGAGAGGGTAGGAGCACAAGGTGGGGAAAATGAGGTATTAGGTTTGTGGTAGGCAACTGTTATTACATTTCTGGGAGTATTACATTAAAAGTTGTACATTTTTATTTAGTTTGTGGGGTTAACAAAATATTTAGCGTAGCCAAGGTGGTACTGTAGTAAAATGATCATCTGTAGTGATCCAAGCAGCAGGAATTTTGAGGTAAATAACCATTCTGTTATTTGTGTTAGTCAACTTCCTTCTCTGTAACCTGTATAATTAAAACCTTAAGTGACTGGTGTTTGCAAACCAAGCAGATTAGACAGCCAGTAGACAGTTATAAGCCTTTTTTTTTATTTTACAAAACAAGAATCACTGGAGTTTGCTGCATCTTAACAGAAGAACACCACAAAAGACCACAAAGCTACCTTTAGCTGACTTCAGAATAAGTGCACTGATACATGCACACACACTCAGCACAGACTTGTATGACAGTGATCAGTATTGAAAAGGCTACACTGTAAACCCATGTCTAATTTCACAGAGGCTGAACAAATTGTCCCCTAACCTAAAGAAGACCGTGTTTGTACGAGTGGTATAATTTGTGTAGCTGTGTGTGTGTTTGTGAGTATGTATTCATCTCGGGTTCAGACAATGAGAGAAAGTCAGGGAGGCGTGACGAGAGCACAAGATGCAGGGGGAATATCTATGTGATTGTGTCTGTTCATACATCTCGATTGTGTATTTGTGTGCACAAGGGTAAGGGCGACTGATACAGTAGACAAGTATAACTGTGCACAGGGCTGCAGTGCAGAACAGCTGACAGAATTCAACTGCATCTCTTCAGGATTCAGAGGACGTCATGTATGTGCATGATGTGAGTTGAGTTTTACTTCTAAACAGATTTACAGAGAAGCATTATTTACACAGCCTCGCTCACGCCTGCAGTGCCAGTGAAAAGCCAGTCATAAATTCTCTTTTAGCATCATCAAATTAGAAATGTGTCTACATGATCAGCATCTCTCTCATCCTGTGTGTCACTTTAATTTTCTACTCAAACCCTTTGAAGTGTAGTATATAAACTTCACCAGACATTCACATATATTAAAATTATCACATAAATGTCAAATATGATTATTATTACCTCCGCCAAGGAGGTTATGTTTTTGCCAGTGTCTGTCTGTCAGTCTGTCTGTCTGTCTGTTAGCAAGATAACTCAAAAAGTTATGGACAGTTTTTCATGAAATTTTCACAGATTGTCAGAAATGGGGTATCCTACAGATGATTAGATTTTGCTGGGGATCCGTACATTCAGCGCCATCTAGTGGATGAACGTACAAACACTGCCTTGGCGGAGGTCTGCACTCTTTGAGTGCTTCTCTAGTATTAAATATGTAAAGATATTGAAACTTGCGACTGCTTTCTTTTAGTATACACAGTACTTTGAATTATAGTTTACTTTCAGTACTTGAGTAGTAATTTTTTTACATACTTCTACTTGCAATACTAAAGTACAAAAAATGTGAATACTTTAGTACTTTCACTTAAGTATGATGTTTAAAGAACACTTCAACTTTTACTCAAGTCAGTTTTTTGATATAGCACTTGTACTTCTACTGCACTGCTCTACTTACACATCTCTGGTATTTATTGAGTATTGAGTACTCAATACTTAATTCAATTATTCAATAATTACACTTATTGAAAATTATATTTATTGAGAACTAAATTTCAATATAAGCATTGTTTTATCACCTAGTCCTAATTCGGAGCATATTTAAAAATCCATAGTCATACTGTATAGATAACTGTTAAAATCACCATTGTGGTTGGATGAAGAAAATCCTGCAAGCTGTAGAAACGTTTGAGTTAATATCAAAAATCAGTGAGTTACTTTAGTGTTTTTTTCCCTGCAGAGTTAAATTCTATTTAGCGCCAATAAGAAAATATAACAGCTTTGGTGTGTACCTCAGCGACCATCCAGGGCAGAGTTTAACCTTATTACAAACAACAGCTCCCTGATGGATATCTGGCTGGATGGGATGTTCCTCTGTGCTTGTGTATGAATGTGTGTGTTTCCTTTTTACAGTGTGCACTTTACACCTACATCTCACACACATCAATCTATCTTCCCATGTATAAACTGTCAGAAAAAAGTCATTTGTGTTCAAAGAGAGACTTGATAGAAAACAGGAAGGAGCTGGACAAAAAGACTATAGAGGAGTCACAAAGAAGGGAAGACTGAAGGGGAAGTGGGAGTGTACAAAAAGAGGGGAAGGGGTTTGATTTTGTGAAGAGATCACACTTGTTTGAACCAAGTCTACAAAAGAAATGTTTCCTATTGCTGTTTGATAGAAAATAAATTTGGAAATGTGCTTTTACGAGACACAACCTTTTAATTGTCTTATATTAATTGCATGGAAATGAAACTGTCATGATAGACATGTTTTAATTAAAACTGCCCACAGATTAGACTAATTTATGTCTCTCCTATTCCACAGACCGCTGTGTGTTCAACTCACTCTTCTTCTTCATGGACGATGACAACACATTGTGACAGGCTGATCTTTCCCGGCCTGTATCCATCCTACCCACACACCCCATCTGTAAAGAGCACACAGACAGCCCATGAACGTTACAGTCAGATGACATTTATGCCATGACAAGACACTTTCAACACTCTCACCACCGTATGCATTTGTGCTTAAGTGATGTGCATGTGTTTATGCGTGCATGTACAGTATGTGTGTGGGACAGGGATGTGTTGCCATCTTGTTAAATGTGACATTTCCATGGTTAGGGCTTGTGAGGCCAGAGCCCCATTAAAGGTCATCTGTTAATTACAAGGACAACTGTGGGTCATCATTGAGGTGACAAATCTGCAAGCACGCACACACACACACACACACACTGTTAAAAGCACATTTACAGAGAGGAAATGAGGATAGAAAGTGAAAAATGAGAAATGACATACAACAAAGGTCTCCAGAGTTGAACAAGTGATATTGTCACTTCTAAGCACAGGGGCATAAAAGACATACACACAGTGTTATGGTTATTACAACTATTAAAAGCAAATACTACAAATAAAACAAAAAACATATTTTGCTTAAAAAAGTTTTCAAAAACATAAAAGTTAAATAAAACCTCCAATGAAAAACAAGAACAAAATTAGATCAAATTGCAAGTAAAATCCATTTAGTTTTCATTTTAAAGGTTCATTGTGTACAGAGTAGGGATGCAGTGATGCCAATACCAGTATTGAGTATCGATCCAATACTGAGTGTGTGTAGTAATACTCTTACTCCTAAAACACACCGATATCACTTGATAACAGTGTGACATTCACCTCATGGTGCAGCAGGTACACGATGGAAGAGTAATGTCAGCAGTGTGGAGATTTTCCAAAATAAACAACAGTGACAAAAGTAACAGTGACTGCAAGTTACCTTAAAGACAGATGCAGCTGGAGCATATTCTGTCCTCTGCGTACATTCCACATGTAATTCTGTCCGTTTTCTGGGAGCTAGCAGATGCGTACCTAGAGCCATATAAAGATCATCATATTATCTTGTATATAAGGCTGTGTGTGTACCCAGACAGAGAAACAGTACCACTGGGAACTGTGGAGGGAGCAAATCTTTTCAAAGAGCGACTGTGTGAGTTAATGAAAAACTACTGATATATTTATGACAACTACCCTCATCAATAGCAACATTAGTATTACCTCTTCTGTCGTCACCATGTTTTTATAACTGACTTTCTTCTTCTTCCTGGTATTTGTCCAGTATAGTTAATTAAGAGCAGCGCCCTCTGGTGGATTGATTGACAAACGCTCATTCCATCACATTAAATGTCAGTAGCAGCACTTAGTTCCAGTCAGACAATAAAGCACATTTTCAAAAGGAACTAAGAACTGTAATGGGATTATTAAGTACTCGTATCGGTACTCGGTATCAGTAAGTAATCAAATGTAAGTATTTGTACTTGTACTCAGTCTGGAAGAAAGTGGTATCGGTGAATCCCTACTACAAAGATAAAATGGTTTTAAACAATAAGGAACCTTTAACAGACAATTGGTTTTGTCTGTTAAAGGTCATAACTGATGTCATGCATTCTTTCATCAGCCTGTTTCTGGCTTTTAGAAATCCAGACTTTCCTCATAATACTTGAACAAGCCCGACATTGAACATAGTAATGACTCCCTGTTGCTCCCTGCTCCCCTGCCAGTATCAATATCTATTACCTCATCTTTGCTAGCTTTTCCTATCTGCCACCATGACCATGAAAAACCATAGGCCTGACCCCAAAAGACCTGAAAAATGTAGGTCAACATCACTGTACTAATTTGACATATCTACCCAATTTGACCTTGAAAATGAAGATCAAGGTTGATGCCTAACAAACTCGCCCAAGAGCTTCCCAAGTTGCATCTAAATACCAAACATGAAGGAGGAAGACTAATCACGTTGACACTGATGGACAGATACTACAGGGGACAACAATCCCCCTGCAGCTGATGGCTGAGGGGTAAAAATACTGGAAATTAAAACAACATTCCGCAAAATAAATAATGAAACTCACTGCACTTAGAAAATTAACCAACAAATGTACAGACTATATGACCCAGACTTTATTTTTGCAGTGTTCTATGAAAAGATGATGGGAAAGAAGAACAAAAAGGAATCTCCAGTCCATATTAGATCCCCTCATTTTAACCCAAAAACTTGAGTAGATTCTGGAGTTGATTCTTTTGGTTTGAAATTCTGCGCTAGGGCTGTACAATTAATCAATTTTGAATTGAATTTGGATAACTTGATTAGGACGATGTTTAAAAAAGGCTAATCGTCAAATCAAATTCCATCTCTCTTGTGTCTCCAGGGCTACCATAGGCTCCTCCTCCTAACCATGAGAGCAGTCTCCACAGTCTTTGGTCTCCACACACCGGTACACAAATGTCCTTTGCTGAGGAGAGTGAGAAGTTCAGAGCTAAAAATAGCAAAAGCAAGTTGGTTGTGTGGAATTAGTATGGCTTCGAAGTTTCAGATGAAGACCAAACCACTCCTCACTGCAAACTCAGCCTGAAGGCAGTATTAGTCAAAGACAGCAGCAAAACCGACTTATTTCAGCACCTCACACATCATCACACACCACAGTGGAAGCAGTGTGGGGCATTGCAGGCTGCACACGAAAATGACATGCTGACTTCTGTTGTCTTTTGAAGTTTCACTCAGGAATCAAAATCAAAAACTGAGTTTTTAGAGGAAAAAAATGCTGATTTTATTTTTGTCCAAAATCGTGCAGCCCTCGTCTGCACTGGTCCTTGCAGTATTAAGTTGTACTGTAAACGTGCTAATCTGCTATCTGTCTGTTGAGATCAGCTGCAGCACTGGCCCGGCTCTCAGACAGGCACGATAGGAGGCCAAGAGCAACAAAGCACACACACTGATAGAGCTGAAGGCAAAAGTCTCTGAGACATCCCAGGAAGGAACTTCAGTACTTCTATCATGCTGAGAGCACCACTAAAGCAA
Source organism: Ostorhinchus rueppellii (assembly GCA_030068375.1). Lineage (NCBI taxonomy): Eukaryota > Metazoa > Chordata > Actinopteri > Kurtiformes > Apogonidae > Ostorhinchus > Ostorhinchus rueppellii. The sequence continues at coordinate 26,328,688 of JAQQZY010000020.1, forward strand.
AAACAATCACAAGTCTGATCCAGAGGCTTCTGTGTGAACTTCAACCTCCAGGAGCCATTTCAAACCATCTTGGCTCATTTGCTTGAAACATTTGCTCTTGTCAACAAAATAACAAAATGTATTTTTAGTGAGACTCTCAAGAATGCTGATAAGTCTGACAAATGAGAAACAATAACTGCCCACTAAAAGTAATTTCTCTGTCATTAAACTTTAATGATCCCTTTGGGTAAAGTGGGTCAATGTGCATCAACAATTATTAAGAATTAGCAAAGTCAATACTATAATGTGGTAAAACTAGAATTAACACCTTGTAGATGTATGTCTCCAGCAAATAATTAGGTTGTAATTCTGTCCAGACCCATATTTAATACAAATGTATTTTCTGAAATGAAAATTTTAGTTCTAATTTATTTAGAAACATTCTGTCTTCACTTGGACACTGTTTTATTTGAGTATATACCAGTGTTAAATATAAGTTGGAAAGTGAGTTTGTAGAAAATGGGGACAACTTAGCGAAGTTGACTCTTGATCTTCTGGATATACAGTATAATGTAATCACATCAACATTTTATCACAGTACAGATTAGTGTAAAATTGTGTCATAATTAAAAAATTCCTGACTTCATCTTCTTGGCCATTTAACATTAATTTCCAACTGAATTCATCCTTGAGTCTACGTGAATGTTTGGGTAAAATTTGAGGACATTTCCTTGAGGTGTTTCTGAGATGGAAGACTGTATAGATGGACAACCCAAAGCATGATCCACCACCACATGGGGGCAAAAACAAAAACAAAACAATGGGACAAAACAGTAATCACATGTCTAGATAAAGATGGAAACAGGTTTTGTACAGTGTCTTTACTGTTCTAAAAAGATGTCAAGTTGGTTTTTGAGTTACTTTTTTACTGTAATGTCCAATGACAGGATGTCTATATCACTCTAATTCATCTGAATCCATAATCCACTAAAAAATTCTGTTTATTTTCATTCTTTATGACTGAATAGCAAAAATGTGCACACATACAAATGTAAGTCCAAAATAACCACAAAAACATTGCTTTGCATTAACTAACTATAATGTCTGTTTGTGGTCCAGTAAATTTTGTCCTCTTTTGAGGAATGAAGCTGTCGACAATTTTTAAACTTATTCATGAAAACACAAAGAATATTACATAATAGAGGGAAAAAAGAGTTTTAAGTGAATGCAAAATAACCATATTTATTACTAGAGCCAAACTAATAGAACATTTTTGGGGCCAATGCCGACACCAATATTGAGGGATAAAAAAAAACTGATATCTGATATATCGGCTGATATATGAAATAAGAACATTGACAGACACAGAGAACAACAGTCTCATATTAGATAATGCTGGACATGTTGATTAACAGTAGCATCTTTGTTTATCTGACAAAAATAACTTACACAATTTCAAAACACTGTATTATAGTCTTATTAGTATTAATACCAGGCACACCAGCAGAATGAAATTGTGAGGTACACGGGAAGAGCCTGGACAGGGGTGGGGGGTGGGGATAGCAGTCCATGATTGTGAAAGTGAAAGTGAACACACTTAAAATCCCTCTAACACTCCAGGAAGCACGGGTACAGGAACAGAGTGACAGAATCTCCACAAAGCAAAAAGATTCATTTTGACCAATGTTAATTAATTAGTGACACACTATAATCAGACTGTTTATTATCGTACTATTTACTAACTGCTGATATGAACAATGACAGATGCTAACAGAGGTAAATAATTTAGAACGGTGGTGATTATTCTTACCTTTGTGGTCATACTAGAGAGAAAGGAGCTGCTGCTTCCACCTCATTTGGACCAGAACTGACCTGAGAACATGAAGAGAGACACAAAGAAATGCTGTAAACAGATACCAAAAGTCAAAAGAAAAAAAATCTACTTAGCCCTTGTTCAGTACTGGAAAATGTTGGTTTGTGTTTGAATTATTGTTAAATGCAGTGGAAAGGCTATTGAGAGGGAAGCTTGTTTGATATTAGTTTTTTTTTTTTTTTTTTTGGAGCAACTAGCTCCATTGCCCCATGTTAATGTAATCATATTACCACACAGGGAAGCTATTGTCATGTGCTTCTGTCAAAAGAGAAATGGAAATGCTAGCAGGCTTTATACAAGCAAGAAGGAGAATGAAGTCTTGCATAAGAGCAGAGAAATGTAAAAAGCCCATATGGAGGACCTAATTTCACGCAGTCAACAAAGCCACTTTGTGTCAAACCTTTGCTCCTTTTAAATCCTTCTTTAAAAGAAGCTGCAGGCCTCCGAATCAAGCCTTGGACAAGCCTCACAGAAGCTCACAATTTCATTTCACACTGAATGGAATTAGCCAGTGGACCAACCTTACAAAGTGGCTTTAAAAGATTTTAGTTCCGCCCCAAAACACTCAGCATGTCGCTGCTGTGAAATGTGTAAGAGGTTGTGAGCAGGCACGTTTCTAGTGGATATGAGCATCAGAATGAAATATATAAAGAAATAGATTCATAAAGGTCACGGCTAAAATGTCCTTTTACTTTAGAAAATTACCCAGCAACGCTCCACTGCAAGACAGGCTTTTAATATCAATATGTCCATTTCATCTGAAGCCAAGCGTTCACCACAGAGAGTGCATCAGCAACAAGCAAGACAAGCACGACCAAGACAGAACAAGGCAACAGATGAATATGTCACCTGCCTCGCTGTCCAGGTGCTTAACTTTTACAGCTTACTTTTTCTTAGTTTATTCAACCAGAGTTAAGGTACCTTGTAAAAGCAAACTGTGACTGATTCTATCTTTCACCTCCTGAATTTTTCATACCATGGTTGGGGCAGTATAGCATTTCATTGTACACTCTAATATAACACTGACACTTACATTGTTTATATTTCTTTATATAAGATAAAGTATCAAAAATATAACTGGACAAGAATCTCACTTTTTCTCAGGTTTGTCTCTCCTGGCTATGTTGCTTAAAATGAGTAAAACTTTTTGTTTTTCTTAAGAGGGATCGCTTTGTTGAATTTACTGTTCCATTTCATCACCAAATTACTTCTGTTGAAAAGGAGAAGTACAGGTTTTGTATTTATTTATTTTATATATTTTCAAAAGTGAAACTTTTTACACACACTTCAAGATTCTATTACAATAGAGCACTTGTTCAGCCAAAAATAATCTTTGGTTTTCATTGCTTTAAAGCTCATTGTAACTGATATTGTTATTCAGAAGAAGAAAGGATATCATTATTATAATTATAATATTGTAAGTTTATTTTATTTATTATTAAGCTGTTGTTAAAAGTTGTGCATACATCCTTCAGCTTCTCTTTCATCCATCTCTTTTATCCACAACATACACAATGAAGCTGAGAGATTAAGAAAGGAGGACATTGGGAAAGGCCAGGGAAGCCTGAAGCTACAGAACAACAGAGAGAGAAGGGAATTGAGCCTCTGTTTGCTGCTGTGTGGTTCTGGCACTGGTCCAGCAGGGCCCGAGGACCCAATGTTGCAGCTCTGATGAAGAGCGCTCTGCAGCTCCGTGTTTCTCTCTCTGCTTTGCCTCTTTCGAATACTCCACTACACCAACTGTGTCTCCAGTGCCCACAGTTTCTGCCTGCATCCTCTCTTCTTCGCCTATACTTGTTAGCTGTCTCCACACCCTCTCTCCTTCCCTGCCTGTACCCTGCCAATGTGATCCATGTGTTGTGCTCCAGCAGAGACTTGCTGAGGCAGCAGAAAGAGGGAATATTTACAGATCAGTCAGATGGGGTTGAGCTCTGCTCCTACTGCACACTCACAGTTCCTCGTCAATCACTGCTACAACAGCTGCAACACACAGGCAGGAACACTGCTTCACACAGAAACCTCAACCACTCTAAATGCAAGGACACTCAAACAAACATAAATATGCACATATATTCATACGCTCAGACAGGAAACATGCACACTCTGCGACATAACTTGATCATATGCACTCTACTACTGACTAACTGCTTAGCAACTGTAATCACAATCAGCCTTATTGGCCCTGATGGCGGACACAGAACTGGTTCAGTGGCTCTCACTGCTCTTACATAAACCACAGGGTAAACACATACGTAACAACAAACTGTGCTCACAGGGTCAAGGACAGTAACACAACTAAATATGTACATTCGAGTAACTAAAACAGCGAAATCACCAGAGAGCACACAACCGAGGCAGTCACCCGTATCGCCATCTGTAACATTATACTGCTCTAATGAGACACGACAGGTTGGTCAAGCTAAAGGCAGCATTTTTAACCAATTCATGAGCTACTATTACTGAATTCACTAGAGCGCTAGCTAGTTAAAAATCTGAAATAATATTTTAAATTGCATTTCTGCCCTTTCTGCCATTGATTCCGTATTAAACTACGGGGTGGGGCTTAGTAGAACCAATTCTGACCACATTTTAATTAGTCAAATTGATGTTTAATATTCAGCTGCACTGTCCATGCTCTACAAATATATATGCCTAACTAAAGGCTATCCACTGTGTCTGTCTGTCTGTTTGGATGGATGAGTTTCTCTTTATCCTTACTCAAGAACAAACATATATCAGGTTGTCTTTGTTTGACAAATGTGTGGCCAACACCTGCATGCATATAACGTCTTTTATCTTCACCATCTCAAAAACTGACTACAGCTGGTCTGTATTTCTGCACCACTTTTTTGTAACATAAAAGGTTCAGAGCAGACAAATTAAAACTCAACTCAGATTTTTTTGTTTAATTTCTGTTTTCTTCATCTCATTCTTTTTTTGCACACATCCCTCAATCTACAGATACACTAGAGATACATTTCATTGGAGTTTCACTAAAACTACACAAGCACTGTAAATGCACACACGCACTTCGTAGCACACCGCAGTGCTCTACACAAACAGATGACGCTGCCAGAGAAAGGTGTTGGTCCTGATAGCTCTGTCAGACCAACAAGGTCAACATTTAAATCACCGGCCCAGAGTGACTATGTGCGTGTGTGTGTGTGTAAATGCATTGATGTGTTTGTGTGGAATGAGTAAACAGTATGGGAGACACTGCCACCCACTTCGTGAGTCCCTTTTATGAGACCTCCCCTGTCCCTCGAACCCTGCTGCAGTGTCGACATCCTGCCAACGCCCTGCCTATCTCAGTGACCCAGCACACCACCACATTCAAACACACCGATTTGCTCACCTTCCTCCAGTGTCCCTGCCCCCTTCACCTGCTGTTAGGTCAGCAGGAGGTGTAATATCTGCAACCTGGACAGCATCATAATAATAACTTCCCAAGTGATAATGTTACTCAAGGATAAACCGTCACACTGAATAAAGCCATCCTGGATATTCAAAACTTTATTTCATGCATGAATTTCATTTAAGGTTATCAGCTCTCACATATCTCATGCGACACTCACACTCGGAGGCTTAATGTCACGCTTTAATGCTTTTAAATAATACTTAACACTAATTGGAAATGACACAAGTTATCACTTACTCTAATGGTTAGCCTCCAAACCTTTTCTAAAATGTATGTGTGGTCCACAAATCCGGTAACACACTGGACTAACCTTAGTGGGTCATTCCGCCTGCAAACACAAGAGCATACTGATGTTATTTTAAGCATGTCATGATATTGTATAACCACAAATACAGTCTGACCTGCAGTATCACAGAAATTCAAGAACCCAAAAACTGTAGTTTCTTTCGACATTTTTGTGTAAAAGGTAGTAAATATTTACAAAAATTAATAATTGTAGTTGTTGAGAAAGAAATGGAAGATGCACATCTCTAAACGCATCAAGAAAGAAGATGCTTAAACACTTTTAGGGGCATCAGCTAAGCAAAACTATACAGTTCTGAGAGAAATTGGTGCATTTATGAAGACATTTTAAAACAAATAGATGAGCAGGTTGGTGGTAGACAAGGATGCAATGAAAGTAAAACATCTACAATCCCAATTTCAAAAGAAGTTGGGATTTTGGATAAAATGTAATGAAAAACAGAATGTAGTGGTTTGAAAATCTCATCGACCCTTTTTTTTTTTTTTTCACAAGAACACAAAAAGTTCATTGCATGTTGCATGAAAAAAGAGGTAATTTAAGTTTGATGGCAGCAACATGTCTCCAAATGGGAGGGGGCAATAAAAAACTAGAAAACTAAGTAGTATGGAAAAGAAAAAGGTCGAGAAATATTTTGCAGCAGATTAGGTTTCATTGGTAACAGGGCTAATCACATGACTGAGTATAAAGTGTCTGACAGAAGTTAATTTGAGCAGAGGTTCACCAGTCTGAGAAAACTGCATCTACAAATGACAGAAAAAAATCTGAATAATGTTCCTCTACTTAAAATTGAAACTTTAAATATCTCATCAACCATAAGACATATTACACCCCGAGTTCTCCCCAGAAATGTATACCATACTATCCTGGTGGCAGCGGGGGGGACGGTACTCCACAGCTCCACAAGATTTCAAAGGAAAGCAACATGGCACTGCAAACCTGACGGATTTCATTAGATTTTAGCAAAATTATAAGGGGAAAAGAGAAAAAATGTGAAAATGAGTACAGCGGCACTGAGGTAGCAGTACCCTGGCGCAGCACCGTTGTTCTTTTGTCTGGGGAGCACCCTGACACAGAAACAAACCTGAGAATCTGAAAAGAAGCTAAATGTTAACATGATCCAGACATGCCACTGTCTTCTCTGGGTCAAAGCACACATAAAATGGACTGAGGCAAAGTGGAGTACTGTTTTATTGTTGCACATTCTTGGAAATTATGGACACCATGTCATCTGGACAAAAAAGAAAAAAGACCGTCAATACTCAATTCAAAAACCTCTCTGATGGTATGGGTTTGCATTAGAGCGTATGGAATGAGCAGCTTGCACAGCTGGAAAGACACCATCAGTGTTAGAGCAGGTGTTAGAGCAACATAAGCTGCCATCCAGACAACACTTTTTCTGGGATGGCCTTGTATATTATAACAGTATTGTTTTATAGCAGAGGAGACTGTGTGCTGAAATGGCCTGGCTCCAGTCGACACCTTCCACCAACTTGTTTGATGAATTATGAAACTAAAAACACGACATAGGAGACCCAGGACTGTATACCAGCTACCATTCTATATCAGCAGAAAATGTGACAAAAAAATCCTCTCCCAAAACTCCAGCAGCTTGGGATACAGAGGGATGGGATGCATTTTTAATATCAGCCGCAAATGGGGTCCAACTGGCACATGCTACAAATTCATTAGCGTTTTAAAGTTTCTCTTAACTGTTTCTACAGTTAACATCCTGCAAACTGAAGCTGACAGCTAGTTTAGCAGTGTGTATTTACAGGCTGGGATTTTTCTTTGAAGTTGTCACAGGGGAAAAAAAGAACAAGTGCTTGATAAGAAAACAAAACTTTGAGATATGAAAATGAACACGGTCACAGTTTATCCCTGAATATTTAAAACCAAAACAATAATAGACAACACAGAGTTCTGTCTCGCAAAAGCCCCTTTAAAATTACTTCTAACTGATGCTCAGAAGGACTACCTGTCAAAAACTTTAGTCCAGGGGTTTAAAGTGAAGTTCATACCCTCACAGTGGCAGGCGCTGTAGTTTCTTTCACACCTTTCAAAAGTGTTTAATATTAACACTGAACTTAATGTGAGTCATTAACAGGCATCTTGATATAACACATATTGCCTCAAACTACACTGACCTAATAAAATCTTTAACCAGGGCTGTGAGAGGTTGGCTGACCCCGCTAATGTCCATAAATAAAGCTAAACTTTGCTAAACCCATTGTGTGGAAGGCGATTATTTTCATTTTAAAAATTCCTTTTAGTGTGGCCTAAAGATTAAACAGATGAAAACTGATAGTTCTGTTAGAACACTGACCAAGTCATGATTTTGTTTTGTGCTTTAGAAAACAGTTGTGCCAAAAAAGCCTCTTGAATTGAGCTGAAGTCAAAGTGTTCTGGGTCTCAGGACGGCAGGATTCTACTCACAGCAGTCAGTTCAAACTCACTCTCACAGCAAGCAAACAACATTCTACTCTCCACATGTCAGCAACAGAAAGACACCTGAACCTTCATTCATTCATCTTCTATACCCGTTTTATCCTCACTAGGGTCATAGGGGTCGCATGGAGCCTATCCCAGCTACTTAAGGGTGAAGGTGGGGTACACCCTGGACAAGTCGCCAGTTCATCAC
>JAQQZY010000020.1:26345137-26359137 GCA_030068375.1 Ostorhinchus rueppellii
TATTTGAGTTACTGTTGCCTTTCTATCAGCTCCAACCAGTCTGGCCATTCTCCTCTGACCTCTGGCATCAACAAGGCCTTTTGGCCCACAGAACTGCCGCTCACTGGATATTTTCTCTTTTTCGGACCATTCTCTGTAAGCCATGTGATTGGCTGATTAGGAATTTGTGTTTAACAAGCAGTTGGACAGGTGTGCCTAATAAGGTGGCCAGTGAGTGTATATATACCAGCAGATGACAAAGTAAAGGAAAACCTAACAAAAAGTGTGGGGTCTTGGGCTTCTGCCACAGCTACAGCCCTCCTTAGCATTGGTCCTCCAAATCAGTGAACTATACTAAAGGAATGAACATCTTTCTAACACAATTCCCTCATATGGCGTTTTGATGATGGTGTTGGAGAGCACTGTCTAACACCTTGGTCCAACATGTCCCTTAGGTGTTCATTTAGTTGAGATCTGGTGACTGTGAAGGCCACAGGAGGTAACTCTGAATTTTCATACTCATCAAACCATTCAGTGAGTCCTTGTGCTCTATGGAGGCAATTTTCACCCTGAAAGAGACCACTGCCTTCAGTCTTTTCCTCTATTTTGACATTGCTCTTTACATGTGGGTCCTCTGACACTACTTAAAGGTACAGTGTGCAACTCCCCTACCCTAAGTGACAGCAAATACCAGAATCAATGCAAAGACAATGTGATTTCTCTGTTTCGGTGTTATGCTTACCTAACAGCTGGCACTTTGTCATCACTTCCATCAAGTGACGAGGTAAGTGTAGAAAAAAAACATTCATAAATTGAACGGGAAAAAATTTAGGATATAATTTGTCATTTGGATGTCTTAAAAGAACATAATTTTTGTCATAGTTCTATCGTTTTTCCACATGCATATAGGCAATAGGTTATGCTGGCTAATGGACTACATCACTCTCTGTTTTGTGCAACTAATATACACTGCCCGGCCAAAAAAATAAATAAATAAAGTCGCACATGCAGTATTTGAGTGCACCATCTTTGGTTTTGATTACAGGAGACTAGGGCTGCACAATATATCGCAAAAATATCGTTATCACGATAACAGAGTGTGCAATATTCATATCGCAAAGACATGCAATAATTGATCTTATTTTATTTGTACTAACTTTCTTTTCCACACCATGGGGTACCAGAGTGGTTTTCTCTATCACTCTAATATGCTAGTTTAGGCTCATTTGAACATTGCTAAGGAACACTATTCTTTGGTGAAATTGGTATTTCTTTAGGTGAACCAGAAATATCGCAATAATATTGTTATCGCAATGCTGTACATCCACATTGCAAGTTTTACCAATATTGTGCAGCCCTACAGGAGACATTCACTGTGACATCTTTTTTGCCACATAATGCTTACACGGTGGTTCATAATATTGTTCCATCCATAGTTGCATTCATTTTTTATTATTGATGATGCAGAATCAGACCGCTGCATCAAGTGTTCACCACATCCTAAATTAGAGTCTGGACTTTATGGAGGCTAAATCATGTGTGAAAATAATGTTTTATTCTCCCTGAACCATTCTGTCACAAACCTTGATGATCTTGATCAATCCTGGCCTTGTCCATTCTTTTACACTTTAGAGACATGAGAGGACACTCACTGCAGTTAGAGTTCAATAACCTGTTCCAGCGCAAACATTATTAACCACTGCAGTATTTACCCATGGAAAGATTTGAACTATTTGCTGAGTTAAATCCAGTGAATGTCTCCTGGAATCAAACCCAAAGGTGGTGCAGTCAAATACTGCATGTGTGACTTTTTTTTTGGTCAGGCAGTGTATGTTGTGTATGCCTAAATAAATGGTTACATATGATCTGCTATGCTGCTTAACTCCTGTAGCCTATATATGTTAAGTTAATATCTCTACCGCCAGCTGCCATTACAACCAATGGACAAGCCCACCCTGCTCTGAAGAGGGCTATTTTGACTTTTGTCCTCTGTTAGGGATGCACCGATCCACATTTTTTCACTTCCGATCTGATCCCAATACCTGAATTTGGATATTTGCTGATACCAATACTATTCCGATACCAAAACTGTTTGTTTCAATATTATCATTCTTGTTAATAAACCCTAACCTTAACACTCTCCAAATAAAATACAAAGGGCTGCTCTATCACATCAGCACAAATTAAGTATACTGGCTCTTTTAGCAGCAACAAAGCAAAACTTTTTTCAAATATAAAAGAAAGGGGCCATAAGAGTAAACATTCACAGTATCAATCAAACAATGTGAATCTGATCAGCATAAGTACTCAATGATCCCTTTAGCTCTCACATTGTCTGGTGGATGTTTACCTTGTCTTTGGAATGACTGTTGAAGTGATTCCTGCTGGCTACGTTGGTCTTTCTGCCCCATAGCTAAGAAGTCATCGTGCTCTTTAGTGTGGTGCTTTTTCAGATGTTTTATTAAGCTTGTACTATTGTAGGTCGCAGCGGACCTTCTGCCTCTCGGTACAGTGGCTGTGAGCCCGCCGTTCAGATGGGAGCTGGGTGATCGTAAGCCCACAGGCTCGACTGAGAGCCAGGCACCTGGGAGCCGAGCGGCCGGGAGGTCATTAGCGTACTGGATCGACCTGGACCTGGGCGGCTGTGCCTGACTGAACCGACGAAATGTATTACAGTTTTGAAAAATACACAAAATGTATAAATGAAATTTAAAAACTAGTAAAGATGTATTGAAATCAAATCGAGTGACACTGTGGTTGTTTGAGGGAAATATGTTAGCGAGCTGACAGGGAGGAAAGTTTACAAGTACACAGCGGTTCAATTATAGACAGACTTGCGTTTATTTGAAGTACATTCTCTGAGACCGTACTCTGCGTTCTTGGTGTTGAAAAATGGCTGTGTCTCCTTGAGATACACCTCCGTTCAGGAAATCCATTCCGCATTTTGGAAGCAGGTAGCAGAGCAGCCGACAGGGAATCAGTTGTGGAGTCATTTCAGCAGACAATATTATCTATACAGACATGGCTCACAGATTGGAATTTTTCGCAGGTTGGATCGGAAAATTCCGATCCGTGAATTACGTTGATATCGGAACCCGATACTGATACTGGATCAGATCGGTCCCATCCCTGTCCTCTGTAGGCTCATGTAGAAGAAAAAAAATGGTGTCGATAATGGTGGTGCCCAGGAAACAGTACCCACACTATGTATATTTAAAAGGGTTTTCCAAGGTTAAATGTAATCAAATTGTTTTATATTGAGCACTATATTATTGAATTATAATCAATAATTAGACTGATTATTGGAAAGAACACTATTAAGATCTTACACACTGTACCTTTAAAGTGCATTTTTTCTTATATGCTTTCTGTCAATTGAACAAATGCAATCAAACATAGGGTTACCTCTTTTCATAGTAATGCTTACTTGTGAAATTTTTACTTATGTGCGTATTTATTTATTTAAGCCTAATGTATATCACTGAAATTTTCTTAACAGGACTATGGTTATTATGTCAACCAACCCATTCTGTGTACAATCTTGTACAGAAAAAAAATTATCTAACTGTATAGCATTTTTCCTTTTATAGTCAGATTGCAACTGAGGATCATATGACAACCTGTGCTTTTCAATAAAAAAGACTAAGTATGTTGTCAGTTTATAACGTGACAACTCACTCGGTTTGAAATGATTGGGCATGACATGTTTTATAACTTTATCAGAGAGTATCTAATTGTGGAATTTCCCTTCACATTTCCCCAAACACCATTTGCATAGGTGACTCACAAAAGGAGAAGAGAAAGGAGCAGTGAGAGCAGAGAAAAAAAGAGAGTTGGGATAAGAAAGGGTGGAGCAGTATGAAAGAAGAGGTGGAGGGATCAGAGAAAAGGAGTTGATGGATTTCCTGTCTGAATAAATGAGGAGGAGGAAAGCTGTTTGATCAATGAGCTGTCTATCCTCTCCTCACCTTCTACGCCTCGGCTGGATAGAGTTTTCACTACCCATAAACAAAACATAAATGTAATTTCATCAATTTAAATGTCTCCTGCTGTATTTGCACCTCGTGTGTTTGAGGACAATTAATAATGAATATTAAAACAAGCATTCTAGCGACAACTCCTATTATCTGTACTTGAATTTGTACTTAAAAGTTCCTTAGTGAATATTGTAGTGTCATTAAACAATTTAATAATGTGTTTTACATATTCCCGCAGCCATAAAATACTTCACAAAACAAATAGCTAATTTATGGGACTATTTATAAGTGAATAAAAAACGCCTATTTCTATTCATCTTTATCTGCATTCACCTCTCTGTCACCTATCATCTAAATTATTCTCCTCCTACATGCCTTCTATCCTCTGGTAACTGCCCCATCTGTCTATCTCGTCGTCTAATTGTTCCTGTCCTCGCAAATGAGACATTCACCCCAATCCTCTTCTCATCCATATGGCTAAGCTCCTCACTTACTTTTACACTGATCATCTTCGTCCTTATAAATCATAGCGTCCCCATTTTTTATCTTTTTTTTTTCTTCCCCCCCTCTTCTCTTCAGGCAATTAGTAACAAACTCTATATGCATGCACATGTGCACAGGCGCAGATGTGCTGCGGTTTTACAAATCATGCATATTAAACAGTTGAATTTTTAGAATATGCATGAAGTTGGACTATTTGTGGTCTAACAACTGTGTTGACTATTGAGGATTAGTGATTTTTTTTTTGGGTCATAAAACTTGTGATGAGGATGTTCAGCTCTTCAGAATTAAGTTGCTTAATTAAAAGAATGAAAAGCGGCAAAAAAGAAGCAACAAGAATAGACCAAGATAATTATAATATGACGCTGTTTTAGGGCAACATTGAAAAGTGAAGCCAAAATATTAGCGTTAAGGGTTCCTACAAGTTCAATTTAAGACTTTAGACTTTTCACAGAATTTAATGCCTATTTTCATACTGGCTTCTAGACTCTGAGAATTTAAGAAAATGTATTTATTTACTCCAAGCCGTTGATTCCTGGTGTTCTGGGTCATTTCTCACTGGGGGCTACAAAGTTAGCAATATCTGGTTCCTAATTTCAATATAAATTGTCGGGTTAGAATAGATGGAACCGCGTAGACTTATGCCTTATGACTTGACTTGACTTGGCCTTTTTGCGTTTTCGTTATATAAAAGAACCTGGAATCTGGTACCCACTTCTAGTTTTTTGGTATCTGTTCCACTTAGGGTCTAAAGTAGGGGAGAATATACTAAAATGTGACGTATAAATAGAATAGAATAGAATAGATGTTTATTGTCACTGTCATGGGAACAATGAAAATCAGTTTAGCAGCTCAGTTCAATTTAGCAGCAAAACAGTTAGTGCAAAGGAGTGTATAAAGAAAAATAAAAATGAAATATCACAGGGTGCAATACACATGTGCTACTGAAGTAGTGCTAGAACTCCTGAAATGGACAAAATATGCCAAAGAATATACAGAAGCTGACTCAATGCTATAGATGTGAGATATGTACAACGAGTAGGATATGTACAGGTGCGTGTGTTGTGGATAATGCACTGAGGTAGGGGGAGTATTGTACTGTCCATTATTCATTTGAGGGGGGGGTGCACAGTAACTGCTTGTGGGTAGAAACTGCAGACCACTGATTGGTCAGAGAGTGCGTCATTGCGTTATCAATGTGCGACCCGCCATTTTAAAAAAATAGATGCAGAAGTTTAGAGTAAATATACCGGTAGACTAATCCATATGATGACAGCCCACAAAACTACACTGTGGTCGGTCAAGGACATTCACACATTTCTGTCCAGGTGGAAAAAAATTCAGCTTGAGGTTGAAGGGACAACACGCAACAAGCGAGTTTATCAGCAACTCTGTGAGCAGACAACATGGAAGTTACGTGGTATAACATCCAGGTTCTGTAAAGTCGGTAGTCTCCTATAATAGACATGGCCTCCAGGAATACAATCTGGTACCGGAGTCGAGCCAAGCCGGTTCCACATAATGGAAACGCAGCATAACATTATTTTTGTTGCAGCTTGGACACTTCCCAGATGCATTTAAACACAATACAGTGAATAAGTTTATGGTAACATAATTTAAGACCTACCATATCAAATTGAATACCTTTGAAAGACTTTTCTAATGCAGATTTGTAAATTCTAGACTTTTGAAATTTTTTAAGACCCCATGCTGCCCATAGCTGCCATGCTGATCCTGTGACAAAAATCTACCCAGTGATCTTCTGTCGCAGGATAGATTTTTTCCTTGAAGAAGGCTCATTTCTTCTCAGATTGCTTCAGTTACAATATGCTGAACAGTAATTAGCTGAAAATGTTAGCGCAGTGATTCCACATTGAAGATTTCACTTAAGACAGATTAACAGGGAGAAGATGGACAGCAGGTGGAGACTAGCCTTACCTTGAGCTTCATCATCGAGTCCTGGCAGAGTTTGTCTCCACGGGCGGCAGTGACCTCGTCCAGGCCGATGAGCTTGGCCTTGTAGCGGACGCCATCGCCCTTAAAACGCCTGATGAGAGTTGCCTCACTGCGATCCTGCCCTGCAGACACACATACACACACTCACTGCAGTCCACAGTACATCTTTCAGCCAAGGACCTCCATCTACCTCAGACCAGTGCCATTACCTCAGGATCATCAATCAAGGAGACCACAAAAGTGTTCAACAATAATTTCAGAAAAAAACATAGGTCAAAGCAACTGATGAGAGCAACATCTTGTTATGCGTCTGAATCAGGCATGTAAGCACTGAACTGTGGCATCATATGAATGGCACGGTCAATATACCCAGACAAGTGAATCAATGAAGTTTGTTGAGATTAGAGTTGAAACTGTGACTGCTCTCCTCTCTGGCCATTTCTCCTGAAAAATAATGCCGTGACATTTTGCTCTTATCTCCCCTGTCTCCCCAGTACTCCCTCTCCACTCACCCTCCATTGTGTGTGAGATTGTCGGCATTGTGTGCATGCATTAGCGGATGTCAGCGATGACGCCCTCATGTTGACCTTGCTCTCATCCAGGAAGTCTCTATGTTATCTTCTGGACTGACTATAGTTCTCCTCTTCACACAACAATACTGAACACAGTGAGAGAATAGCCCCTCAAAAGGCTTTACTCACTTTCTCTTTGTGTCGTTGGCTCTCCATCTTTCTCCCATTCTGTTTCTCTATCTCTGAACTGCAGTGCGCAAATGTTTCATCATCAAACCATGTATAGGGGGCACGCTCCTGTGTGTGCCTCCAATTTGTGTTTGTGAGTGAGCATATGAGTGAAAGAGTACAAGAGCGATAGTGAGAGGGGGAAGCATAATGATAATGCAGCATATTCAGATAATATATTGAGGCATTAGTTCTGTACTCCATAACAGCGTGACTCTTGGAAGGTCATAGCCAGAGTGATGGAGAGGTCCCACTCCTCCTTTCCTCGTTCTTTCACATTCTCTCCATTCACACAGAGCCCCTACAGTTGCAATATAGTAGAAACGAGCCCTGTAACCACAGGCGAGAGCATCATGTTATATGGCGCTACTGAATCATTCTGCCCAACACTAATCTCACACCTCCCTCCTCTCTGCCTGCTGGCCCACACACAAACATGTCCATTTTTAATCACTTCATGGGCATCAGCTACACCTGAATACAATTATATTTACACGTGCGATAAAGGACATTTACAGCTAGAAAAGGAGAAATGGGTTAACACCTGCAGTCAAAGCCCTCCAGTATGAAAGCTTTACAGGATACTGGAGATTATGTCTGTGTCTGTCTGAATCTTTGCACCATGGGAAAGAAAAATGGGCCCTCTGTCTAGAAAAAAAAAAAGAACTTGTTCTCCATTGATAAAAAATAACACACCTACACACACACACACAAGTATGGTATGGATGAGCTCATTCCTCCGAACTGAGGCACTCAGTCACAGTCATCTGTGGAGTAAATCGTAGCTGTCTGTTTCAAAGTCCTCTGAGACAAAAGAGCAGAAGAACATCTGTCCTTATTTTGGAGAGTAAGCGAACAGCAGTGCCGCTCTCTATTGTGTCACGTCTCAGTTGGGCTGAGATGAGACTAAATGATTAAACCACTGGAGGATTGGTTTATTCGATGGCAAAGACGTCTGAAGGCATTTAAATATTGCTTTCATTGAACTTGAAACAGTCCCATGAAGAATGCATATAGGCAAGAAGACACGTAAACAAGTGTGCTCTGAGAAACAATCACAACAATGACACCCCCCACGCCCACCCCCCACTATTCCCACAGCTTACAATCTCCATCTCACATCAATAACGTGAAACATGCCACTGCTGCCATGTGAAAAGAAGTATTTCTTTCACACTTACACATGAGCAGACTGTCAGGAAACACAACAGCTGCCAATGAATTTATCTGATGGTGAAGAACAAACTAATGGGACTGAAATTCATCTTTTAGCTAAGCATGGTTACAATCGAAAACCAAGTGTCTTTATAGATAATGTTTGGCACACATTTCAAAGAAAATCTGCATTGATGTTTGCATTTATCAGGATTTATGCACTCCAATGAGATTCTGTTTCTTCATTTTTACAAATTCTACCCTTTGCAAGACTTCATCTCTGCATCTTTGTATTTATAGTTGGGTGTTAAGTAACACACTGCTTGTGTCCAGCTGCTCTGGTCTCACCGGAACAGCGGTTTTCATTTGAGTTTGACATTTAAGACCTACTCTCTCCATCTGCATCCATCACCATTACTGCTGCTATACTTAGCACGCTGAGAGAGAGAGAGACTAAAGAGAAACAGAAAGAGAGAGAGAGAGGGACAGAGGGAGAGAGATGAGAAAGGACAAGAAGGGAAGAATGAGAGAAAAAAGAAGCAGGGGTCCAGGGTTACTTCTCCCACTGAGTGGTTTATATTATTACCTTTTGGGAGCATGTTCCATGAAAGACCTCCCTGTGTGTGCGTCTGAGCGTGTATGTGTGTGTACGTGCGTGTATGCGTGCATGCATGTGTATGCGTGTGTGTGCAAGAGAGATGAAGTGCTTGTGTGTTTTGTGTGTGTGTTTGTGTGTCTACATGTCAGCAGGGGAAGCAAATTAAATGTCTGCTATTGGTGTGACCCTGCTGGGCTTCAAACGCAACTAATGAAAGAATCTTCCGTTTCATCTGTCATGACTGCACCACACACACTAACACACACGCAGTTCATCTCTTTCTCTATCACACAGAAACGCCACCGTGTACAAACATGTTCACATACATTGATTGTGCACTATTAAAGCACTCAAGAAAGCACCTTCCAGCTCATCTATCACTGGCCACCCAGCAAGTGAGCATGTGTAAACACATACACACTCTCTTTAGCGCTTTTTCATAAATATGAACATTTCTCAAATGTGTGCTTAAAGGCACATTATGAAATATTTTACTTTTCATCTTTATAAACACACAATTCAAAGTGTTGTTCAAGTAGACCAGGGCTCACCACCCCTGATCCTTGAGCTCTACTATCCTACATGGTTTAAATGTATCCCTCTTCCAACACACCTGATTCAAATGATAAGACTATCATCCAGGTCTGCACTGGACTGATAACGACCGTCAGGTGTGCTTGAAGAGGGAAACATCTAAGACAGGCAGGGATAGTAGATCTCGAGGGCCAGGGTTGGTGACCCCTCAAGTAGACTGTACACTGTTAATGGACAGAGGAAATGTGACATCCCCCCATTGGTTTCTGAACATCTGTTTTGAAGCCAGTATTTTGTGATTTTGCAGTCAACCATTTTGGTCTTTTTGGAGCAGGAAGTGATCATATTTGGACAAAATGGGCAAGCTAAAGGAGCATGGGGGGTACACGTTAAACACAAATATTAAAGGATAACTTACTGACTGTAAAATAGTAAACTTTATGAAGTACTGCCCAATAAAGTCCTTTTATGGTCTTGTTGGTGTAACCTATCTAACCTAAATAAACAGCAGCTCCAAAAGTCTGAGTCAGCAAGTTAGCATCATATGGATCTGTCAGTCAAAATCCGACACAGCAGTCTGTTGTTTGTCCTGAAATCTTATTAATGGAGGAAAAATCTCATCTAAAATAGATGAGAATAGAATGAATCCTGGAAAAAAAATATTGGCTCAGTGATTTTGAGAGAAGTCAATGTTAGTCTACGGGACCCGAGGCTTTTTGGCGCCATCCCCAGCGGCAGTCGATGAATCACAACTTTGAGATACTTCTGCATTCATTTATTTTTTTTGAGCCAAGGTCCTTGCCCCCTCATCCCTCTTCTAGAATTGAGGGAGACACTAACAGGAGTTCAGCAACCTAGGAAAGGAAGTCATGGAACAGAGAAACAAAACACTATTTTCTGATTTTCACACCTTCACACACATTTGTCTACACTTTGGTGCAAGAGAATTCTCCGTATTTCTTTTTGGCTCAGTCTCACACTTGGCCTTAGTGACACTCAGACCTGCAGTGAACCTAGAGTAGCGCCACATAGCTGGAGTTGCTAAGTTCTTGTAGTGTCCCACCCACACAGCCTGCATGGTAGTATACTGTGTAACTGGCTGTGGCTACGCTCTCACTGCCTAAATATTGATACATGGGTAAGTCATGAACACAAGTAGAAGGTAAAGGGTGGAGTCTGTAGATTAATTTCACAGCCACACACCTAGTGGATCATAAGTGATGACAGAGACGCACTTTTATTGCATGAGCCTATACATTGGGGTTTATTTTTAGGGAAAATCTGGCATATTATGTCTTTAAATGGACAACAGACATCATACAATACACTCCAGTGCTACCCTCCTATTATAATATGTAAAACTCTATGCTTTCTCTGCTACAGTAAAGCAGTTAATAGCATTCAGTGTCTGTGTGTGCTTCTCTGTGTGTGAGTGAGTACTTGGCATGCAGAGCTGGTTAGTCTGCCTGTCTGAAGCAACAAGCAGAGAGGGAGGGAAGGACATAAAGCAGAGAGCAAAAGGATGGAAACGGGGAATAGAACGTGATGGATGGATGAATGAGCGAGGCCTCTATTGGATAAATGTCACTCAGGATTAGAGCATTATGACAGGCAGAACCCCGTGACTCATATACACACACGCTCGCAGAAAATACACACACATACACACATCTACAGGTGATAGATGGCAGGTGACTGCTGGTACAGTACGTCTAGCCCTTCAGGGAAGCCCCCCAGCATCGCCCCTGGCAACAGTAACCTTCTGACTCCTCTGTGCCCCTCCATCATTCTCTCCCAACTACCTCTAAATGTGCTTTTTTTTTTTCTTTTTCCACCATTATTTTCTCTTGCAAAGTTGCCACACGTTACATATAATGGAAAATGCCAGCTGATTGCAGCTTTAATCTTTCTGTCATAGCTTTGGTTGTCACAATATCGGTAAAATGCAGCACCATGGGAACAAGGTGACATTGCTACAGCAAGGAAAGATAAAGCAGGATGAAATAAAATGGATAGACTAATTTGATTGTACATATGGTCTTTTGTGTTTTCTTTAAAGCTTGTACTGAATGGTTGTCTTGTTGCCGGGCAGCCATGGCTCAGAAGGAACAGCAGGTTGTCCAATAACCAAAAGGTTGGCAGCTCAAATCCCAGTCTGTCCTAGTCATGTGCTGTTGTGTCCTTGGGGAAGACACTTCACCCTCCTTGCCTCCAGGGTCACTCACACTGGTGTATGAATGTTTGGTGGTGGTCAGAGGGGCCATTTTGACGCAAATTGGCAGACATGTTTCTGTCAGCCTTCCCCAGGGCAGCTGTGGATACAAATGTAATTTACCACTACCAGAGTGAGAATGTGAGAGCGAATGAATAATTGATCAATAATGTAAAGCGCTTTGGGTGCCTTGAAAGTGCTAGAAAAATGTAATCGATTAACATTATAATCATTTAAAAAAAAGAGCTAAAAGTGAAAATAATACAAAATGTCTCTTCCCATCTGCTCTCATTAACCTCCTGAGTCCCAGGAGAAAACAAATTTCTGAATTTTTTATGAAACAATTCATCTAGACTGAAAATAGCATCACACCGACAAATTTGTTCAGATACATTTTCACATTTTTTTCTCTCTGAATATCCTTTGCAATGGCTTTTTTTTTCTTGTTTTTTTTTTTTTTAAAGGTGAAGCTGTGGATCTATTGGCCACAAATGTGAACAAAAAACATAGCTGCGTCTTAAGAGGGTATAATAGTTCCAGAAGAAAATGTCTTACATTTATGTTGCACTCGACTTGTTTAGTTAAGTGAGGAACTGTAGTTTATAGTGTCTTCAAGATGGTGCAAATGACCTGCAGAAGCGAGCTGAGGTGATGTTCAGTGGAATAGCATTGTCTGTTCAATGTGTGCTTTCCATCTTAGGTGTAGGTCAAGGGTTTTAAGTTTATGGCCAACAGTGTATAACAGCCCGGTTCATTAATTTCATTAGACAGAAGAGCCTTGGGTCATTAGTCTGAGGCCTCTAGGTAAAACTGAAAGAGAAATGTTACAGCTGTATATGATAGGAGGAGTTGTGGGACTTGGCTTTGATTCTTTTACTATGACACCTGTGAAAAATCCTTAGAAATAATAGGAGGCCCCACCCCCCCGACGGCACCTCCTGTCCCCCCAACGGCTGACAGAGATGATGTACTCGCCTTGGCCATACAAGAGTGATGAACAAAATGAACAATGAACAATGTATAACCCCCCCAGGCTACACCACACCATAACCAAAGAAATCCCTGCCAGAACACCCCCCCCAAATAAGGTTCCAAGACTAGGGCGGACACTATTAAGTGCATCTGGACTGCATATGTCAGGAGTTACACAGCATCACTTACTGTTATTTAACACAAACTGTGATTCAGACTGAAGTGGGAGAATGAATAAAAAAAAAACAGCTATGACCTAATGATGGAAACGTGTTAACGACACAGGTCACAGAGGGTCTGATCTGCACTCTAAAAAGAAACCAAACACCACAAAAGAATGTGGAAAAACTTCAGACTTTGAACAATACTTTGGCAAAAATGTGCAACAATGATGTGAAGTTGCATGCAGGCTGTATTAAGACACACCATAGTTTCTGGCAGACTTTAAATGTCAAAAAACAGGTAAGACTGAAGTGTAAGTGTATACTTTATGCAGATTTTACAAGACTGTAAAACACAGCAATTGACTGCAGGAATTAAACAGACTTATATATCTACAGATACAATGTACATGATCCAACCAGTCAACACATCCCTTGAATTATAGTGATTTGATCATATTTAGACATTGGTCTTACATATTTATAGTAAATAAACATACCTGTTCCAGTATTTATGTCTGTTGCATTGTTTTGCAATTCTGTGGACATAATGTGGAAAAATAAATATCAGAATAGTTTGAGTCTGTTTATTTAGAAAGTATAGCTAAAAAGATATTTGGTCAGTTTGGATAGAACTAGTCTAACCCTTCATATTAACCCTCTGGGAAAAATCAAAAGCACATTATTTATACTGTAGGTATCTGAGTAACATGAACATTTCACCCATTTTCCAATTAATATAAACGATACTTTAGTATCTGTGGAAAATGAGAGCTGGTAGGCTGGTTTATGAAGGCTACAGATATCAGTACATGGTAGAACTGTATTTTTGTTTGTCAGGTCATTTATGCCACTCCTGTTCCTCAACTTTTTTTTTTGATAGCTTCTGACTAGAACTGCACAATATATCGCAAAAATATCATTATCGCGATAACAGAGTGTGTAATATTCATATCACAAAGACATGCAATAATTGGTCTCATTTTATTTGTATTAACTTCCTGTTTTCCACACCATGGGGTACCAGGTACCAGAGGGGTTTTCTCTATCACTCTAACATGATAGTTTTTCTATCAAAAAAACTGAAATAATGCTACTGCTGCTGGTTGATTGCAAGTTTACATGTTATTAATGTTGAAAAGATGTGAATATTTTCAGAGCACAACTTTGTTCAAGGCCTGAACACTTCTATTTACAGATTTTATTTTTATCTGC